>CM068368.1:19262748-19642748 GCA_034769895.1 Magicicada septendecula
AAATTAGACCTTACTCCGAGGCTGCTTTGGAAACTAGAAGTATTTCAAATCAGAATAGCCACGTTGATTTCTGCGAGTGAGGCGTGGCTCATGATAAAAAAAGGAAAGCGGCAAGATTCACAGTGCTGAAATGCAGTTTCTTTGAAATACTTTTTAAGTTATACATTGCAAGATAGAATAAGGAATGAAGATGTCATAGCACAACTCGAAGTAAAGGACATAAGTGAAATTATTTCAATTTACATAAGACAATGGTAGGATCGTCTGCAAAGGACAACAGAGGACCGATTGCCGAAAGCGGTACTGAACTGTAAAGCCATTGGTATAAGAGACGTGGGTCGTCCGAGGATGAGATGGGTGCCGGAACTGGTTTATATAACCTAACCTAATCCTTGTAAAGGAGGAGGAGGAGGAGGAGGAGGAGGAGGAGGAGAAGGAGAAGAAGAAGAAGAAGAAGAAGAAGAAGAAGAAGAAGAAGAAGAAGAAGAAGAAGAAGAAGAAGAAGATTAATTTAAAATTAGTAAACATTACCACAATTGGTGTTTAAATACATTTACAACAAAATGCAGTTTAAATACAGTTATACTACAACTAAGTACATGACTAACTTCTATACACGTGAACTAGATTAAAAATTCCTGTATTTTGTCCATGATGTGTCCGTTGTTATTAATTAACCATATTGCAATACTATTGACAGAAAACAGAAGACCAGTTACAAAACTATGGACAACAGATCTCAGCTACAACATTTAAAACGATGGCGTATCCAGGGCAGATGCCCTATAAGAACTAAGGCAGTCGTGAATAATCAGGATTTTGGATCAGGTTAGTCATTTTAATTATCTGGGTTGTATTATTTCTTATGGAACTGATATTGATTGGGGTAGTAAGCTAACAAAATTTAGACACATCTGTGAAATGATTCATAGGTACCTGAAAAATTAAACACGGAAGGTTACCCGAATGAAATTTTATAAACCTGTGGATGTCACCACATTCCTGTATGCTACTGATACATGGGCTCTTGGTAAAAGGGATGTGCAGAGGATTCAGGCAACCGAAATGAAATTTCTAAGAGGGACGCAAGGTTGTTCTCTCTTGAATCGGAGAAGGAACGAGGATATTAGATGCGATTTAAACATTGTATCATTGCACCAGAAGATTGAAGACCACATAAGGAGATTCTGTGAACACTTGAATCGCATGCCTGATATCCGACTACCTGTGACTGCCTTGGGTTATCACGCTACTTGGAAGAGAGATGTTGGTAGACCGAGGAGGAGATGGGTTCCGGAACAGGTCTAAGGCCTAGTCATTGGAGTGGTGATGATGATGAGAATACTACTGACTTTAAACACAGATTATTATTGATAAAAATGATAAATCTTTACCTTGTAGCCTGAACTAGCTTTCGCTCGGTATGAGCTTCACCAGAGGCTGTCGCTAGGAGCGCTGTCCGTCCTGCTTTTGGTGACGACTCCGTCACCTGAAAGATCGTTGTTGTGTGTGTGTTTTTTTATGGAGCCAAAATTTATATTTAATTTTTATGGAGCCAAAAGGTTTTTAAAATTTGTACCCCATTAATGCAGTTTTGTTGGATTAAAACTTACTCTTAACTACCTCAAAAATTACAACTCATCTTGATAATTTTTACACATGAGGAAAAAGGTTTCTTCGCACGAAAATAACGAAAAAAATATATATATTAATAAATTCCTTTGTAAGGACTAGTGCAAGCCAATAGAGTTTTAGTTACTTATTTTTATACATTTTTTGTCCAATAAATAGCAGAGAAGCTTGAAGGATACAATAAACAACACGTTCCAAGTAGGAGGAATAGGCCTACAAGATTTAAATTGTTTAAATAATTTACTTTATATTTAATCCGCTAAGCGATCTTCTGTTATATGTTTTTTACAACATGTTTCGGGGATAAATCCCCATCCTCAGGTAAAATGTTTATTCACCCTAATGCATAGGGGTCGCCGAAAATGTTAACGCACATAAAATATAACACATAAAACTAGATAAAAACACATACAACACACAAGGGCGTGATACGTGACCCAGTGCACTGGTCGGTTTCCGATCGTCAACTAGCTTTTACGCGCGTTTCACTTCTTATTTTCAATGCGGTCTCATAGAGCGCGTTAGACTTAAATATCAGCTGGTCATTAAGTAATTGTTCTTTATGTATTTTTGAGGCCCTGTAAATTTCAAATGCTTCTAGGGCATTCAAAAGATGGCCTTTATTACAGATGTGTACAGGTTCCATGTTTTCTTTTAAACGCGTAAAAAAGCTAGTTGACGATCGGAAACCGACTAGTGCACTGGGTCATGTATCACGCGCTTGTGTGTTGTATGTGTTTTATGTGTTTTTATCTAGTTTTATGTGTTACATTTTATGTGCGTTAACATTTTCGACGACCCCTATGCATTAGGGTGAATAAACATGTTAGCTGAGGATGTGGATTTATCCCCGAAACATGTTGTAAAAAACATAACAGAAGATCGCTTAGCGGATTAAATATAAGGTAAATAATTTAAATTTGGTTCTAACAGCGGTCTGGAGACTATACATAAAATGAATTAAATTGTTTCTTTTCCATCTGTATGGAAATTTAACAAGTGACATTTGAAATCTTATCTTTAAAGATCCTTCTTAAAATTATCGCTTCAAATTAACTAATGGTAGTATTAAGATGGCGTCTATTTCTTCCTTTTTTAACTTTTGCTTTGCTTTGAGGGGGGGTGTCACCTTGTATACGCCACTGGGGCTGTAGATTCATAGTGAAATTATAATATTGTTACGAAGGTCGCACGGATCGTCATGTTGCACAGTGGAATCCGAATAACTAACACCAGATGAAATATATGTGTAAAGCATACAGTATTATAATTTGGCATAATATGGTATATGTTTTTAAGTAGAATGTTTTATAGAATATTTAATTATATACATTTGTGTGAGTATCTGTGTGTGTGTGTGTGTTTTGTATATATTCGGTATGTATATTTAAATTAACGTACAAAACAGCACACCAAAATCAATACAGCAAAGAATAAATAAACAACAATCCAAAATTGTACCTTTTAATTCAGTCTGATGATGTTTAACAACTTTTAATTAAACAGAATTATGTATAAAATAAAATAAATACTTGCATAGAAGCACAACATTATAACACAATAAATTATGTGCGTCTGTGTTAATCAATTCTACATGAACATAACAACAATGAACGCTAATAATGGATGTAATTACAAACAATAATTGCAACATAGGTAGCAGCGAAATGAACCTAATAGATTATGCATAACAAATCTGACGAGCGATGCGATATCAGGCTGGCAGTGGCATTGCGTATGTATAGGTTTTGATACACACCATGCATATGTACACCCCTCTCTATTTCACTGTCTGTTCATATATTTATTGCGCAAGCACTTCAGGGTCCGGTGAACGTCATCACGAACAGATTAGGATCATTGTGTTCGTGATGACCTGTTCGTAATGGCGATAGTTATCTATTTGAATCCTTGTTGACAATTAATTATTATAATACACGATTAGTTCGACACATGACTGTACTAAGATAATAGAAAAACCTAAGTTGTTTAGTATCTCTTTCTTCTTCTTCTTCTTCTTCTTCTTCTTCTTCTTCTTCTTCTTCTTCTTCTTCTTCTTCTTCTTCTTCTTCTTCTTCTTCTTCTTTACTTTTTCTTTTATTATTTTTTTATTTTTTTTTTATCATTCTTCTACCTCCTCTCATCCTCCTTCCAATTAAAGATAACAGCATATTCAATTTACCAAGTGCAAAGAATCTTTCCATCTTTTCGGGCGTTGAAACCTTCTTTTTCTTTGCTATTGTTTCGTTACACCCTTATTATTCCATTCAATTTATTCCGTCAACCTGTTGGTTTCCCTCTATACTTCTTACTATTGTTGTCCGTGGTTCGTAATATTCTAGTTCCTCGCACCGTCTCTTTACTACCCTCCTTCGTACACCTACCTATATATAATGCCTTAATTTGCTATTCTTCCACAACTCTCCGTTCTAACAGTATGTCTCTGCACGTATTTCCGATGACAATATATTATATTCGGTCTTATTTGTAGTTATCGTTAACCCTTACTTATGGTATTCTTCATCTGACTTCCTAAGAATATAACATATGTCGTCATCATTTTCAGTTATAATTACTTGATCGTCCGACAAATGAAAATTGAAGAGCTTTTCGTCATTGAGAGGTATCTCCATGTTAGTACAATTTGTAATGAGATTAAAATTAATATCCGATTTTCTATAATACAAAAACTTGTCTAGGCCAGAACAATGTTAATTGTTCATGATTATGATTCAAGTAAATTTTTAAATTATATTTTCCAAAACTCGAAAACATATTAATAACAAGGCGCTTTTTAACAGACTTAATATAGAAATAGCGCTAACAAAATTGCTTTGAAAAAGCTACCGGCTTGAGCCAAACTGCGAGCAAGCAACGCCATATAGACAGCGTAGCCGCCCATAATCGAAAGTGCTCATTTCCACAGGCAAAAATCGACCTCACAGCTTACAAATCGTCCTGCCTGGGAATCGAAGGTGAGACCTCCGGCTTGTTAGCCAACCGACGTATCAAGTGGTCGTCATAATAATTGTAAAATAAATGATAAACAGTTGACTATCAAAATAAAAAACTGTATACTAACTAAGTACTTTTTGATACTAATAATCATGAGAAAATACATAAAAGTTATATAAAATACTCCATAAACAAAATAGATGGTTGTAATTTGTATGCAAGGGCTCACTAAAACTAATGTAGTCATATCTGTATACTCCACTCTACGAGTACTTGAATAGATCTGCTACGTCAACATTTTGTAGCCAATAAACATGAAGATTGCTAATCCATATATTGCAATAAACAAAATATTTCATTCCGAGACTACTTGTTGCCATATATCTGCTATACTGTGTTAAAAATTTAACAGCAGCAAACAACATAAAAATCTCTCAGATGTAAATAATCGAAGAGCTTCCATCGAAACATAACGATCCAGAAGGCAGTTGTTTAAATTCATGCAGCTTAGCACCGTGCCCGCGGACGATGTGATTTCTAAACAACTAGTTTCATAGCGAAACTAACATTAACACGGCATAACAAACTTTGTGAATGCTACACGGGATTTATTAATATCGATAAAATATACTCTGCAGTGAGGTTTGATTTGAATTTCGATAACCGACTGAACAAATAAAAAAAATATATAATACTTTTAGTGCAAATAATGTCAGAGTTAATTGGAAAACATATCGTCCAGCGTATCGTATTGAATAGTAATGTGTTTAAGCTTAATCAATTTAGTCTGTAAAATATTTTTTACAGTTAAATTTCAAACTGTCCAGAGCTCACCCTGAAAAAAATACAGCACTGCCTATAGTCCTTCGGTCGCAGTTTTGGTGTTAATTGAACGTCTGATGGATGGATTGTCGTTGTTGTTGTTGTCGTTGTCGTTGTCGTTGTCGTTGTCGTTGTCGTTGTCGTCGTCGTCGTCGTCGTCGTTGTTGTTGTTGTTGTTGTTGTTGTTGTTGATGTTGCTACTGCTGCTGCTGCTGCTGCTGTTGTTGTTGTTGTTGTTGTTGTTGTTGTTGTTGTTGTTGCTGTTGCTGTTGCTGTTGCTGCTGCTGCTGTTGTTGTTTCTGCTGCTGCTGCTGCTGCTGCTGCTGCTGCTGCTGCTGCTGCTGTTGTTGTTGTTGTTGTTGTTGTTGTTGTTGTTGTTGTTGTTGTTGTTGTTGTTGTTGTTGTTGTTGTTGTTGTTGTTGTTGTTGTTCTTCTTCTTCTTCTTCTTCTTCTTCTTCTTCTCCTCCTCCTTTTCTTGTTTTATATAGACTTCATCACCTGTTTCCTTCATGCATCAAGGGGATTTGCTAGAGGTCGTTTACCAGGTACCAGTGCATCTCTTCTGTGCTCGGCTAGGATTCCGCTTTTTCAACGGTCTTGGCTGTGACATCCTTTATGACGTGGATTTGATGTTTATCACAAGTTGGCTAAGCGTCAGTCAATATGTGACACAGGAATTCGTCAAGTGTTACCAAGGAATACAAGGAAACAGACTCGACTAAGGTAATGGTTGTGCCCCAGTGTGCCAGTGTACGGTTCTGAAACTTGAGTTTCGGCGAAAAACATCTGAGTAGAATACCGCCGAAGATAAGATTCTTGCGATCTGTTAAAGGCTGCGCACACAGGGATAGAATCTACAATAAAGACGTTCGTAAAGAGTTGAACAATTTTAATATCCGAGATCCCCGTATTCCAGAGAACAAAGAGAGATGGATTGCTCGTCTTAAATAGGATGCCGGATGGAAGGTGGCCTGAAGAAGTTTGGCAATACAAATGCCTATTGCCTATTAATGTTATCCAATGCCTATTGCCTATTAATGTTATCCAATGCCTATTGCCTATTAATGTTATCCAATGCCTATTGCCTATTAATGTTGTCCAATGCATATTGCCTATTAATGTTATCCAATGCATATTGCCTATTAATGTTATCCAATGCCTATTGCCTATTAATGTTATCCAATGCCTATTGGACAACAAAGTATAGGAAGACCTATGAAACGTTGGTAAAGTACTTACTTACTTTACTTTATCCAACGCCTGTCCTTGACCTCTTAGCCATGCGACGTCGAGCCTCCCAGTAGCGACGAACAGGATCCAGGGGTGTATCAGAGAGATCAATGCACGTCACCAGGTGTTCACCATCCATCATGCCTGAGTGGCATAGAGGGCAGTTGTTGTCTTCTCCTACCCCGGTGCGGTGCAGATGGCTTTGTATAGGTAGTCATGGCCAGTTGTTAGTCGGAATCTTCCAACCGCTTCCGACCTTTCTAGATTTCTGGAGATTGGACCTTGAGATGCCAGGCGCTCCCATCCCTTGTTTCCACTCAGCTCCTTCATCATCTCTCTGGTGTGGTTGCTTATGGAGCGGCTGATTAAGTTTCTTGCAGCTTTCAAGGTCATAGGAGGGGCCACTGGTTGGTCTGCTTCAGCTCCTTTTTTTTTGCCAAATCGTCTGCTCTTACGTTTCCCAGGATGCCTACGTGGCTAGGAACTCATTTCAGCCACACATGCCATCCACATTTTATCAGTTTCTCAAGCATGGTGCGACATTGGACCGTGCGCAAGCAGTCAGTTGGGGTATTGTTGCTTATTGCCAGTATGGCCGCTTGTGAGTCAATTAAGAAAACGACTTTTTGTGGGGGATGGTCAGAGGTCTGTAGAGCATTGGCAGCCTCATAGATTGCACATACTTCCCCGTCATAGTTGCTGGCATTTGTGCCCACTGCAGTAAATCCTTCGAACAAGCTGCACTGCCACCCCGCTCCTGCTCCTTTTAACTCTGGAATGTAAGAGCCATCGGTGTAAATGTGCAGCCGGTTGTTCGGTGGGTATAAGGTGTTGATGGTTTCTAGAGCACATGCCTTTAGTTCCTGAGGACTCGATTCGTTCTTTCTGGCGTTCAGGTTTATGAGGTCCATTCGGTATCCTGGTAGGGCTGCTGCAACTGTTGAATAGCTCTGGATAGGCGCTGGATCATTTAGCGGGAGATGGTACTTTTCTCTTAAAGCTTGAGCGTGAGTCATGGGGGTAACCTGCGTTTTGAGGCGCTCTGTTGCAGGCTTGTAGTTATTCCAGAATTTTCCGTCCACTCTCTTCGCTCTTTCCCAGAAATTTAGGGTGTTTTTGTCCCTCCTTGCTTTCAAGGGTTCAACTCCAGCCTGCAGCTGCATAGCCGTGATAGGGGTTGATTTGGCCCCGCCAGTGATGGTTCTTAGTGCGTTATTTTGAACGACATCATATTTGGCTAGATTGGCCTTATTTATTGAAGAGATAACTTCACTTCCGTACTCCATTACCGGTCTCACATACGTTTTGTAGGCAGTGGCCAATACATCCTGAGTGGCTCCCCACTTGGTTGCTGCCAGCCTCTTTAGCAAGCCGTTTTTGGGCTTTCTCGGCGGTAGATTTGATGTGATCTTTCCACATAAGCTTAGTATCTAGAGCAATTCCTAGGTACATCGAGAGAGCAGTTTGATGAATAGTGCTGCCTTTGTAGGTTATATTGACTGCGTGGGATTTAGTTGACATTGTAAATAGCTGGGTGACCGTTTTCTCGGAGTTCACTTCCATTTTATTCGCTGTAGCCCATTCTTCTAGGTGCGTCATAGCCTTGTTAAGGGCGTCTTCGAGTGCTTTGATTTTACTGCTGGTGGCCCATATAATAACATCGTCGGCGAAAAAAGGCATGACACTCCTGGCGATTTCTGTATGTAGTCCTCTAGATCGTTGATCATTAGGTTGAAGAGAAGACAGCTTAAGACGGTGCCCTGTGGCAGACCCTGTCTCAGTTGTTTGTAAGAAGATGTCGTTTTAAGGAATTTACACCTTATGAGTCGCTGTGACAGGAAACTTTGGATCCACTTTAGCATGTTGCCTTTTATTCCCAACAGTTTAACTTTCTTTATAAGCATCTAACGCCAGACCTTATCATAGGCAGCTTTGAAGTCAACGAGGACGTTGTTTTTTGTGAAAACCATCTTTCACTGACTGAGTGAATTTGATTATTTGGTCAGTCGTCGATCGGTGTTTGCGGAAACCAGCTTGGTTTTCACTGACGGCCCCCTTTTTCTTTGGGAATTCTCTGAGCCTACGCGCAACCATTTTTTCCGCGGTTTTGCAGCAGACGCTGGTGAGGGAGATCGGCCTGTAGCTGTTTAGGTCATTTGCTGGCTTTCCTTTCTTTAGTAGTGGTATCACTTCAGCTTTTCTCCACTGCTGCGGCAAACCTTTTCTCCATGTTAGGTTAATAAGTTTAAGAAACGTGTTTTTCGCTGATGGGCCCAGGTGACGTAGAAAGTCTGGGAAGATCTCGTCGGGGCCTGCAGACTTCCCTTTGTTTAGAGAAGCAAGTGCTAGTTCTAGTTCCTCCGGTGAGAAACGTTCGTAGAATACCGTCCATTCATCAGCCGTTGGGCACGTTTGCTTGTCCTTGATTGAGGTGCTTTTTCTCTCGTATGAGGTGACTGTTAATCTGCTCACAGCAGCGTAGTGTGTACAGAGGGCGTTGGCTATCATTTTGGGGCCGGTTAGTAGCTTATTGTTCACAGAGATTGGTTTCCAATAAAGGTTGTTTTTGTCGTTATTGAGACTTGAGATGAACTTATGGGCCTTGAGTCCGTCTTTCCTGAAGTCCAAGTTGGCAGCGAATGTTCTGTATATTTCTCTTATGGAATTCGTAATTGTTCGACGAAGGGCAGCTTGGGCTTTTCTCAGATTTATGCAGTCCTCTATGCACTTTGTTGCTTCTGCTTTGCGTCTACACCAGTTTCTTTCACGTTTGAGTGAGTCAAGATTTTCGTTCCAGAAGGGCTTGTATTTTTTTACCTGACCTCTTGGTATGCTTTCTCGTGCCGCACGTATTATGCTCTCAGAGAATCGAGCGGCCGATCTTTCAAGACTATCATCAACCAATAATTCGTCGGTGAACTCGTCGGTTAGCGCAGTAAACTTGTCCCAAGAAGTCTTCTTGAAGTTCCAGAGCGAAAGTTTAGGGGTATTTTGAGGTTGTTTTTTTACTAAGGACATCTAGGCACAGAACTCGGTTTCCACATCCTTCCATAGCATCGGCGAGAGTAAGCTTCGTCCTCGAAATTAGGTTAGCATTGACTAGAGCGAGGTCTGGCGTGCTTAAATATCCCGCGTACGACAAGAATGTGGGCTCAGAAGGCACATGTATCAGATTGGTAGACTCTAGAAGGTCTTCAATAGCTTTGCCGGTTGGATTAGATGTGTTATAACCCAAGCGTGTTGAGTGAGCATTGAAATCACCGATGATGATGCAGTTGCGGTGTCTGCTGAGGTCACTTATACGGTCTAAGTTTGGAACATTATTGGGTGGACTGTATAGGCCAATTATCCTGAAATGTGTTTCTTTGGACCACGCTTCAATGCAGGTAGCTTCAAGTTTGTCAAGCTCGTCCATTTCATGCAAGATAGTGTATTTGCCTGCCACCTTGTTGTTGATTCCTACAATGAGACCGGAGGCAATTCGTCGAGATCTTTTTAGGATAAAATTCGTATAGTTTGTCACTTCATAAAAACGCATTGCTTCCGTAGAAGCCCCAGCTTTGGTAAAGTGGGTATATTCCTTTGGGGCCCGGAACAGGTGATTCTCCTAGTCCCTGTCAGACGAAAAAGAAGAAGAAGAAGAAGAAGAAGAAGAAGAAGAAGAAGAAGAAGAAGAAGAAGACAGAAGAAGAGGAAGAGGAAGAGGAAGAGGAAGAGGAAGGAGGAGGAGGAGGAGGAGGAGGAGGAGGAGGAGAAGAAGAAGAAGAAGAAGAAGAAGAAGAAGAAGAAGAAGAAGAAGAAGAAGAAGAAGAAGAAGAAGAGGAGGAGGAAGAGGAAGAGGAAGAGGAAGAGGAAGGAGGATGAGGAAGGAGGAGGAGGAAGGAGGAGGAGGAGGAGGAGGAGGAGGAGGAGGAGGAGGAGGAGGAGAAGGAGAAGGAGAAGGAGAAGGAGAAGGAGAAGAAGAAGAAGAAGAAGAAGAAGAAGAAGAAGAAGAAGAAGAAGAAGAAGAAGAAGAAGAAGAAGAAGAAGAAGAAGAAGAGATCGATCGTGATACCGAGTTGTTTTGTTGCCGGCTTGTTGGTCCGTACCACAACAGTGTCACCTCCTTGAACAGGGAGTCCAGTACAGATCCTTTTCTTCGTTAAGACCACAATTTGTGTCTTACACAATAACTCGTATATCCAGAGTTTAGTGATAACTACAACCCAGCTCGTATTCTTTGTCAACATGAGCCGTGGTTTCTAACACCAGTCTTCTCCAATGTCTTCTGTCCATTGCCATCTCAATACAACCCCTCACATCCATTTTTCTGAGATCTTCTAGCACATCATCCAACCATTTTGTCCTAGATCGGCTCCTCTTTCTGCTTTTAGACTTGCGCCGTCAGGATTTTCTTTGGCATACGCTGATCATCCATCCGCTGTAGGCAACCTAGTCGTTGTAATCGTTGAGCCTTTATGAGTCCTACAACGTCCTCATGATACAATAGCTCACCTATCTCCTGGTTATTTCCTCTTCTTTGTTTGGCACCTTTTTTAACCGGGCCTTTTTTTTTAAATTTTTTTTAAATCTTTCTTTCAAACATTTTTAGTGTTATTTCTTTTTTTATCAGTGTCCATGTCTCGTCTCCATAAGTAACAATCGGTCTGATAAGTCTCTTATATATTTTTATTTTTGTGTTACCACTAATGAGTTTGCTTTTCAGTAGTCTGCTATTGACGTAGTATGCAATATTTTCTATTTAATTAAGAAAGCTGTGTTAGTGGTTATAATCACAAACGGAATTATATTTTTACGAACAGAATTTTTTTTCGATGTGACGATGAGCTGTGAAGCTTGAACGCGCTAATCGGAATAATTTTTCTATAGTGGTGTGCAACAGTGATAATTCTGTTTATTTTCTAGTTTTAGCCTGTCACGTATTGTCGTGTTCATGGAGCCTTTATTATGTATCATGTTATCCAGACATGTGAACTTATCAACTGCATCAAATGAATTATCTTCCAAACCCAGCTCGTATTAAGTGTGAATAAAGAATAGCTTCAATTATAAATTTATATAAATATAAATACCTTATTGTCCGTCTTGCGGTCTTGTAGTTTTTCAATTGTATCACTATATGTTTCGAATGTAAACTTTCATCATCAAATATATTGTAAACTTCCTCCTATTTTCTAGGGCTCGTCAGTGAAAGTAAAAAACAATAAATAAGTAAACAAAATACACAGATATACTAGTCAATACGATTAACGTCGACGTAATATCTCGTAGCAGTGCGCACTGTACTATTGTCAACACACAACATAATAGTTAGTCACCCATTATAGTAGGATCCCAGCGTACCTGGTGTCGAGTTTCCATGGATTTGATGTCTTGATCTGTCCCTATTCATCACTCACTGCACCAAGATTTAGTGGAAAAAAAAGTTGTGAGTTTTTATTGTTTTTTATAATAACATAACAACTTATTTATTGTTTTTTATACCAATATTATTAACCAACATAATAAAAAACATAAAAAAAATCATTTCAGCTAATTATACTGGTTTGATGCCAAATATTTTAAAATCTGTTTTTAAAAGTAAAGGATATACTATTTCATTCAAAACCTGTAATAATTTAAAAAATGTTTTCAAAACTAAAATAAATATTCCTTTAAAAAATAAATCAGGAGTCTATAAAATTAAATGCGATAATTGTGCAGCATTCTACATCGGCCAATCCGGCAGAGATTTTTATACAAGATTATTAGAGCACATTCCAAAAACAAATAATAATAATTCCAGTTTTGCTCAACATTTAATAGAAAAAGATCATAGTTATACCAGTTTCGAAAACAATTTCGTGGCGTTGCATACTTGCAAGAAGGGTAAATTAATGGATAGTCTAGAGGAATTCGAAATATACAAAGCTACAAAAAACGCAATGACCAAAAATAACATACTAAATGATCAAATGAACTTCGGTTCTAATAACCTGTTTGACACTGCTATACGGTTGAATGATAAGTATAGCCAGTCGTGAGGAAGTCGTAGTACAGCGTGCATGCATGCGAGCGCTCCGAGCGATTCAATTGTTACGTTTTTGTTTGTATATATTTTATTTAAAAGATTTTACATATTTTAAATTATGACAAACCACAAATTGTGGTATACTTTTATGTTTTGACTATGTGTATCTGAAGATGGGATTTTAATCCCGAAACGCGTCATTAAACGACAGCAGCAAGTGTCACTAAGGTGGACCGAATAAGGTAATTTAATTATATTAATTATAATGAATAGCTTCAATGTTAGTTAGATACCAGAACAGCGGTGTTGAGTAGAAGCGACAAAAGATTCAGATTCGCATCACAGTTTAGGCCGACGCCAACGCACAGCTAAACTTCTTTAAGGAGTTGTTTAAAAGTTTTCAAATGACCGCGTTCCGTTACTCTCCAGCCGACAATAACTCGAATCTGGTCGGTAGAAAAACTTCTCACACACGACTAGAAGTACTCATTGCAAACTCTACGTTTCCCTCGCGTGTATTTTCCTGACCGAATACTTTTAGTGACAACAACAACAACAAAAACTTGCAAAAAATCGAAACCGGGTATTGTGCCTAGGGCTTTCACGGCCGGGCCGGTGTCAGTTGTATTTGAAATATCAACCGGGCTGTTCGGCCGTGGTCCAAGGTTTACATTAAAACCAAACGTTTCAGCAGCACCGCTGGCTGCCATCTTCAGTGGATATTCGAGTCTACCTAACGCGGGGTGTCGTACGTCAGGCCCACAGTGAAAAACATAAAAGATTTAAATGTCAGATGATAATAAAAAATTAAAATAATACTATATGAGGGAAATGGCAGAAGGAAGTAGTGCAGTGTAGGAATACTATAAGAGACTAATAAATAATATATAAATTCATTTAAGTTAATAAAAATATTAAATACTTATATCCAAAGTTATAAGAAAATAAACAGAAAACTATTATGTAAACCAAATTGGGAAAGAAACCAAAATTAAAAAGAATTATTTTTCTGTAAATAAAAAAATAAATTTATAATAATTGCAAACTGCCTATATACTAAAAAGTAAATAGCAGAACCAATAAAAAGATATAAAAAATTATGGGTTACTAAGAGTAACGAAAAATAACAAGTATTGTTAATCGAATTTAAAAATTATACCTGCCCAGTTGACAAAATGATGAGACAACAATTTTATTAAAATATCCTTTTAGAAATCTTTGAGAAGTGCAAAATTGGTACAAAATTAAACAACAGTATGAACATTAAATACTACTACCTTATTTATCAAAGTTAAATTGCTATACTCCATAATAAAAGTGAAAGAAAACCATTTTTGGACGATCAGGCCTAGCTTCGCTGTGGTTCGAGTTTGACGAGAATATTTGCCGGTCGGTTATGAAATTACAACCAAATACGGACACAACCGGAGAAACGGCTTCATCCAAGTAAGAACTTCAAGAAGAGAGGTAATATAAACATTTCGTTTAATATTTAACGAAGAAAACATTCCGAATGGTAGTATAGGAAATAAACTATTAAAAATTAACCACATGTTCTAATGAAAACAAACGCACTCTGCTCTCTTACGGACATTTCCGGAACTACGTACTAAGCGAAAAATAAACAAATTTTTGAATATTTTTTTCTGTATTTGTAAAGCGTAGTATAATTATCCATTTCTGACCATCTCATAACAAAAAGAACTTACCCTTAACCCTGGGGAAATAAATAAAAGAATTATATATTGATTGATGTTTTAAATATAGTATAAAATTTGGTAAAAACTATATATATTTTTTTTTACAATTCCATGTTTACTCAATGAAGTCGATATCATGTCTTAATTAAGGAAAAGATCGATTGTGATATTTGTATTTTGGCGGAAGAGAAAAAACCAATAATATTCTTAATAAATATTATTGAAAAACTTGAGACAAAAACATAAAAATGTGTGTCCTTTCTTGTAGTGGGTAGTTGTATTAAGTTTCAGAACAACTAAGAAGAAGACGATTCACCGGGTCGTATACTGCCACAGTGTCGTCTGGTTAATCTACATTTGGAGACTAGTGTTAAAGTCAGCTGATTCGGTGCACGGCGAATATTTGAAAATTTAGAAATCGTCCAAACCGAGGGTAAACAAACGGTACCAGCTCTCTCTTCTAAATCAGGCTAAACAACTTCCCTACTTGACCCAAATCACACACACTCGATTTCTGCTTTGTTTGAGTAACATTCCCAACCACTTTATTTAAACTTCAATCTTTATAATTCATAAGTGGCGACTGCGGAGAGGCGGAAACCTTGATACAAAAAAAACGTACATTACAGATTTGGCGCTTACAACATTGAGTCTTGAATGAGACGGACGTTTCGTTAAAACACCTCTACAAAAAACGCACGTTACAATATATAATATAATACAATACAATATTTATTATATATATAATATAATATATATAATATACAAACAAATTGTCTGTAACACAGTATATACAATGATATCTTTGTGACGCTATACAGGGTTGTTCAACAAGAATGAACCGATTTTTATTATTATTCCGGCCGTATAATGTTTCCACATTTTCCGGAACCAAAGATTGCAGAAGTGACTGAATTCTCATCTTCCACAGCTACTCGTTCATTTAAAGATCTTCTTCAATTTCTCGTTACCTCATATAGTCTGACTATTCTTCAATACAGGCGATAGGTGACACTTATATAGTGTTACACCACTACAGAACATGCTACGTTGAAACCCGGCTGTAATGTTGTGTGCGTACGTGATTCTCAACATGCGTTAACGAGACTGTTCCAGACTTCGGCGGCCGTGCGCGCTGTGTTCAAGTCCGCAAGCAATTACGCTCTAGTGTAGTGTTGAATACACGTATTATGGATTATTCTGTAATCTCACCGCGGTGTAAGTATTCAGCGACGCATAGTTTCAGTTCAAGTGGCGATTAATTCCAGTGAGGTTCGAAGTATTGTGGCGAAGTGTTATGTGTTTTATAATTGTGCGAGACTCTATTAGTTGACATTATTATTGCGTGTAAACAATTTTTATTTGATTTGTTGTAAGAGACTTTCTTGTTGATTATAAACTCTGCAATTGTGATAATTAAAGGTGGTGATTAGTGACTTAATTGGTGTCTTGTATTTTGTTTTCCACTGTACCATACGACGATCAGGAGACAGTCGTAACAATAGTCTGGATATCTTCTATCCACGTGATAGATGGTCTTCCTCTTTTCCTTCTTCCTGGTAGGGTCTATTCCATAACTCTCCTTGGCAATCTTTCCTGTCCCATTCTTTTCGTGTCGCCATACGATTATAATTTCTTTGTTTCGATAAAATCAACAATTGAATTTTTCACATTCATTCTGTCCTTAATGACTTCATTTCCAATTTTCTCACGTCTGGATACTCTTGCCAAACGTCTCCAAAAGTCCATCTCTGCTGTCATTAATTTTGTTTTTGTGTGTTTATTATTAGTCCAAACTTCTAGGCCGTAAGTAAGTAAGGCCATAATACTTCTAACAATTGTTTTAAAAATTTTGGTTTTAATTTCTGCAGTAATTTGCTTATCCCACAGGATTTCATTTAGTATAGAGACAGCCACTTTTCCCAAATGAATTCTGGATTGTATTTATTTGCATAATTTCTTTCTTCCTGTAAAATTATATGAAAATAATCCTAAATTTCTTGCTCATGCTAAGGAAAATGGCGGGGGGTGTTCAACGTTAAGGTAGTCGCATCTCTTCCCCACAGGAGCAGCTGTCCTAGTTTCTACGCCACTGATCAGCAACATACACCGGGACTGTATAGACAAAACGTTTAGCCTTAATAAAGATATCAATAAATAGCAGTTGTCAATTGAAAAACAAGATACACTAAAAAGGTTTGAAAGAAAGATAATAAGACGTGTTTATGGCCCGGTTAAACAAGATAACGAATGGAGAATAAGAAATAACCAGGAGATAGATGGGCTATTGAATCATGAGGACACTGTAAGATTCCTAAAGGCTCAACGAATACAATGGCTAGGTCACCTATAGTGGGTGAATGATTAGCGTATGCAAAGAAAATTCTGACAGCGCAAGTCTAGAAAAGCAGAAAGAGGCACTCACCTAGGATAGTATGTTTGGATAATGTGATAAAAGATCTAAGAACAATGAATGTGAGGGGTTACACTGAGATGGCAATAGACAGGAGACTTTCAAGAAGAGACTGGTGTTGAAAGCCAGCGTTCACGTTAGGCTGTAGCGCTGAGGAAGAAGAAGAAGAAGAAGAAGAAGAAGAAGAAAGAAGAAGAAGAAGAAGAAGAAGAAGAAGAAGAAGAAAAAAATAAGGTTAATATTAAAGACAAGAAGATACAAGGCAAAAAGTAGGCGATAAAACAACAGATAACATAAACGGCGAGGTATGTATTACATAAAATGGAATCAATGACAATGACAAAGACCTGGTGATAAAGATTTGCTCAACAACGTAAAGATGATCAGCGTATGCCAAAGAAAATCCTGAGGGCGCAAGTCTGTAAAAGCAGAAAGAGGGGCCGCCCTAGAATAAGATGTTTGGATGATGTGCTGAAAGGTCTAAGAAGAACGGATGCGAGGAGTTACACTGAGATGGAAATGAAGAGAATACTTTGGATGAAGATTTTGTGTTGGAAGCCAGGGCTCACTTTGTTGGGCTGCAGTGCTGAAGCAGAAAAGAAGAAGAAGAAGAAGAAGAAGAAGAAGAAGAAGAAGAAGAAGAAGGAGGAGGAGGAGGAGGAGGAGGAGAAACATAAGAAGATAAAGAAAAAGATCAAGCTGTCAATTGAGAAAATGTCGTTATTAAAAGATTAAAAGTTATTTTTATTCTATATAAGCAGATTTAAAGTTGCTTTAAGGAAGGCAACTAGCGACAAACAAGTCACGTTGAGTCGGTACTGTATTGATTGCAACTTAATTACTGGCATTTAGTTACCCACGTGTGCGGCTGTGGTTGGCAGTAGCATATACGCCGCAGTTTCCACACATAATTAATGGGGCACCACGTCTGAAACTTCAGCGGATTTTCTCTTCTTACACACTGGCATGTGTGCGTGTGTGTGTGTGTGTGTGTGCGTGTGCGTGTGTGTGTGAAGTGTGTATACGCTGTATACACGTCGCCCCGACGCAACGTTGTTTCACATTAATTTAGGTTAGAAAAATAAATATGTCGTGCGCGCGTGTCTGTGTGTGTCGAAGGCGTGTTTTATGTGTGTACACAAAGCGCGTGCTTGTTGAGAATCTATGCAACATCACACACCACATTCCTGAAGTATGGAATATATAAACCACCACCACACACGCACGCTAAATAAACGCACATAACTCACATGAATATGCACGCTTCAAGGTTAACTCCAAACTGTGACTGCAAATAAGCATGAAGCGTGCTTGTTCATGTGAGCTTTGTGTGTGTATGCAGTGTGCGCGCGTGTGTGTGTGGTGTTTTACAGATTATATAGTTCGTCTTTTTCTGACAGTTCATATCCGTTTCGGATGTTGGATCATATCATACAGCCTATTTTAACTTTCTGCACTGCTGCACGGAATAAGTCAGTTGTATTCGTCGTGCCAAACCAGGCCCTTAAATTTCTCAGCTATGAGATTCTCGGTCGCCCAACTCCTCTCTTTCCAGGGTACTTTTCCCTGCAGTACGGACTGCAATAAGCAAAATCTCCGCTCATTTCTCACGAGATGTCGCAGATACTGAAGCTTTTTTGTCTTCACTGTGTCAATAACTTCTCTTTCCTTCTTCGTCTTTCTAAGAACTTCAATATATGTGCTGGCCATGAAATGCTCAGTGTCCCGTGGTAACGCCTCATTTCGAAAGATTTCAATTCTTTAGTTGTGTCTTTAGTCAAAGTCCAAGATTCTACACCGTAGAAGAGGACTGAGAATGCGTAACAGTCTCATCTTTGTGTTTATTGTTAAATCGTGACTTTTGAATAAACTGCTCATTCTAGTGTACACTGCTCTTGCCTTTTCAATTCCATAATTAATAAGTTTTATTTATTTATTTATTTTTTTTTTTTTTGTTATGTATATACTTAATTAGGTTTTCACTCTCTGTCGGTTGTGAGACAGAGTATTGTTTATTTTGTATTTGTGATGTTTTAGCGTTTGTTTTAGCTTGAAGACGACTACAGATTTGTTGCATACCTGAAACCTTGCTTTATATAAAAACAGACAGTGACGGAAGAAGCCCGTCCCACTAGCAGGCTTAATGCCAATAACCCATAACTGACGTCTTTCAAAGAAATTATTTTACACATTGTCCTTGAATCAAATTACGGGATTATTCATAAAGAATGAAGCTATTTTATAACGCACTATTTGATTAAGGAAAAGTAACACAAAATGCCAACCAAATCACAACTATTCTACACATAATCAAGCTTTATTTCCTGTCTTACAAGTGTTCAAAAAGAATGAACCGATTTCATGACGCGCAATTTTTTAGTTTTCAAGCATTTTCATGGATGTGGGCCCAAGAGGTCTTGCTCTTTGTGCTTGGCCTGCTATATCTCCAGATCTCACCGTATGCATTGCTTTTTGTTGGGATATGTAAAAGATAGAGTTGTTCTTCCACCGCTGCCCACCTCGATGGTCTTAAACATCGAATAAGAACAGCGATTGCGGTATATTGCTACGCGTCTGGGAAGAATTCTCATGTCGCCTTGATGTTATCCGTGTTGAAAGTGGTGGCCACATTGAACACTTCTAACACGAGAAGTAAAACTTGATTATGAGTGGAATACTTTTGAACTACTTTTTCTCAATAAAATATTGCGTTATGTAATCAGTTCATTCTTTTTTTAATAAGCCTGTATTTTAGATGGCGGCATCACATGTTGCTCTAATTTTCATATTACAGGTCACACGACTGCTACACATCTCTTAATGTTCCTTTTCAGGATTTATAGGAAATATACATTATGATGTAAATGGTTTCTAGACTTCTCCTGACTCTTATTTTATAATCAGAATGATCACTGTTGCACACCACTATATAAAAATTATTCCGATTAGCGCTTTCAAGCTTCACAGCCCATCGTCAGATCGAAATAGACAGGAAATATGTAAAAACAAACCCATCAGCCCTCTCCCACACCCTGCTCACACACAACAAGCTATAAATTAATGACCCTTCCTCACCCCCTAAACCCTGTCCCACCATCTATACAGTTATATACATATTTTTCTAGCAAATTCCTTGTGTTTCAGTGTGTGTGTGTGTGTGTGTGTGTGTGTGTGTGTGGGTGTGTGTGTGTGTGTGTGTGCATCCTTTTAAACTACCCTCTTCCTCTCCACACACGTGGGTCAGTCACACACCCTTATTTTAAAACAACCAATTAGTACTATGCAATATAATTCTTAATCTTATCTATCTGTCCTCTCTCATTTACTTCTTAATCATGTTATAAAGGATATACACATGTTATAAAAAAAGGATGCACACACACACACACACACACACACACACACACACACACACACACACACACACACTGAAACACAAGGAATTTGCTAGAAAAATATGTATATAACTGTATAGATGGTGGGACAGGGTTTAGGGGGTGAGGAAGGGTCATTAATTTATAGCTTGTTGTGTGTGAGCAGGGTGGGGGAGAGGGGTGATGGGTTTGTTTTTACATATTTCCTGTCTATTTCGATCTGACGATGGGCTGTGAAGCTTGAAAGCGCTAATCGGAATAATTTTTATATAGTGGTGTGCAACAGTGATCATTCTGATTGTGATTTCAACCACTAACACAAATTTCTTCATTAAACGTCTTGTTTTATACATTTCAGGAACTCAACATACAGTATTGGTATAATCCACGTGGTTCTTAAAAATAAAACTAACTGATCTGTAAATTTATTACGTTGGTTCTGTTTTAATGTTCAGAAAAATGTATACAGCGATCAACTCAGTGGACTGTGATATATTTCTACGCGTCAGGGAAGAATTTCACCTGGATAGAAGAAAAGAGGCTATATTGAAGGAAAGAGAAATTTAAAAAAATCTTTGATAGACAAGCAGCAGTAGAAGATGACAGTTCAATCAATTCCGTAGTCTTTGGTTCCGGAAAATGTGTAAACATTGTACAGCCGGAATAATAATAAAGAAATTATACAAAAGATAAAGAACAGCGGCAAACCTAGTAAAGAAACTTACACGTTACAAACTGCGGTGCTTCGAACAGTAGGACGTTGTGTAAAAAGGGAAAAGGAGCATATTAAAGGAGGATAAATACTAAAGTGTAAATATTTATAAACACACATATTTATAAATCAACGTGGGCATTGCAATTGTCTTATAAAATTTAATCATTGTGTTGCGTCTTGTTTTATTTCTAAGATTTCTATGAACCTTACCAGAAATATTCCTAACTTTATTTAGGAATGAGTAAGGCGTGGGTCGTAACAAAAAAGGAAAGCGGCAAGATTCAGAGTGCTGAAATGAAGTTTCCTCGAAATACTGTAAATTATACATTGCAAGATAGAAAAAGAAATTAAGATATCAGAGCAGAACTTGAAGTAAAGGGCATAAATGAAATTATTCAATTTACAGAATACAATGGTGGGATCATCTGCAAAGGATTACAGAAAGTCGATTTTCGAAAGCGGCACTGAACAATAATGCCATTGGTAGAAGAGACGTGGGTCGTCCGAGGATGAAATGGGTGCCGGAGCAGGTTTATAAAACTTAATACTAATCCTTGAAGAGGAGAAGAAGAAAAAGAAGATATACTTATGAAGCCAGTCTGATTAGTAAATAGTCGAAACTCGTTTACATGTGCTGAGAACTGACTTCGGTTTTCTGGAACATTTAACTCACTTGGCTTACTAGCCGTTTGGTTCCCAAAAATCATCATCATCTTCTTAACGGTTTTAGGCTTTAAGACCTGTTCCTATTCTACAGTCCACCATTTCTTAGGTCTACCAATTTTTTTCTGCCTCTAGGCTTGTAATCTTTTGCTATCTTTGGTATTCTACTTTCTTCCATTCTGTCTATGTGTTTGATCCATTTTCTTCTATATTATTTAATCCTTCCATTAACTGCAAAAATATCTAAATCACTTCTTATCTCCCAATTTCGTATATGATCTCGTCTATTAAACCTTTTAACTGATCTCAGAAATTTCATTTCTGCTGTTTGTATCTTCTGTTCATCTTTTTTCTTTATGATCCAAGTTTCAGAACTGTACAGTAGTGTGTAGGTATTGCCATTGTTTTATAAAGTTTTGTTTGGGTTTATCAACAACATTTACATTTATTTCCCAACGCTCTCCAAATCGTTCCACAAAGTGAATATTAAAGGGGAGTATATTAAATGGTACCCAACACCAATATGGTATAAGGGTATTTTGATAATAAATATAAATATTAAATGGAATAAATATTAAAGTGTAATAATTTGTAGGTAAACATATTTATGAAGCCAGTCCGGTTAGTTAATAGCCAAACCTCTTACGCTTGCGCAGAACTGACTTAGGTCTGCTGGAACGTTTAACTCACATCGCTAACTAACCGTTTGTTTACCAAAGGTAAAAATACATTTTGCTTCGCTTCTATGTAAATACCCCGTACTGGTCAACATTTACGCCGTACTCAAAATTAATTGAAAAAAGTTAATTAAAACGTTAAATGGACCTAAACTCTGGTGTGTTGTACCTCCAATGCCCTGTAGCCCTTCTCTTGTAATGTAATGTTGTAGCAACGGTCAAATGGAAATTTAACGAGATGAGAATATTAGTATCGGGGCCGTGACTGCAGGCGTGTGCATGCAACCCAACCCAAACCACACAGAAGTAAGTGCTCAAGAAGTTTGAATTGTGCAGTTGGCTGTTTGACTTTTGGTTTACGGACAATCACTTTCACTCCCCTCTCTCTCTCTCTCTCTCTCTCTCTCTCTCTCTCTCTCTCTCTCTCTCTCTCTCTCTCTCCCCCTCTGTCTGTATGTCTCTGTATCTGTCTGTCTGTCTTTCTGCCTCTCTCTCTCTCCCCCCTCTCTCTCTCTCTGTCTCCCCCCTCTCTCTCTCTCTCTCTCTCTCTCTCTCTCTATCTCCCTCTTTCTCTATCTATCTATCTATCTCTCTATTGTTTGTGTCTATCTGTGTATTTTCTGTCTATCTATCTCTATTCATTCTCCTATAGTTTTCTCTATTCCCATGCGATCCAAGATTTGCATCTTTTTTGCAAAGACCAAGGGATCTTTTTCGCAAAAGTTCCACCTTATCTTCTTATTCTCCACGTCAAGGCATAGGCTTACAGCTTGTTCCGACTTCACTGAAGCCATCTCTTCCTTGGTTTACATATATCATGTCTTCCCTGAGGTCTGTATCGTATTACTTGTGTCTGCATCTTCCATTCTCTCGATATGCTGCCTCCATTATATTTGTCTTTCCCTTATTCTCCTGGCCATAGAATATACATTTAGCTCAATTCTTATATCTTCATTTCGTATTTGATCTCTAAGGGTGCAACCTTTGGTATTCCTCAAGAACTTCACTTGACGTTCCACTGCATACTGACATAATAAAAATATGAAGGAATACAGGCCTACCCTACATGACCGTACATTAAAATATTGTTAAGTGTAGCAGTCTGAATTGGTCACTCGTGCTGAGATGATCACGTGACGTCACTGGCTTATGACGTCACAGATAAGGAGGGGCTGGCAGCTTTTTTCCGCTGTCGCTGTGTATGTTGAAGCATTGTAAACAAAGGAACGTGTAGGGTGTGGCTTTCTGAATTCACATGCGGCGTGCTGGTTGATCACATGACGTCACCATCACGTACTCCATACGACACGGATGATCATCTCAGCACGGGCGTAGGATTCTGAGCTTATCAGTGTGCTCAGTTGATCATTACATGAGTAGCTTATTGTTTACTAGCTGTTACCCGCGGCTTCGCAGGCGAATATTTTATTTTTGATAAGTGTTTTAATATAATTATTAATTTTCAACGTCTACAAAGTGGGAGTTGACACTAAATTAAGATGTACTTTTTATGTAAATAATTAACTGCTTTAATATAGTTTACATATATCCCCATTCACCAATATATATCAGTCAAGTTTACAGAGTTAATACATTACATATATAAGTTAACAATATAGATTTACGTTCACATGTTCATACACAGTTACACACATTTGTTTACTGAAGTGTGTCTTTATAGACTGCAGTTTTTGAACTGCCATCAAAAAAAATATAGACTTATATAGGTCGCTACTTTTCGTGACTTGAGAACACTCTACATACAATTTTCCGTGATAAAAACCATTTAGTTTTTAAATCTACGCCTGATGTACGTGAAGTTTGCTCTTGTGACTTATTGATTACCATTGCAAAACAGACATTCACCGGGAACGTGTTTCCGCGGCCCTAATCTCTGTCTGTCTTCTTCGTTGTTGGTCTACGCGCTCCCTATGCTCCCCAGGTGCCTCCGCAGCCCTAATCTCAGCCTGCCTTCTCCGGGAATCACGTTCCTCGAGTGTATCAGCTGCTCTCAATAACCTTGCTCGCTTAGCATTTGGATGGACCCGCCCAATGCTTTGTCGTTTTTTCAGAGGCATTCCGCAAAATAAGTTGATATAGTACTAGTACTTTAATGGAGGGTTGATTTAAAAGGACGTAGGAATAAGGAAATCAAACAGGATTTTAAAGTTGTTCGAAGGCAAAGTTTAAAAGCAGTGTTGTTAGCTATAACATGAAAGGAGAGTGAGTTTGGTAGAAAGTGAAGAGTAAGGAAAACAAACGGGACTGTAAAGTTATTTGAAGGTGAAGTTTAAAAGGAGCGTATTTGAGGAAAACGGAAACGCAATGCAGAATAACTCAACCGAATAAATGTAACTGATACAACAATGAATGAAAAACTCAACAGAGAAACAGAAATGGTAAACATTCTGTGAAAGTGTAACTCTCGTGTGCTGTTTACTTGTCTTTAAAGTCAAAGTAAAAACTGATCAATGCGTCAGATGATAGATGATAGATGCAGGGGGCAGAGATTCTGTGCGCCCCCATAGTTGCAGCGTCCAGAATGGTCTCCGACGACTGCCTGATGTTCTTGGTGGTACTTGGTAGCTGGTGTCGGTGCTTCTGTTTATGATGAGAGCCCCCTTATTTATTTATTTGAACGAGGGAGATGATGGCCGCACCTGCTAATTGGGGGGGGGGAGGCTCGGAGGACTCTCGCGTGGAGAAGGCAGGATGTGTACGCCCGCAACGGGTCGTTGCACTTCCCCCAGATTGTCGAGAGTCCCGCGAGACTGCTTCTTGCCAATCCCGCAGCAGGCGAGAGATGATGCGGGAGAAGAGACTCGCAATAGGCGGCGCTTGGCTCACCTAAAGCGGGCCCAACCCCCGACACATGTGTCGCCATGCTACGGCACGGAGATGAATGTATACGGATGGTAAATTGAGGAAGATCGGGTGGTGGGAGCAAAAGGACTCTGAGAGCTTATGGGGGGGGTATCTAATAGGGCTCTTGGGCGTCTACGTTTAACAGGTGGTGGGCCTTCGTCCGTACTTAGGTGGCGGAAGTGACGACAGGACGAGGTTGAGGCACGGTCGAGCCGTCTGTGCGCAAGAGATCCCACAAACTCGTCAAGCGGTGGAAACTTCAGCCCTCACCTGATAACATCGTTTCTGACAAACCAGGAAGAGCTGCGAGATTTGTCAGAGGATGATGGATTGGAAAGCTTCCATGCAGGCAATAACGTCTTCACTGATCAGGGATTAATAGGCGGACACTGCCTACGTTAGGACGGTTCTAAAGAAGAGCAGATCAATTGAGCGCTTCGTGCGAACATGCAGTGGCCCTCGATCGGATAGAAATGGGAAAAGTTTGGCTTTTACGCCACGGGCTCGCTGGAGTACGTCGGTCACGTGAGCGCTGAAGCTTAGGGTAGATCAAGTGTGACGCCTAAGTACTTCACAAGTGATCGGGCTCGGTAGACAGAGGGGCTGGCATCGGTATGTAGTTGACGGGAGAAGGCGATCCCCTCGGATTTCACCGTTTTGATCGCCATCCGTCATTTTCGTAGCCAGTCCGGAAGCAGGGCGAGCTGACGTTGTACCACATCAGCGGCAAAGCTAAAGTTTGCTGAGCTGTAGTGGTACAAATGGTAGGGTGATCAACGCGGGCGTTCGCTGCGCCTTATATAGGCCTACCCCTCCATCCAGTGAAGCAGTGGGGAGACTGGTGCGTACGGAAGGTAGCAAAATGCAGAATATTTAGAGGCAAAGATAAAAGTGGGTGAAGCGTCCCGAATGCTCGTGAAAGGCTTACACGAACGGGCGGACTGGTAGCGGGTGGAAGTAGAGGACAAGTGTGCTCGACATAGGATGATGGTAGGAAGAGAGGTAGAAAAAGACAGAGGTAGAGACGCCGAACTGAGGAAGGCGCAATGAGGCACTTGTAGGCAACCCGGATGATGCATAATTGAAAGGGCCTAAATCGTACGAACGGGGCGAAATATCAAATTCCAAGTTAGACAGTGTTTTTCACCTTGTGTCAAAGGTTACCTGTGCAAATTTGGTCGGAATCGGTGTAACGGTGTAGATTTGTATTCAATACAAACAAACAAATCTTCAGACTGAGTTTTAAAGAATTACATATAAATGTTATAAACTTCAGACTGTTTCTGTACAAGCTGACCGTATAACATACTCGGCGTCCAATCACATTTTATCAGAAACGCCGCTCCTAGTAATGTTTTGTTTCAGTTTATTTGAAATATAATGGAAATTATAGTCTACATATTCAATGAACACACAGTCGCTCTGAGTCGTTTTTAAAGTGCGGGTGAATTCGTTCGGCTAAATTGTGTCTTTAAACGTCTTCTTTGTGTTTATAAATCGACAATATTAGGATTTTGTAATCTGTGTTTTAAATAGCTCATTTAAAATTCAATAGTTGTTCGTGTTTTGTGTGCGCATTCAGATTTGAGTCGGGATAATTAAAATGAAAATTTTCGAAGGAGGAATAACACAGCTGGATATACAAAGGTTTTCAAATACTGGAAAAATTCCTGAAAAGTGTATAAAATCATACCAAAGTAGAAACTTAAATAAACTATGTAAATTTTATGTTATTCGGGACAATAAACTGTTTTATTGTAAATGTGATAGATTAAGTGGTACAACAAAAATTGATAGAAGTAGCCCACAAAGGTGCTGATATTAGCTAACACGCGATTGGTATGTCTGCACAATGCGGAATAAATAGCACTGTGAACACACTTTCACGACGGTACCACTTTAGAAATATAAAATTAAAGGTGACAGATTTTGTAAAAAATTGTGAAGTGTGTCACAAAGTGACATCTCCATGGGTGTCTTGTGTACCCGAAATGAAGCCAATTTATGTTCCAGAAAAAGTCATGCAACAAATTGGAATAGACGTTATGCAGTTATCAGAAGTGCAGGGCAAAAAAAAAAGTATTAGGGGCAGTAGATTACTTTTCAGAGTGTTCTGATATAAGGCTAAACCCTTTAAAAATAAGGCTGCCATTGAAGTGCCTAAATTTATGAAATTATACGTAGCCATGGTTGCCCGAAAATACAAATTAACGATAATGGTCGCGAGTTTGTGACAAAACAAAGAGTAACATCATCCTACCATTCACAGGTTAATGGATTAGTAGAGCATAAAATAAAACAATAAAAACAAACAAACAAAACTTTAATGGGAAACATTAACAACTGGGCTGATGTTGTCGAGAGAGTATTATTTGCGCACAGAATATCTAGACACAAAAAAAACGGATTTTCACTTTTTTTTATGTTATATAACAGAGAACCAGTTTTACCATTAGACCTTGTGGATGAAGACCATTATTTGACCGATGAAGACGAGGAGTCTCTTCAAGTAGCTGAAGATACAACGGATGTGCATGAAATAGAGGAAAGTATTAATGAAGAAAATAAAGAAATAAAAAAAAATTACAAACAATATTAGTAGTAAAAAAGTAATTGATGACGGAGCATTAAAAAATATCAGAAGCGGTGATCAGCTAATCAGAAAAGGCAGTTTGACGGAAGACACAGAATAACAAAGAAAAACGAAATAAAACCTGGGAGTAGAGTTTTGCTGAAAAATGTTATAAAATTAAAAAATAAATTAACGTTTATTGAACGTACATTTACACTGTAAGTTAGTTTACTGGACCATTTACAGTTAACAAATACTTTTCCTATTAGTCTTGTCTTTCTGATTGCATATGACTTACTTTAAGGAATAATGGTTAACACACAAGCTAAGTTATTTTTTCATTCAAGTCAAATCAGAATACTTTTAATCCTACAGTCGTTTAATTCTCCAAGACCGAATACTTTTAATCCTATAGTCGTTTAATTCTACAAGACCGAAGCAAGTGACAATAAAAGTAAGCGACGATATGACCATCCAATTACGAACGCTTCATTCGCCGTGTTTAAAGATGAGCTTCTGGAATTTGGAGCTACCGACCACGAAAACATCAGCTCGCACAGTTCGCAGAAATTGGTAATCTGTTTTCAGTAGAAATGACTACGTGTCATTAGTCTTTCTCAGTCTGTCTCTCTCTCGCACACACGCACACGCACACACACATACACACAAAAAACACAGAATTCCACACTTTGTGATATATACACAAAAGAATAAACAACAGTCTGTTGTTTTTAATTATTTACAAGTGAACATGTTATGAATATCAGAGACTTGAAACACAATTCATAACAGATTAGGTGATTATGAAAGACTGTGACCTTGGTCGCGTACTTATCTTGTCACAGTTCAAGTATAAAATGTCCTGTGCAATAATAGCCAGCTGTTTGGTCTCACTGATAAATAAATTGTGCAATTGTTTATAGTTATTGAAATATTACCGTGTTACAACAGACATTTCATGTAATACACGTATTGGAATTAATATTTTTAAGTCCGCTACACTTTCTGTTGTTTTACAAGGCTTGAACACAACGGCGACATCGGAAACCAGCTGCCAGCGCCTCATTATCTGTGACGTCATAAGCCAGTGACGTCTTGTGATCACCTCAGTACGGTGATCAACTCAGACCGCTACAGTTAGGTAAATCACATTTTTAAAAGTAAAACACTAAAAAAATTGTATGTGAGTGAAAATTCAACCTTTCAGGATTGTACGTGTTACAATGACTGAATGAGAAACGCGGCCGTAATGGTTTAATGTGCGCGCGCGCGTATTGTAACTACTAATATTCATTTAGTTGAGCGCCCCCGTAGGCTAGTTCCGTCTCTCTTTTTCACACACACGCACACACACACACACACACACACACACACACACAAAACACAACACACGTGTAATATTACTTTACCTCTTTTGAAAATATACAGTAGCCTATATACGCAGATACAGCCACACCGTTTACAAAAGACTTTCTTTCTGTATCATTTTTACGAGCGTTTAAATTTCTCTCGTTGTTTTAATCCTTCCCCGCTCTCTCTCGACACAAACATTATTGAGAAGAACCGTGAACATTATTTTAATTAAAATTTTTTACAAACAACTTTGTGTTTTATTATAAAGTATTTCTCTGTGTTGAAACATACGTAAAAAAAAAAGTTAACCTATGGTTGCGTTCGACTGAGAAATGATGTCATTGACTTCTCATTGTGATAACACTCTGTGTGCGTGTGTGTGTGTGTGTGTGTGTGTGTGTGTGAGTTCGGTTAAGTAAAGTCTACAGTATTTATCAATTTTTCTCTCTAAAAATAATAACTTTGTCACAACGAATTGCTATTACCTACCGTAATTAATTATTCGGTTTCTAGGAATCGAATTCAAACAATCTAGCTGCCGGATACAAAACTTCTCTGAGTTCTGGCTATAACATTTTACAGTATACGTCAATTTGCGTGCGACGACGCCATTTAATGCACGTAGGTTACTATGTACTTTTATAAACAAAATTATTATACAGTACAAAAGTGAATATCGATATTGAGGAATATCCATATCGGTATTATATTATAATAACAATAATATCCACAGGAGTAACGAACTCGACCAGCAAAGTGTTGAGGGAAAAGAAAACACACTGTTTACGCATCACGCTGTAAATGCTGCCTTTGTGAGGGATGAACTTTTTAGCGGGGGAAGTTTCTTAAAACTTTTTAGATGACCGCGTTTTGTTGCTCTTCAGCGGACAATAAACCCCGACTCTGGTCCACAGAAACTTTCTCTCTACACAAACAGTACAAAACACTTCTCGCTCCATTAGAAAGTACCCGACACCAACTCAGTTTCTTCTCTCAAACGCTGTCATATAGAACGGAACCCCCTATATGAAGTAAATATCGGTATGGAAAACCATACATGACTTCCATGTTCTAAGATTTATATTTAAAATCATTTACTTGAATTCGGTTCGATAGTTTTTAACAAGTTAGGTGAGTTCCTTGTAAATCAAGTTTATGTTTGACAAATTGAAATTAAGAATTTTAATAGAAACTACTTCTTTCTTACCGATAACGTATAAAAAACGTATAAAAAATTATCCCCTCCCCCTTCAACTTCAAGGTATTTCCATTTATAAAAAATTACCTTCTCACCGCTTCAACTACCCTTTTCATTTATAAATATTTAATCTACCTTTCTACAGTGGATTACTATGACCTTCTTTTCAGGATACTTTATTCACCAAAATTAAGTACTTTACTCTTGTTAAAACATAAAACGTTGCAGGTAAAATACCCATTCCCGTCAACCGATCTTGACCAAAATCAATAAGCCTTGAGTCCTCTACACCTCTGGAACATATGCAAAAACTTATTTGATTCTATTTGAATTTGCGGTAGTTATCGTTCGCCATAGAACAAATTTTACACACAGCTACTTTTCAGAAAATGACTTTCCTTCATGTTTTGAGGACAGTACAATCAGTCAGTCCTTATCTCAAACACGATTTTTTTCGCGATCACCATAATTCCATTTCCTTACGGAACATGGAAGTAAAAATGTAAAAAGTACATAGAAAAGGGCGTGTTTACTTGAAGGGAAGACAAGCACCGACTACCGGAAATCAAAGTTGTAATACGAGGATAGTTCTTAGGCTGACACATAGGTAACGCTAGGAGTACCAAGTAGCAATGATTCAAAGTGGGTCCCGTTGAGTCTACTCTTGAATTAAAAGCAGTAGGAAAAAGTCGCCAGGTGGCAAATCAGGTGCGGAAGTTCCAGCACTAAAATACGTTTGGGTGCTAAAAACAAGTTTACCGAAATGGCGTTGTCAGCTAAAGCATTGTCTTCTGAAGGACACAAATACCTTCAGTCTAATGAGCGGATTTGTTTTCACTACCCGCTCACTTAGTCAGCACCTCTAAGTAGTGTGGTTGATTATTTCGTAAAATGTCATTTAACGTTTTTGTACTCGATTCGCACTCCAACCGAAACCCTAGTGTCCACATTGCGGAGAAGGTACGGCGGGAACTTCGTGGCACTGCCTGGCAGAATGTTCAGCTGATGAAGTGGAGCGACAAGACCTGCTCAACTTCGAGTCACTGCCTGGCAGAATGTCCAGCTGATGAAGTGGAGCGACAAGACCTGCTCAACTTCGAGGCACTGCCTGGCACAATGTTCAGCTGATGAAGTGGAGCGACAAGACCTGCTCAACTTCAAGGCACTGCTGGCAGAATGTCCAGCTGATGAAGTGGAGCGACAAGACCTGCTCAACTTCGAGTCACTGCCTGGCAGAATGTCCAGCTGATGAAGTGGAGCGACAAGACCTGCTCAACCTCGAGGCACTGCCTGGCACAATGTTCAGCTGATGAAGTGGAGCGAGAAGACCTGCTCAACTTCGAGTCACTGCCTGGAAGAATGTCCAGCTGATGAAGTGGAGCGACAAGACCTGCTCAACTTCGAGGCACTGCCTGGCACAATGTTCAGCTGATGAAGTGGAGCGACAAGACCTGCTCAACTTCAAGGCACTGCCTGGCAGAATGTCCAGCTGATGAAGTGGAGCGACAAGACCTGCTCAACTTCGACGGACTGCCTGGCACAATGTTCAGCTGATGAAGTGGAGCGACAAGACCTGCTCAACTTCAAGGCACTGCCTGGCAGAATGTCCAGCTGATGAAGTGGAGCGACAAGACCTGCTCAACCTATAAGCCGATGTACCTCCAGCTGCACGGAGAAGAAATGTGGTCATGACAACATATAATTTTAGAATCTTCAACAGCACAGCCCGAGCCATTGGAAAGAATAAAGAACGGGCTAGGAAAATTTATTAAATTTTGTTAATGTATATTTTACAGCGTTTTAGTAGAGTTTGAGCTTGTGGTAGCTTGTAGGTAGGCCTTTATTTTAATATGTAAAAGGAAAACTGGTGTTTTACTTGCAACGGCTTATTTTGTTTTCAACATTCCATTTAATTAATTATGTAAATTGGGACTTACTTTTGTACAATTCATGATTAGCTTGACAATTATGTTGTCTTATAATTTAATTAGTTGCGACCAAAATCGTTGTCATCGTCATCCTTTACAGCTTTGGCAAGTAGCCTGTTCCAGTCTCAATGGAAATTATCCAACCATCGCTTACGGGGTCTTCCCACACTTCTCTTCCTCCTTGGATGATAGCCAACGGCTTTCTTGAAAATCTAGATCCATTCTCTCTACGTGTAACCGCCACTCTGTTTTGTACCGGGCGATTTTCTCATTTAAGCTTTCAACTACGCCGAGCTCTATTCCAATATGATTATTTCTGATAATATCTCTTCTGGTACAACCCTTTAGAGCCCCCGTGTGTCGTGTAGTTGCTGGGTACATGCCGTCCAATGGGTGTACATTATGTAGCAGGCGAGAGAGGGTGAGAAAAGACGAGTTTCCGGCGTCTGGAACATATCGGCTAAGGGAAGATCACAATGGCGGCGAAGGCGGAGAAGAGGAACATTGGTACGGTGGATCCGACAGAGGTGGTACCCCCAGCTCTTAGGGTAAAGATAGAGCCCCAACCAGGGTATGGTAAAGCTGCTGCCTTGCAGTTAGGTGTTGGATCACCAACTGCTGAAGGAACAAAACCTTGATTGCAAATGGTTGTGCGAAGGACTGGTAACACATTCACGTAAAAAAATCGTATACTCATACGTCTCAGAGGGATAAGCCGGATGGATTTCAGCTATGGATAAGACCGACTCAGCTATCAAAATATTATAATTATTATATGCGTTTATATTAGAATTGCCAAATACATGGAGGTTATTTTATTTTTCGAAGGATGCAAATTATTATTAGTTAATAACTGTTATTACTTTACAATAACCCTGGCAGATTAACTTTCTAAGTTGCATATAATTTCAAAAAGATAATCATTGCTGCTAGAATTTGGAGGGGGTAAAATTTGACTCTGATAAAACAAATGATCAGCATATTTCTCAGTTTAAGTGTTGTCTGGAGGGGACGACGAGCGTCTCTCTATTCAAGTGTGGCGATGTTCCGGAAACAGGTAGAAATTTCACAGTACGTGTGAGCCGAAAAACTTGAAAAACTCGAGTTTAATATAAAAAATTTCAAACTGCTTTTTATCATTCAAAGTGTACTGATTTTTTTTTTCTTCACACTGTTTAAATTAGCAGCCATCCTTACTATTTCTTTTACAAAATTGCTAAACTGCTACAATTTTTATGGTTTAGACAAAGCTTTTCGTCATCACTGACATCATCAGGTCTTAAACAACGATTATTCCTGATTATTTCAATAATAATGATATAATGTCTTCGCTTTAATATTGAAAGCGATGTACTTGAATCGCTAGATTTAGAAGACATTAAGGCAAGACTTTGTTAAGGCAAAATCAAGAAAAAAAAATTGATAGATTCTAAGCTTTTTTATTTACAAAATAAATTCTAATATTTTCTAAGCTTAAGTACTACTATGCTCATTATAATCACTATTTAGCTAAATACTTGTAATTTGAGAGTTTAATAAAAAATTGTTATTGTTATATTGGAGTGTTAGTGGTCTCAAATATTTCTACTAGTAATATTATACAAACCACTATGTTGTCTTTGGTGTTGACGAGCGCTTTCGGCAGTCAAACCATCTTCAGGTCATTTACCAACAGAGAAATATGAAACCGTTCATTTCTTATATACCGTTTTACCGGACCTATCTAGCCCCGCCCTCTGACGAAGTAACGTCTTACTTAGCTCCACCCATAGTGGGTTGCCTTACATTACCAATTTTGTAGCCGTTACAATTTACGTTAACTTACTCTTTTTTGTTGTCTAATAAGCTGCTAAATATTTCTTCATTTTCAAATGTGGTTTTTATATTCATTAGTCGTTTTTCATCTTTATTTCTTATTTTTAATATTTTCACTTCTTCCTTTAATTTCCTTTCTCTCTCTTTACTCATCACTATTATTATTATCTAATAATTTACGACTGGGTCTATAAATTTATGTCCTTCTTCTATAAAATGCCTAGCGTATAATGAATTTGTCGTTCACTCTCCTTCACCCCTTCTATGTTCTTTAAATCTCTGGCAAAATTGACAAAATTGACCGAAAGCGCTCGTCAATAACAAAGGACAACATAGTGGTTTGTATAATATTACTAGTAGAAAAAAAAATTGTTAACTTTCGAAATTGTGTAGGCTATGCCATTTATTAGCGTAAATAATGGATAGAAGGTTGAATTTTGAATCGAGGGGCACCAGTCTAATGGCAGCATAGGAAACCACAAACTTCTAATCCACCCCCTGTGAATGCATCTCTTTTGTTCATTCTTTCAGTCGCCATTGCTTTTTCCAATAGTCGTGGCGCCCGACCCGGACACGCAATGCAACTAATCTGTTCACTGTTTTTTGCAACCGTTTGGAACGTGTACACCGAGTCCTAACTACTGACAATGGCTGCCTCAGGAGCCGCCGAAATGTCTAACGCATATGACCGAATAACGTCAAACACTTTATCGACTATCGCGAATTCAAACTTCCGCAACGATCAGTAAAACATAATTCGACAAATTCTTCTTCTTCTTCTTCTTCTTCTTCTTCTTCTTCTTCTTCTTCTTCTTCTTCTTCTTCTTCTTCTTCTTCTTCTTCTTCTTCTTCTTCTTCTTCTGGCAACTACGGTCCCTGTAGAACCCTGGCCTACTCAACGATTCTCCTCCATTCTTCTCTCTCTAGAGCCCAACTCCTGCAACCTGTCACTTGCATCATCTCAAATCCCCTTCCACATCTTCATACCATCTTCTCCTCCGACGTCCTCTCCCCCTTACTCCCTCCGGCATCCGTTCCAATGTTATTTTTCGGCCTCTATCACTAATTCAACAACCACACAAACAAAATCCAACGTTTGTGAACAGAACACAGAAATGTATTTCCTATATCAGAGACAGGAAACATGGAGACTAAATCGTATCAAATAAATCCACAAATATTCCTTAATGAAAACTAATATTTTATGATACTTTTCCAATAAAACGTGGTAGTTTCCAGGTGGCTGGATTACGTTTATAACTCATTAGCATTCAATGCAATACGCTGGCCGCTATTTGTTTTTTCAATCAAGGCCGGTGTAGTTTCCGCTAAAAAAAAATACAATTTTTTTAGTTCGTTCAGTTATTTATTAAAATCCTCATAAATCATTAGTACAGCGAAGAACATTTTACCGACGCCAATAAACTCTGGTAGAACTCACCAGGGGTTTTATGATGCTGTTTTAATAATATTAGTATTGTTAGAAAATTAGCCGTTCGGAAAACTCGTCGTCCGCGGGCACGATACTAAGCTGTGTGGAATTAAATAAACCACTGCCTCCTGGATGGTTAACGTTTTGATCGAAGCTGTTGGTCTATTTATGGCTGACGGATTTTTATATTTTTGCCGTTTAAAATATTTTAGCGTAACAAATGCATTGCTTCTTCAACAACTGGGTGTAGTATAGAGCAGGAATGCAAACATTTTTTTGATAGGCACTTCGGAAAATAAATAAAGTTTAATTCTTTTCACGAAGTATACATATGCATGTACGTGTCTCGGTTTGTATGTTTGTATACATTCATTACATACTTTCCTAACGTATTTTGTTTACTTCCGGCTACAGAATTCTTCTTTATTGAAAACAAACTGGCTAAACTCCGGGCTATTGGGCTACAGTCCACTCCTGTCCACTAACAGACGTTTCGGCCTCTCCTCTGGAGTCCACCAGCAGTGTGTAAACAATTAGGTAACTGACACGGTATTCGGCAGTTAACCATAGTAGCAAAAGATTACCTAATTTCAACTGTCTGTAAAAACTAAGTATAATCAGAAGGCAAAATTTAGTTTAGTTAATTTTTATATTTTACCTTACTGTCCTTTTGTAAGAACAAGTGTTTTTACAGACACTTGACCTTCCCTTAATAGCTTCTCCCCCTCCCCCCGTCATACACACCCCACATACATGTCCGGATACACACCCTAAACACATGTTCACCACTCTTCGATTCTTTGTTTAGTCGGCCGTAGATCTCTCTGAGAATAGCTTAATAAGCTGAAACAACTGTCAGAGGTAAATAATAAACTGTGAAACTTACCAAGCGTTTGTATGTTTTTTAAAACCTTTGCAATCAAAACGTTTAGATCTACAAAGAAGGGGACTACGGCCTAGAAAATAATTACACTGAGGAAGTAATATTGTTGGTCAACTGCCACGCCATTCAAACTGGGTTCGACATCCTGATCGAGGGGCGTAGTGGAAGTGCCAGGTAGAAGTACATAAATTAGGTTTCAGAAGGAAAAGATACGCGGGTGATCAAGAGGATGTCCACAGAAAGGAAGAAACTGCAAGCACATCGACCTCTGCGTTGTGGAGAAGAAAAGGAAGAAGATTCACCTCGCTTAGCACCACTTACTATAATCTCTTAACGATCTTCGGAGAGCAAATAATATCTACTCTGTGTCCAGCATGTCACACTCATCTCCATAACGTCAGTGTTGTGATATAGATACTAAAATTTCCAAGTTTAACTCAGTCTGGAGGGCTTTACAACGTAAATTCCTCCGACTGCTATCGTGGAGCTGCTAAAATGGACGTGCCCCAGTGTTTGCAGTGTCCGGGCAAACCTAATGACTGCCTGATACGATTCGAATGCATGAGTAGCCTTGCGCTAGAAAAAAAAGAATGGAGGGATAGAGGCTGCTATTGTGTAGCGGAGCCGCGGAGCGATTCGCAACGGCTGGGGTTTTTATCACATGGAGGACAGGGAGCGAGGAATCATTTTTTTTCTTATTCAGGACAGAATGAAAGGAAGTCTCACTTTAGTGGACGGGAGAAGAGAGAGTGTCAAGCGCCGCAAAGCTGGCGGCGTGGGGCAGATGAATGCTTAAGGGGGGGAGGGTCATCGATCAGAGTTCGAGGGGGTTTACATTTGCGAGTATGTGGGTCGTCGTCTGTACTAAGGCGGCGGAGGTGAGGTAGGATGAGGTTGAGACACGAGTGAAGAGTCTGAGCGCCAGAGAACGCACAAACTCATCAACAGAAGGAACCTTCAACCATCGTCTGATAACATCATAACGGAAATTAAGCATAAAACAAGAAACAAGAGCCTCTGGAATTTTATAGAGGCACGACAATTATGAGCGAAAACGTTTCCTTTTCAAAAGGCCACATTTCTATGTCAATACGCTTACATTTACGTTCTGTTGATAAACCTTTTCACTGATGGTCCAAATCAATCCACGTAGACATTTAGTTCCCTGTTAGTTTCCCATTGCTAGTTTCCGTTAAACAAAAGTCAAATTACAATAATTAATTACCGTCAGCGTTGATTGTAACATTACGTAACAATCGTCATTATCCGTGTCAATAATCCGTTCGTGATTACGCTCGTCAGCGTTTGCAATAAATGCAACAACCAGCAGTAAAACAGTGAGTACAGCGTGCATATGCATGGTGGGTATCAAAACGCCTATGTATACACAATGCTACTGCCAGTTTGATATCGTATTGTCCGTCAGATATGTTATGCATAATCTAGTAGGTTCATTTCGCTCTCCATGTTTTAATTATCGTTTGTGATTGCATCCATATTCATTGTTAATAGTAATTACATGTATACCTCTTTAGAAATGTATACATTTATATTGTTACGACGGTCTAACTGATCGTCGTATGGTGCAGTGGAAAACAAAATAAAAGACACCAATTAAGTCACTAAAAACCAGCTTTAATTATCACAATTAACAGCGTGTAATCAACAAGCTATTCAACAAGATTATTGTTGCGTCTTAGACGCTCTCGAAGTACTCTTGAGTTGGTCTTATAACGCTAGTTGTTGAGTTAGCTGGTAAGAAATGAAATAACGAAGTGGACTGTATATGTTCTTAGAGTTAATTATTTATTGAAAATTGTTTAGAAAATAATTGCATGGCGCGTGCAGTGTAGCGCGGCATGAGTGCCTGAGAAGTAAGTTAGAATTAAATATTGAAAGCCATAATCGTGCGTAGAGGCCGAGATCTCCTAAATAACTAGCGCATGATGATCATGCTAAAATTTTGAAATCTTGAAAATAATTAGGTAGCCGCTGCTGGCGAAATGAGGCGAGTTGCCCGTCCGGAGTCTTGCAATTAACTAACTAAATTTGACTGTTGCGAGCCTGAGTACAAGCCGGCAGCAGATTAGCGGGGGAGAAATGACGTCACTGCACGCACTGCAATGCTGATGTTACAGTACAAAGTTTAAACAAGTACAAAGTTTAACCAATTATACTCGTACAATAATTAAATTTTAATTTGTTCACACGCAATAATAATGTCAACTAATAGAGTCCCGCACAATAATCACTTTTCACTAATAGCCACTTGAAACGCACTGAGTAATCGCCCAAAGTAAACTGAACTAAGCGGAGATGTAGGCTGTTTATAGTCTGCAGGGTCCTTAACAAGCACTCGAAATTCCAGAGGATACTTTACGGCGGCCTTGGCAGAAACACACACCGGCAGGGCTAGTCGAGAAGCTTGTAGAACGTCACCATCGAACGCACCAGAACGTTCCGCATTACGTAACAGTATCATTCGTATATACTTTATAGGAAGTTGCACGAATTATAAAATCATTACAATAACTATTTATTATTAAGAATTATAATCTCAATAAATATAATCTAAATTATAATTTCTGTTATAATAAAATATATAAAACAGAAATAATATTGATGGTAAGACACCCTGCAGAGACACTATTCCTCATGAACTGTGATATAGAATAACTAATATACACCCTGAGTAGCATAACTCACTCACTAAATTAAACGAAATGCAATTATTATTGGATACATTTTGATATTAGGCAATTTTTTAATTATCAGAAAAATTACAAGAATTTCTGTTAACTTACTATTTATTAGTTTAGTAAAGTAACAATTATATAGCAATCATACAGTAAAAGATTAAAATTAAAAAAAACTTTATTAATTAAATACAGTTATAATTGACAATACTCTAGTGATAGTTTATCATGAAACCATAACAAATTGTGTTTAAGAGTGTGAACGAGTTTTATTACCCTGAAACACAGCAGACTTTTTATTAGAGTCCCGAGTATTACTCGTTACATGTGTCGGTGTGTGTATGTGTGTGTGTGTACGCGCGCGCGCGCGCGTGTTAGCCGTGCTATTGATTTTGGTGTAATCACAGCTTACCGGAACTGCACTGTGGCTGATAGCATCTATATAGTGTGCCGACACTTAATGGGACACGTCGGTTATAGCGTCGAACTTTTCTCTCTTTTTACCAACACATAGCGGTAGAGTGCGCTCTCGTACATTGTTTCATATTAAACCGTAAACATATCAAGGGTTTGTGACCGTGTCAAAGAAATCCAACTATCAGCTGTCACGAGGGTCAGTTGAAGTGTTTGCGAAGCGACATCTACATCTTATATCTTATGTGGAGAACTAAAATAAAATTTCTCTTATAATTTCTTTAAAAGAAGTTAGTGGTGGGTTATTGATATTAAGCCTGCTAGAGGAACGCACTTCTTCCATCACTGCCTTTTGTATATAAAGCGAATTTTTGGCTACGCAACAAATCTGTAGCCTTCGTCAGACCAAAACAAACACTAAAACATCGCAAATAAAAAATACTCTGTCTCACAACCGACAGAGAGTCAAAACACACTAAAGTATATAAATAAAAAACAAAACAAGAAATAAGTAAATAAAACTTACCAAGTATGGAAACTATGACACACACACACACACACACACACACACACACACACACACACACACACACACACACACATTGAATACACGCACAAATCTCACATGAACACTCACGTTTTAAGCTCAAGTTTGGAGTTGACTTTGTGATTTCGGGTATTCAGTCATTCGGAAAAATGACGGGAAGTAAAGGAGGGACAGTTTGTACCGGTTGTCACTCGATCTCCACAGCCGCGTTAGCCAGCTGTAGGTGTTCCTCATAACTTTCAGGTATGACTGGACATTTGCCTTCAGCGAGGAATGGGACCATACTAACCCTCTCCAGTTTTTGGAGGGACATTTAACAATATTTCTTCTTCTGATCGTTCTTATCCGTGTCGGATGTTGGATATCATACAGACTATTTTAACTTTCTGTACTGCTGCATAAAATAAGTCAGTTGTATTCATCCCAAACCAGGTCCTTAAATTCATTAGCCATGATATTCTTGGTCGCCCAACTCTTCTGTTTCAAAGTACTTTTCTCTGTAGTATGGACTGCAATATGTAAAATCTCTGGTAATTTCTTATGAGTTATCCCAGATAACTGAAGCTTTCTTGTCTTCACTGTGTTAATAACTTTACTTTCTAATAATTTCAACATTAGTTATATGCGCTCTCCATGAAATGCTGAGTATTCTAGGGTAAAGACATATTTCGAAAGATTCCAATTTTTTAGTTCTGGCTTCAGTCAAAGTCCAAGGCTCTACACCGTAGAATAGGACCGAGAATACGTAGCAGCGTAAAAGTCTCATCTTTGTATTTATTGTTAAATCTTGACTTTTGAATAAACTGCTTATTCTAGTGTATACTGCTTTTGCCTTTCCAATTCTGCTCTTTATTTCTTGGTCCCATTGTTCATTGACTATAGTAACAAGTTATGTAAATTTGCTTACACGTTCAACTGGCCTTTGGTTTGTATTAAGGGTGCAGTTTGTGAACTGTTCTTAGATACAATCATTAGGTTCGTTTTATTAACATTGATCTCTAGACCATATGTACGACTGCTTTCTGTCACTCTATTCATCAGTTGTTGCAGCCCCTCTAAGCTATCTGCGAATGTGACGGTATCATCCGCATAACGTAACGTATCGTCCGCATAACAATATTTAATTGAACATATTGAGTATATTTTCAGGATTTCAAATGTTCTCTTTTATTTGAGAATTTGAATCACGTAGTCTATAAAGAGAGAAATAAAATAGAATATCCTGCAGATGTTTATGACAAATCAGCGCAGAATATACGTACGTATTGTTTCACGATGAAAATACGTACATCAAAGTTAAATAAAAAGATTGGAGTAAAAAAGACAAAGTAATAAAACGCACTGAATCGAATGTTTCCAATAATCGAAGTTTGGCGTCATAAAGGAAGTGAAATGCCTTTTACAGTGAATATTGATTTTAAAATGAGTTCCTGCATACTCTTTGTTGCGAACGTTTCCTCTTGAAGCAAACTAGAGAATTATTGAACTTTTAACTCTACCTTTGCTGGAACAGAGGATGCGTTTTGAACGAGCGAAATGAGTTCTCAGTTTTAACTTGACCGTTTGTCATTTGTGTCTGTCTATCTATTTGGGGTATGACTCACGTTAACCTTTGAACGCATCAACCGATTTTAGTAAAACTTGGCACGTGAGTATATACATTTAACCTAATGTTTACCATATTAATTTTGAGATTATCCTCTCAAAAGCAATAGGGCAGTAGTAGGCTTATACAGTGTTAGATATATAATATACTACATAATATTTGTGTGTGTGTACTACGTGACAGATTTAGAAAGTAACAATGATTAAAATTTTATATATCAACTTCTTGCCGTCAAACACAAAAACGCATCTCGACTGAACAGAATGATACTTGCACAAGACAATATCCACTCGAAGGCGGCAGACTAGTGTGTATAACTAACCGGAAGGAAGTTGCGTACGCGAGTTTAGCCGCACCCATTCATTCTTCCAGCAAGCGAGCGTTTCATTTGTTGAATATGTGTCGACGAGATTTATACGGCGTTGGATATTATTCACAAATGAGTCGCAGTCGTGTTTCCCCTCCCGCACAATTATCGCTGCCTTATGTTTATTCATACGTACGTACATATGTTTGTACAGCAGCAGCGAGAACAGGTTATGTTTACCCTTTTGTACTGCTGCTGCCACTGCTGCATAAATTTCATTTACAAATGACGACGACGACTGAAATGGGTCTCCAGGAACACTGACTGTGTGGTGTAAGTCAACAATCTGGGTTTGCTATGTTTCAAGCAGTAACAGCTTTAATTCCCTTCTTGAGGTTTTCATGTCAAGTGTTTTGTGATAAAGGTTTGGTGAGGAATACGAAAATATATCACTGAAGAAAGTATATCTTCTTCTTCTTCTCTTCAAGGATTAGGTTATATAAACCTGTTCCGGCACCCATCTTATCCTCGGGCGACCCACGTCTCTTCTACCAGTGGTTTTATAGTTCAGTCTCGCTTTCGGTAATCGATCCTCTGTCATCCTTTGCAGATGATCCCACTATTGTCTTCTGTAAATTTAAATAATTTCATTTATGTCTTTTACTTAAATTTACTTTTACTTAAGTTCTACTCTGACATCTTTATTCCTTATTCTATCTTGTAATGTACAATTTAAAGTATTTTGAAGAAACTGCAATTCTGCACTCTGATCTTGCCGCTTTCCTTTTCTGTCATGACCCACACCTCACTCGCATAAATCCACGTGGGTATTGCAATTGTCTTATAAAATTTAATCGTTGTGCTGTGTCTTGTTTTATTTCTAAGATTTCTATGAATCGTACCACAAATATTGCTAAATTTATTTATCTTCTCTCTTATTTCATATTCACATTTATAGCTTACTGCACTCCCGAGATGTCTGAAACGGTTCACTTGTTCTTAAGTGCTGTTGTTTATAACTATCTTAGTCTTCACTGGATATTTACGTTTAAAGGCCATGGTTTTGGTCATTCTTACTGACATTGTCAGTGAGTACTCTCTTTTGCTATTTCTTGTAAAACATAGCTGTTTGTATATCATCCTTATTAAAAAGTATATATAAATAGAAGTAAACTCACACGGAATACAGAACGGCAAGTCCTCCGATTTAATTACCGGCGACCTCTCAAAACCAAAACCAGTAATACTGCTCTGTATGCCCTTAATAAACTCTTTCCCAGCCCTAGATTATTTCCTTTATAAATTACACTGGACATACGCCCGAACTGCAAAACAATGTGCCTCCCTCCATCAACAGAACAACCAGGAACATCCACAGACCCTCCGGCCTAGGGGTAGCTGCCTCAACTTAGACTGAAACATATACAGATTTTATGTTGTGTTTCCTTATCACTTTACGAGGGCGTCTATTTGAAAGTAAACTTTCGGCGTACGGTCCAAGCTTAGAAAGAGGATTTAAAGAATTTCATGGAAACAAGTCTCCATGTACAAGTAATGCTTTACATTTCTATGAAAGCACTAAGTTACACGTGTATTTTGTGTTATTCGTGGAAAATGATTCAGCGAAAACCACCAGCAATGTGTACAGGAAAACCGGTCAGTTTTTGGCCACATGCAACCTTAATATGGGATTTTCTCCCCCCCACACACACACACACACACAATAATATGAAAATGCTTTAAAGCGGGTTTCACAGTTTGCACAATACGCATTGAGACGGAAAATTAAATTCGAGGAAATGGTTTTACACAAAGGTTCTAAAGAAAATATAAATTCAAAATTACAAGTAGAAATCATTGCGTTTATCCGTGACCGGCAGGCAGATTATAGTGTACTCGTCTGCCGCGCCAGATCTACTGATGTGTTATATATATCGGGAGGTTAGTGGTAAAACTACCCAAATTTAAGTTTTAATAACGTCTCGTGATGTTTTAAAAACGACACTTTTTTGCATTTTGTTTTTCTTTATTCTTCAACAGCAGTGTAATAAACCAAAAAACTTTATTATTAATAATAAAAATTAACCTTGAGCCTCCAAATTTTCTTTGCTAAAACGGAAATTATGATCACCCTATTTAAATTCCCGAAAACGTGCCTGGACACTACGTATGGAGAAATAAAATATACTAACAATTTTAAATATCTTGGGGAGAACATATACTGAAACGCCTCAGACAAAGAATACTTTAAGATAAGGAAACTCAAATTAGCAAAGGCCTTTACTTCAACCCGGGAATTGTACGAAAAGGCAAAACCTTTCCAGAAGTGCAGAAGTCCGCCATTATAGCACTGTGATCAAGCCGGTGATCATGTATGGAGTGGAAACAATGTGCTTTCAAAATTTGAAACCTCTTCTTAAAATTGAAAGAAGAATTCTTTGGAAAATGTATGGCCCCAAGAAAACCAAAGATGGGTACACGCATAGACCCAAAAAGAGTTGTACAAGGATCTGGAAGATCTGGAAACGGCTTTTCGAAGGAAAATACTGAGATTCCTTGGACGTATGGTTCAGATGGATCGGTCCAGGTTGAATAAACAAATTGTCAACTACATTTGGCAACTTTCCCGTCTAAACGGATACACCAAACAACTCAAGGAGAAAATGATGAAACTGGGTATCTCTATGAACGATTGTGTGGATAGAACTACACACAGAAACAAAATTTAAAATCTTGAGGTTCTCTGCGGTGAGAAGAAGACGAGAAAGGGGTGGTCAGTGGAAAGGAAGGCGGTGCATAGTGTGCGAATGAGGGCCTTCTGGCAGCAGAAGAAAAGGAAATGATATTCGCGTGGTCCACGGCTGGCCTGTTTGTATAAAAAAAAAATTAACCTTCAAAATTAACCAATTCTATGATTTACCATTGCCTTGAAAACCTTTAATTCCAGTATTCCGTAAATTCACATGGGTAGACGTGGGTAGATTTACCAATAACCCCATGGTATATGATTTAATAAGACTTTACCTGTTGAGTATGCATTTCCCTGTCTGACAAAGTTCTTTGTTTCATTCGTGTCAAGACTTTATCTTTCGTTTTATCAGAATTGTTAAAATTGTGGTGTAACGTCATTATAGATGCGACAGACCGCAAAAATAGTACAATCACTTACAGATAGGTTAGAGTTTCCCCGAGATAGGTTAAATTAAGCGAAGTTAACCTTATAGACACGAAGACTTACACCGCCGGTCTCATTTTGATTAAAATTACTTCCTGGGATGTTTGGCCGTTGGTCCAAATGTTATGACAAGACAAGACGTTTCGGCAGTGCCACCAACTGCCATCTTCAGGGGGAAACGAGTAAACGCTAACTCATCTATAGCGTACTGTGGTCCTAACGTATATCATCTCACGTAAGTGTTTACTCGTTTTCACTGAAGACGGCAGTCGGTGGCACTGCCGAAACGTCGGATTTTTTTCATAAACTTTGGACCACGGCCAAACAGACCGGGAAGTAATTTTAATCAAAATGAACCTTTTAGACTTCCGCAGATTATAGCTAATGAATAGCTAAAGAATAGCCTTTCCAAGCTCTAAGAATGTTTTCTTTTTTTTTATCTCACCGATTCAATTACAAATCGACTAAGACTGTTTACTTTATTGCAATAATAAAAAAAAGGTTTTAATTCATCGGCCCGCTGGGAGGTTTGTATCCTGAGTCCACTCTGGACCAAAACTGGATACCCAGGATAGGATAGAACAAAGATAGTAGTTCAGACCAGCCTATAATCGTAATAAAAATTATTGAAATATTGTGAAACCCGGGAAAGATGCCAATATATAGAAATCAAAATGGGCCTCTTACTTTGGATCCTTGCCAGGGAGCCCTAAGCCTCTAGTTACATTACTCGTATGTAACTTGTTGCTACCACAATTACGTGACGCTCTCGTACGTTGTACACGCTTCTCGACTAGCCCAGCTTGTGGCGTCACTGTCAAGGCCGAGCAGTCGATTAGCACTCCAAACTGTTCGAGTACTTGTAACTAAGAAAATTAACGCCGCCAAAGGATTGAAAATTATTCTGGAACATCTACGGAATATATACAGTGGAGTCGCGATTAACCGAGTCTCGATTAACCGAGCTTCCGTGTTATCCGAGCCTAAAGCAAGAAATAATGGTAAAACAGTTGTTGACAGTCTGAAACAAATTAACCTAAAAGATGTGATTTACTGGCTGGCGGAATCATGGGACGATGTGAAAGAATCTACTGTCCTGAAAAGCTATAAAAACATTTCGCCAAAAAGGGAAAACACAAACGACGGTGAAGACAATGAAGATGATGTAGAACTAGTGGAACTTTTAAATCAGCTACCAGTTACTGAGGCAGTGACGAATCAAGACGTTAACAACTGGATGAATGACGAAGAACTATGTGAACTATCCGAAGAGGCCATTATAAATTTGATTACCCAAAACAAAAACAGCGACGATGAAGAAGACGACACTACTACTACTGTGGACAATAAGATAAGCCATGCTGACGGCTTAAGTGGAATCGAGAGGGCATTGTTATACGCCGACCAACAAGAAGACACGTCACCAGCTGACGTTCTGGTTATGCGGCATCTGAGCAATATGGCGGCAAAGAAGACAGGCAGCGCTATCAAGCAAAAACTGTTAAAAGACATTTTTAAGAAATTATGAGATTAATTGTTTAAGATTTTAATCTGACAAGAGTTGTACTGTTACTGTTTTTTGCCGCTTAGTGTAATTAATAAAGGATTACGTAAGTCATAGAATCGGCTCAGTTTCTTATTTTTCCTTCTTTTTCCAATTACTAAATGTTTTTGTGGCAAAGTATTGGCAAAGTTTCACTTACAATATGAAGCAATTACATGTATTACAGCAAATAGGCGCAATAGAAGAAAAGAGCTTATACTAATGCAATTTTTTTAACCTTCCTTTTTTTCCGAGTTTTTGATTATCCGAGGAGGTCTCGGTCCAAATTACCTCGGTTAATCGCGACTCCACTGTATAACCAACAGCGACTGGCTAATTAAGTTACACCTGGCAAGATTGTAAAGTGTGGATCAAGTGGTTGGTGAGGATTAATGGAAAATGTTTCTTGGATTTCGTTGTCCATGACGTGTCCGCTACTTAACTAAATACAACTATTATATTAACGACTCGGAACACAAAGTTTTTTATAAGTAAAAACATAAAGTTTTACCTTACAACCTGAACCGGTTTTCACCTTTAGAAGTCTTCTTCAGAGGTTGCCGCTGGTAGTGCTGTCCGTCCTGTTGTGGGCGACGGAATCGAATTTCGAAAGATCGATGTTGTGTGTGTGGGGTGAGATGTGTTCGAATAATGCGTGCGATTTGAATTGTGTCTGTTCGTTTAGGATGTCGTTTTTATTTGTTTTCGTGTGTTTGTATATTTCCAATTGTTCTAGAGTGTCTAGTTTTCGGCCTTTTGTGTGTACGTGTAGAATGTTCATGTTATTGTCGATGTTTTTTGTATGTGTGGTTTGCAAAGGTGGATTCTGTAGTGGAGTGGAGTGCCTTTGTGTGTTCAATGTATCTCTGTTTGAAGATACGTCCTGTCTGGCCTATGTAGAATTTGTTGCAATTTGAGCAATTTAGTTTGTAAACACCGGGTAGATCGAATTTCTTTTATGTTTTGTGTGTGTGTTTTGATAGTGTGTGTTCTGTTTTGTTAGTAGTTTTGTAAGCGATTCTGTATCCTGCTTTTTTGAATTTGTGGGCTATTTTTTCAGTTTGTTTGTTGATGTATGTTAGTGTTATGAATTTGTTGTTTTCTGTCTTTGTCTGTTGTTTGTTTTGTGGCAGCTAGTTTGTGTTGTATTGGGTGATTGGAGGAGTTGTGTATTAGTGTGTCAGTTGTAGTTGGTTTTCTGTATGTACTGAATTTGTGCCTGTGTTCAGGTTTTGTGATGGAGAGGTCTAAGAAGTTTATGGTATTGTTGTGTTCGTATTCGGCAGTAAAAGTTATGTTTTATGTATTTTGTTTATGTGCGTTAGTAACTGTTCACATTGTCTTTTGTTTCCCCTGTATAGTATTAGAATGTCATCAACGTTGCTCAAATTGCAACAAATTCTACATAGGTCAGACAGGACGTAGCTTCAAACAGAGATACATCGAACACAGAAAGGCACTCCACTCCACTACAGAATCCACCTTTGCAAACCACCTCATCGAGGCAAACCACACATACAAAAACATCGACAATAACATGGACATTCTACACGTACACACAAAAGGCCGAATACTAGACACTCTAGAACAATTGGAAATATACAAACACACGAAAAAAATGAAAACGACATCCTAAACGAACAGACACAATTCAAATCGCATTATTCGAACACATCTCACCCCACAGACACACACCCTTTCGAAATTCGATTCCGTCGCCCACAACAGGACGGACAGCGCTACCAGCGGGAACCTCTAAAGAAGTCTTTTAAAGGTGAAAACCGTTTCACGTTGTAAGGTAAAACTTTATGTTTTTACTTATAAAAAACTTTGTGTTCCGAGTGTTAATATAATAGTTGTATTTAGGAAAATGTTTGTTGTGTTATAATTAGTGCGGAACTCTAATAGTTGGCAATTATTATTGCGTATGGACAGATTTAACTTGAGTTATTGTATGAAAGTACGTTGTTGATTTCAAATTGTTATTTGTGACTAATTAAAGCTGGTAATTAGTGACTTTATTGTTGTTTGTGTTTTGTTTCCCCTGTACAACACGGCGATCCGTGAGATCGCTGTAACAATATGCTACAATTGAATCCTAAATTACGCATTTATCTTTACACATTTCGGCTAAATCGTTTATAAACTAACTCAAAAACAGAACGTTTCAACACTTACATTTACAGGTATTTTTTTTTCCTTAATATTCACCAGTAAAGCATGTTCTAAAGATGTTTCCGTTTCTTTGTGAAACATCCTCTACTGCAACCACGGCCCTATTACGTCACAGTTAAAGAATAATTTTCTGCCAATGACAGATTCAACGTTGTTACAAAAATATAGCTGGCGGATTTAATAATATGTCGAGTTGTCGGCAACACTGAGGAGGTGCAACAATACACAGCGCCTCAATTTAACCCACACAATGGACGGCGGAAGTGAAGCAACAGCGCTACCTGGCGTGTCGACGTACAACCACCGTTTGTTGCATAACGAAAATTTAATTTCAACCCTACCGAAATGTACCGCTATTTCTTGTAATAAAAAAAGAATAAATTGTAATATAACATAGCATTTCAAAAAGGGTACGTTTTAGTAAATAAACAAAATGCAACAACGAAAAACGAGCTATATTAAAAAAAGGGCAAATAAATTAAAAATAAAATATTCTTAAAATACCGAATCAATTTGAGAAATGTATCTATCTTACTTTATGTGTTAATTTTAATATTTTTTGGTATGATTTGATATCATCTTTTCCTGGTTGAGTCCCGCTTTGTATTTTTCTGTTTTTCCCAACTTTTCTGCAGACCTATCTTTGCCGTCTTCAGGGTGATTCCGTCTCGGTATCTCAGGATGAAACTACTTTTCACCTCAAAAAATTTTCGGAGAATTATTCAAAATTTTGAAAACACAACATTGTCTTTTGCATATTAAATTCGTGGACACAAAAACACATACACACACGCGCGCGCTACACACTGTTACGACCATCCCACGGTTCGTCGTATTGTACAGTGGAAACAGAATGGAGACACAAATGAAGTTACTAATTACCAGATTTAATTAGTCACAAATAACAATTTGAAATCAACAGAGGTAGCCTACTCTCATACAATAATTTAAGTTAAATTTGTCCACACACAATAATAATGTCAACTATTAGAATTCCGCACTAACTATAACACAATAATCACTTTCCACTAATCCGCAACAATCACTTGATCCTCATTCTACAGTATCGCCAGATGTAACCAACTGACTAGGCCGTCTGCTGTTGATAGGTCTCACAGGTCTTCCAGATTAATTGTCCTTATTGCTGGCGGCATTTGGTCTTTATAAAATATGAAACAACTAAAGACGCTTTTAAATTGCTAACTGTCGAATACTTCAAAATTTATATATTTTCAAACTCACAATTTTTAGATATAACTGCATATGTTTTATATAAAAAAAGAATAACCAATAAACGTATCAATTCACCCAAACATATTTTTTTTTCCAAGTGCAGTCAGCTTCAAACCGGTTACTTTGCTATACATGTATATTATACATATGATTATTTTATTATTTTTATGTATATAACTATAATGTTATATACACTAATAATTCATTTATTGATAATTTACTTTTTTAAATTTCGAATAATGCTATTAAGCATCCGCAGAGTTCTCTTCATTAATGTCACAAAATTAATATGCTTTAGCAGAAATGCTAATAAACTTTTACTCCTTCTTTTCTATTTGTTATTTTTATACATTTGCAATTTTTTATAAATTTATAAATTATTTTGTACATTTAATACGCATTTGTACAGCGTACGTCAAAAACAGTAAAAATAGTGTAGTATGAAAATAATATATATTTTAATTTGTTAGTTTGCTTATTTATTTAATTCAGATTAATTATGTTGTTAACATTCTACCTCTACCTCTTCCATTTAGCTTACTTAATAAAATGTTATCACATTCTCTGAAGGGTAAATAAATTTACCGAAGACATATGCACAGCGTTCATACTGAAGCTAACCTTATAAAATTAAGAAGAAGAAGAAGAACTCACTTGAAGTTACTGTTAGACTCTTCAGTGTTGTACAATAAAGTATCGATTAATTAACTAACGGCGTCACAATAGTGTATATGTTACAGTGCAACAGGTTCCGCGGGTTTGAACAAGTCAGTCAAACTGAATTACGTTAATTTCCACGTGCGTGAAAGCAACACGCGGCAGGTTGAGGTTGTACAACCATTTGTCTTGATTGTGGTTACCGCTGACGAAACTAAACTACACAACTTTACTCGCTGTTGCTCGTCAAACATTACTCCCCCTTCCTCCAACGTTTGGCGGTATAATTAACACCCCACTCACTAGGAGTGCCAGTGTCTGCAACTCCCCATGCTCGTACAGGCTTTTAACAATATTTTATTACGAAGTGGCATACACAGTATCATTGGTATACTGAAAATAATGTGAGAAACAACAACAACAATAATAATGTACTACTTCTTCTTCTTCTTCTTCTTCTTCTTCTTCTTCTTCTTCTTCTTCTTCTTCTTCTTCTTCTTCTTCTTCTTCTTCTTCTTCTTCTTCTTCTTCTTCTTCTTCTTCCTCTTCCTCTTCATCTTCATCTTCATCTTCTTCCTCTTCCTCTTCCTCTTCTTCTTCTACTACTACTACTGCTACTACTGCTGCTTCTGCTGCTGCTGATGCTACTACTACTACTACTACTACTACTACTACTACTACTACTACTACTACTACTACTACTACTACTACTACTACCACTACTACTACTACTACTACCACTACTACTACTACTACTACTACTACTACTACTACTACTTCTTCTTCTTCTTCTTCACGTCATGGAGTAGACATATTATCTTCACAGTATATCTCTCCGTCGTGCTCTCGGTCTTCCTACATCCCTTGTTCCAAAGGGTCTATACTTATACGCCAATTTAGCTATCCGTCTATGCTCCATTCTGTCCAGATGTTGCGACCATTCCAAGCAATATTTATAGACTGTTTCGTCAGTGGACAATAGGCCTACCTGTAGTTCATTCCTAATGTCCTCATTACGCAAATGATCTCGCCTTGTACAACCCTTTGTCCGTGTCAGGAAATCTCATTTCTGAGCGTCAAATTGGATTTAAAATCTTCCCTTTATAAATGCATCTACGAATCGCGCCCATACATTATCACAGGCACTGTCATTGTCGCACAACGAACAACTTACGTGTCAGTGTGGTTTGTGCTTCCAGCGGACTTACAGGCTAAGTAGCGGTTCCTCTTTATGCAGTATCCCATATAGTTGTGATTAACGTTGCAGGTTGGTGGTGGTTTATGCAGTATCCCTATAGTTGTGATTAACGTTGTGGGTTGGTGGTGGTTTATGCAGTATCCCTATAGTTGTGATTAACGTAGTAGGTTTGTGGTGGTTTATTCAGTATCTCTATAGTTGTGATTAACGTAGTAGGTTTGTGGTGGTTTATGCAGTATCCCTGTAGTTGTGATTAACGTTGCAGGTTGGTGGTGGTTTATGCAGTATCCCTGTAGTTATGATTAACGTAGTAGGTTTGTGGTGGTTTATTCAGTATCTCTATAGTTGTGATTAACGTAGTAGGTTTGTGGTGGTTTATGCAGTATCCCTGTAGTTGTGATTAACGTTGCAGGTTGGTGGTGGTTTATGCAGTATTCCTGTAGTTGTGATTAACGTTGCAGGTTGCTGGTGGTTTATGCAGTATCCCTGTAGTTGTTATTAACGTTGCAGGATGGTGGTGGTTTATGCAGTATCCCTATAGTTGTGAGTAACGTTGCAGGTTGGTGGTGGTTTATTCAGTATCCCTATAGTTGTTACTAATGTTGCAAGTTGGTGGTGGTTTATTCAGTATCCCTATAGTTGTGATTAACGTTGCAGGTTGGTGGTGGTTTATGCAGTATCCCTATAGTTGTGATTATCGTTGCAGGTTGGTGGTGGTTTATGCAGTATCCCTGTAGTTATGATTAACGTAGTAGGTTTGTGGTGGTTTATTCAGTATCCCTATAGTTGTGATTAACGTAGTAGGTTGGTGGTGGTTTATTCATTATCTCTAGAGTTGTGATTAACGTTGCAGGTTGGTGGTGGTTTATTCAGTATCCCTGTAGTTATGATTAACGTAGTAGGTTGGTGGTGGTTTATTCATTATCCCTATAGTTGTGATTAACGTTGCAGGTTGGTGGTGGTTTATTCAGTATTCCTGTAGTTGTTATTAACGTTGCAGGTTGGTGGTGGTTTATGCAGTATCCCTATAGTTGTGAGGAACGTTGCAGGTTGGTGGTGGTTTATTCAGTATCCCTATAGTTGTTACTAACGTTGCAAGTTACTGGTGGTTTATTCAGTATCCCTATAGTTGTGATTAACGTTGCAGGTTGGTGGTGGTTTATGCAGTATCCCTATAGTTGTGATTAACGTTGCAGGTTGGTGGTGGTTTATGCAGTATTCCTGTAGTTATGATTAACGTAGTAGGTTTGCGGTGGTTTATTCAGTATCCCTATATTTGTGATTAACGTAGTAGGTTTGTGGTGGTTTATGCAGTATCCCTGTAGTTGTGATTAACGTAGTAGGTTGGTGGTGGTTTATTCGGTATCTCTGTAGTTGTGATTAACGTTGCAGGTTAGTGGTGGTTTATGCAGTATCCCTGTAGTTGTAATTAAAGTTGCAGGTTGGTGGTGGTTTATGCAGCATCCATGTACTTGTGATTAACGTTGCAGGTTGGTGGTGGTTTATGCAGTATCCCTGTAGTTGTGATTAAAGTTGCAGGTTGGTGGTGGTTTATGCAGTATCCCTGTAGTTGTGATTAAAGTTGCAGGTTGGTGGTTTATGCAGTATCCCTGCAGTTGTGATTAACGTTGCAGGTTGGTGTTGGTTTATGCAGTATCCCTGTAGTTGTGATTAACGTTGCAGGTTGGTGGCGGTTTATGCAGTATCCCTGTAGTTGTGATTAACGTTGCAGGTTCGTGGTGTTTTATTCGGTATCCCTGTAGTTGTGATTAAAGTTGCAGGTTGGTGGTTTATGCAGTATCCCTGCAGTTGTGATTAACGTTGCAGGTTGGTGTTGGTTTATGCAGTATCCCTGTAGTTGTGATTAACGTTGCAGGTTGGTGGCGGTTTATGCAGTATCCCTGTAGTTGTGATTAACGTTGCAGGTTCGTGGTGTTTTATTCGGTATCTCTGTAGTTGTGATTAACGTTGCAGGTTGGTGGTGGTTTATGCAGTATCCCTGTAGTTGTAATTAAAGTTGCAGGTTGGTGGTGGTTTATGCAGCATCCCTGTACTTGTGATTAACGTTGCAGGTTGGTGGTGGTTTATGCAGTATCCCTGTAGTTGTGATTAACGTTGCAGTTTGGTGGTGGTTTATGCAGTATCCCTGTAGTTGTGATTAACGTTGCAGGTTGGTGGTGGTTTATGCAGTATCCCTATAGTTGTGATTAACGTTGCAGGTTGGTGGTGGTTTATTCTTCTGACGGTTCACGCTTGTTAGTGAATGAATCTCGGGTAGACCCAAGTTTCTATTTAATGTATTAGTTTAACTTACACCTGAAGACCACTAATGGTTGATTAGTAATCGAGAAGTTGTTAATAATATTTGATGATGTTAATAGCCTTACCTAACCCTTCTGATACTGTTCACGTATCACTGGCAGTCAGAGAACCTGACCTGTCAGGAGGAGACCATAAAGGAAATGTTGTAGCAAACTTGTTTTGGAAAGTAACAATCAAAATTATAAACAATTTGGGTTAAGATCAAGAATGTAAGACTGCTAAGAAGAACTGAAGACGAAGAAGAAAATATAGTCGGGGAGAAACAGCCTGACCCTTATAAATTTTTGTTATATTACAAACACTGAAGTGGTGAAGTCAATTGTGACTATATGTGTGTGATAATCAGAATAAATCTAAAGTACACGAGCGAAGAAACACGCCTGACGTTCTACAAGATGATGGCCTTCGTCACACTTCTCTATTGGTCTGAGAACTCGACTTTTACGAAACTCCAGGCCCGTTGTGTTCAATCGTCCAAAATGAGATTTCTCAGGCACGTGGCACGATATACTCTTTAAGGTAGAAGAAGAAATGCACAAGTAAGAAGTGATGACAAGTAATGTTTTTAGTTCTTCCTTCATTGGATCAAGTATAATCAAAAACAGTTTCCAGTGCCGGTTGTAATTCTAGATAGCTTCGTGAACAGGGTGGAAATTAGAAAATCCGACAAGACCACTACTGATTACAGTGATAACAAAGTTGCTGCAATAACAAAGTTTAGTAGTAAAAACAACGTTGAATGAATACCGGGGCAGTTACCACTTAACTGTAGTCATTCGGTTGATAGGGCAATTTGCTGATCAGCTGAGAGTTCTCGGAACTTTGTTTATTGAACAGCTGACTGTGAGAGCTGCCGTTTGACGTTAGTAATAAACAAACTACTTACGTATTGAAAACATTACTTCTTTAACGAGTTAATTTTTTTTTTTGTATAGTACCTTTATAAAACGATCTTTTGATACGGGAATCAATACAGGAAATTACAATCGCATGCCTTGTAAATATCTGGTGAGCGTTACGTTATCCAGAGTTACTGGAACTGGGGTAGTACTTACTTCTTACTTCTTAATACGAGCATCCGAGGCTGGCTGCTTCGATGGCTCGATGTCTCCTGCAAGTGTCTGCTGCTAGCGGCCACCAACAACTCTCGGATAGTATTTTGTCCAGAGTTTTTTCTCCGGCCATTTTGCGTTTAAGATTTTCCCTCGCTGGTAGCGTTGCCGGGCAATCCAAGAGAATGTTATTTAGGGTTTCGTCCTGCTCCTTGCACATTCCACAAAGAGGACTGTCTTTTAGGTGAAACCTATGCAGGTACCTGTTCGTCGCGATGTGACCCGTTCGTGCTCTTACCGCAAATGACGCCACAGATCGAGGCATCCCTTTATAGATTTTTGGGCAGTTTGGGGAGCTTTGGATGGCGAAGTACTCGCGTCCGGTGCTACAATTCTTCCATCTCCGTTTCCAGGACTCAATGAAGGAATTCCTAGCTGCTTCTTTACACTGTGTCAGCGAATAACGCTGCGCCTGTACAGGGCCCATGCAGCAAGCTTTACTGGCAAGAGTATCTGCTACTTCATTTCCACGAATCCCGCAGTGACTTGGAATCCATTTGAAAACAACATTCTTACCTTTTAAACTATTAAGTTGCTGCAGGATTTCCGATGTTCGAAAGTAATAATCTGTGGTGTTCTGCGCTTGTAAGGCCTGTATAGAAGACATGGAGTCCGTGAGAATGCAGATGTCACGCGCATCGATGGCTTTGCAAAACTCCAGTGCAGCATTCAGGGCCAATAATTCAGCGTTCATACTTGAGGACGCGTCGCAGGGCAATGAAAAAGAGTCACCTGTTTCTGGGCAATAATAAGCAGCTCCTCCTTTATTGTTGACTTTGTCAACAGAACCGTCAGTGTATATTTTGGCGAATCCATGATATTTTTCCTGAATCAATGTGATTGACACTTCCCTTAGAAGTGCTGGCAAGTCTTGTCCTTTGGTCAGTGAACCAGGAATTTTTGTACATGCCTTTAGTTGGTCACGTAGCCAGGGCGGGATATCAAAAACAGCCGGGATCAACTCAGGCTGAATGAATTCTAAAACTCCGACTGGCCTATTTCGGTGGTTGAATAGAGATTGCCGGATGTTAACCTCGTTAAAGCCTTTTACTGGCTGGATAGCTTGCAATTGGAAGTGCTTCCTCCACTTTCACCTGGGGTAGTCCCAACGTACGATAACTCGGAAGTTATAAACACAAAATATTGTAATAAATATACGATCATATGGAAGAGGCACATGCGGTCTTTCAAATATTATTACGACGGTATCGCTGATCACCGTACGGTACAGTAGAAACAAAATACAGACATTGTTAATCTTTTTATTTGAATTAGCAGTCTCTGTACCTCCAACTTCATTGCGCTTATTATCTAAACTGCTAAATTTCATGTTCTGGACGAGGCCTTTCACTGTTTCCACCGTTTTCAAGGTCGTGATTTAGGACTTGAAAATTGTGGAAGCACTGAAAGGCCTCGTCCAGAAAACATGACATTTAGCAGTTTAGCAAACACGCACGACGAAGTTTGAAAACACAGACACCAATGAAGCGACCAATTATCAGCTTTAATTAATCACAGAGAAAAATTCGTAATAAACTCGTTCAATAATTCAACAACTTAAATTTGTCCACACGCAATAATAATGTCAAGTAATAGAGTTCCGCATTAAATATAGGGTAACTCCGGGAGAGATGGCCATACGGGGGTTATGGCCAATGGCTCTAGTTCGGCAACCTGTTGCTCGATAGCGCTGTCGTTCAGTCTACAGTTGGTTACCGTAGTGTAGTGTAACGTGTTGGTTACCGTTCTGTTTAAATCATCATAAGTGTAAGTATTTTTACATATTTAACTTTGTTTACTCTCCAAAATTTTTCGATGTGATACTTAGTGTTGCATTAAAATTAAAAATACACGATAAACAACTTCGGAAAGAACTGTTTTGGGGCTATTTAGATCTCGCCACGTATAACTAACCTCATTTCTTTAACGTTCTTGTCTGTTGCCTTTATTTAATCGCTGTGGCCATCTCACCCTGAGATTTAATAAAAAATAGTTTTAAAAATTATTTAATAAAATATGTGCGCCTTATTTCATCTGTAATTATTTTAACACGCCCTTCTTCTTAGTTTTAAGTTATTTTATAGGGTGGCCAACTATCCCTATACTGTATGGTCATCTCTCCCTGATATGTGGGTGAGATGGCCAGGGTCATCAAAATTTTTTTGTTTGTTTCTGTTTTTTTAACGGTTTGTTTTTAACGTACAAAAAGAGCGCATGCCAGTAGGACATCACGAAACTAATAAATGAGATTTTTTTCAGATTTTTAATCATTAAAACAAGGTATGTTTTTGGCCGTAGAAAAAACTATGGCCATCTATCCCGGACTTACCTAACACAGTAAACACTTTGCTACAATATTTCGAACCACACTTGAATGAATCGCTATTTATAACTGACTTCTAACCGGTAGCTGTCACTATATATAGCCTTCCGACGTTCCAGACTATTATTATTACTCCCGTTGTACAATGTTTACAGATCTTCTGGAATCAAAGATTACAGAAGTGATTGAATTCTCATCTTCCACTGCTGCTTGTTCATCCAAAGATCTTCTTCTTCAATTTCTCGTTCCCTCAATATAGTCTAAATTTCTTCTATCTAGGACATAGGTGGTCTTCCTGGTGGGGTCCATTCCATAACTCTCCAAGGCAATCTTTCCTGAGCCATTCTTTTCGTGTGTCCATATAATTGTAACTTTTTTTGGTTGGATAAAATCAACAATTGAATTTTTCACATTCATTCTGTCCTTAATGACTTCATTTCTAATTTTCTCACGTCTACATACTCTTGCCGAACATATGTTCTAGACTAGTGTTCCATAATATGTGTCAACAAGCACTCGAAAACTCTAGAGGGTACTTCGAATGCGGCCTCGGCAGAAACACGAATCTGCTCTGCTAGCCGAGAAACGTGTAGATAGACGCTCTCGCCTTTTCGATATATAACAATACATAAAGGTAGTGTAAATATTCTAATTACGGTTTATTTAACGCGTGTGTTTTCAGTAGGCATTTCCTTTTACACTACAAAACACACAGAGTGTGTTTTAACAGCATTGAACGAGCGAAGCGAGTTCTCAGTTTTGACTGGACTGTCTGTCATTTGTATGTCTGTCTATCTACCTATCTATGTGTCTGTGTGTCTGTGTTGACAGTACGCAGTGATGTGGCTACGTTATTTTTGTAGATAAGATTTTGGTTCGATCTGAGATTAACCAGACCTTCCGCTACTGCCAAAACGTGGAGAAAAGGAAGAAAAATAAATAGAGAAACAGGAGGAAATTAAGAAAAAAAGGAATTCATAACGCGAATACTAAGTAAGGAATTACTGCAGCATTGAGACTGAAACAAGTATAACCACAAAATGTTAAAACAGTAATGCTGTAAACAATTGTGTGGATAATATTTACATTCACGCTGACAAAATGAACCGATATCTGTTAGTTGGGACTGAATACAGAAACAACAGAAAACAAATTTAAAGCATATCAGGGGAGAGAAAAATTAAAAACATATAACATGTCGTTGCCGACAAACGTGGTTTTTTAAACAAAATGTTTATCACGACGACCAATAGTTGTGTTAGAGTATGTTATCTGGTTAATAAACTGCACAGAAATACAAACAGAACGGTGCAACCTGTTGGTGATAAAAATTATCATCGCATTGTTACGTTAACTGCAGCCTTCAACGGTAGCAACAAACAGACGCCGGAGATAGTGAAACAATTGCACAATCAGCGTTAATCATTTTTAGCCAAATGCGCGCAAACAACATTTTATTGATTTTCTTCAAAAATACTGGGCTACGTGGACCTTCAAAAATTCTCAGGCACGTGGCAGGGTATGCTCTCCATGATCATCGAAGTAACACAGATATACAGCAGGAACTGAATATTATGAGTATACTCGAGAGGATCGACCAGTATCGGGTGAATTGGTGGTGACATCTTTGCCGAATGGATGACTGCCGCATCCCCAAACAACTATGGAACTATAAGCCAAGGGGGCGGAGAGGTGTGGGACGTCCGACGAAGCGCTGGAGTGACCAGCTCTAATGTTTGCCTATTTGAGACCAGAACAAACCACCCTTGGTTTAATCCTTGAAGATGGTGATGATTATGATGATGATGACTGGTCCACGAACAGGCAGGAGATCTGTTGAAAAGCTTTGCGATGGCAGCCCCCCCTCACTCATTTTACCTTTACCTTGCGAAACGCTGGTACCGTATCACAGGCAAACTTATATTTTTCTTTTATAAAATTGCTAAACTGCTATAATTGTTATTATTTAGACAAAGCTTTTCGTCATCACTGACATCTTCAGGTCTTAAACAACATCTTCAGGTCGTTGTTTAAGACCTGAAGATGTCAGTGATGACGAAAAGCTTTGTCTAAATAATAACAATTATAGCAGTTTAGCAATTTTATAAAAGAAAATTAAGGATGGCTGCTAATTTAAACAATACAAAGAATAAAACAAACTTATGTTACTCGCAAGTTACAAAGGAAAATTAACAGCCGGACGGATATAATTTTAAGTATATAGGTTGTAAGCTCTCATATAAAAACGAAGAAGATATTAATGGAGAAATTAATCAACTTAACCAGATAACAGGAACTCTCCGACATGCTCTAAAACACAAATCAAGGAAAGAGTAAATAAAATAAATAAAAGTATACAAATCTATTGCAATTCCTACCTTTACTCATGGCTCGGAAACGTGACCAATGTCTGCTAGACAAATATCAAGAAATCAGGCTTCGGAAATGAAATGTTTGCCTTCCATAGCTGGGTACACAAAATTAGATATGAAAAACAATCAGATAAGAGAGGAACATGCTGCTTACAAACTTTACAGCAGAATTATCAATGAAAGGCTTAGTTATAACTATCTCTGAAACTATATTGCTTGAAGAGCCAGCAGGATTCCGTAAAGGACGATCATGCACTGACGATGTTTTGTTTTCAGTTTAAGGCAGATAATACAACAGCGTAGGAAATTCAATTTAGAGACGCACATAGCCTTCATAGATTACCAAAAGGCGTTTGGTCGTATCCACCGAGACAAAGTCTGGCACATAATGGAGAAACGAGGATATCCAATGCATTTGATGAGAACGGTACAAGCCCTTTATAAAAACACTAAGTTATAATTGACACTGGAACCGGCAAAGAGCTATTAAACCGGCACATATTAACTTAACTGCACAATTTTTAATTTTCTTATAATTTTCATAGTTCGTACGTATATTTTCTTAACAATTGAATCTCCTTTTTGAGAGGAAGTATGCTGGCGGCTGCAGTCTTGTTATTTAAACTTTTTTTAACATCTGTAGGGATATTAAATTTGGTTCGCAGATGTTGAAGGGCAGGGCACTCTGAAACGAGATGGAAAGGTGACAAAACCGTGCCTCAGTGATTATACCTAGCAGGAGACACGTTCGTGAAGATATGCTTGTGAGTCAGTAGCGTGTGGCCGATGCGGAGTCTTGTTATAACCACTTGATTTCTTCTGGAGTCTGTAGCCAGCAAGGGTTGCTCGTAAATATTTTTCCTCGCTCGCAATAGCTAGGGGGGGTGGTGACTTAAGCCATTCATCATTCCAGTGCTCCAGACGTTTTAAATGCAAATATTTCCTAAGGTCATTGTGGGATAGTTTGTGAGGATGATATTGACTCTATGTAGCAGTTTTTGCAGCCTTATCAGCCATCTCGTTGCCCTTAATTCCGATATGCGATGGTATCCAAATGAAAATAATTTCCTTGCACTGTCTAGTTGAGATATCAAGGGTTATGTTACTTATGTCTTAAATAATGGGTTCTTTGCTGTCCTCCTGCTGCAGACTATCTAAAACACTTCACGAATTTGAGAAAATAATATACCTGGACCTCATGCAAATGTTTTATTATTTCCAGTGCTGAACGAACTGCATAAATATATGCTTCACAAAAAAAAAACGAGCAGACCTCGTCCAACCTGAATAAGTATTCATGTCCAGGTAATATTACTACACAATATTACTGCACAATTTGTTTAATTCCATTCCTATTGTTGTCGATCGCACGCAGTAACTACCGAAGGCGGTCACACTAACAATATATGAACAACACGTGTATGTAAAGAACCTCCACCCCCCCCCCACACACACACACACAGTAAACACAATTACCGCAGCGATGCAATGATAACTGTAAACAGCAGTTGTAATAGAATGCAAACACTAATTTACAAGACGATAAAATACAAACAATACACACACATACACACACACACATACACTCAAATGTACAGGGAAGTCTCTGTAATTAACCACAATTGACTTCGTCTCGCCTTGTTTATGTACTTTCATTATTTTCTCTTGCTCTACTGTGTTTTTTAAGATCTTTGTGACTGACTCTTTTTGCATCAGATTTTTTATAGCAGTAATAGTAGTAGTAGTAGTAGTAGTAGTAGTAGTAGTAGTAGTAGTAGTAGTAGTAGTAGTAGTAGTAATGAGGCGCCCCCTGTTGGTGGAGCTCTGTGGCCCATCTTAAAATGTGTATACGTTTGACAGCATGAAAAGAAACGCGTAGTGGTTGAATCCAAAATCAGTGTATGTCAACGATTCAAAATATCCTCACGTACGCCCATGTCACAAATACATTGGAACACACGAGACAGAATGTTCAATGGTAAAGAAAATAAGTTATAAAATAATATAACCGATTAAAGAAAACACACTAAAAAATTATAAACAAAGAGGAATAAGATTAAAATGATGGGCTTTTGGTTCTTCAAATTAACTACTCTGCGAGAAAATTTATATATCTCTAAAGTAATTTCAGATAATAACAAATTCTACTACCCATTTTTATTTAAAATAAAAAACAAATATAGGAAAGAGAATTTTGTAAGTATTTTATAAAATTAAGTAATTTAAAAAATATCCAAAGGGTGTAAGTTTTTTGCATACACTTTTTTCACAAATCAGCTTTTCCAAGAATTGATAAGACAACGGATTCGTAAACAGACAGAAAGTTGTAACAAAACTACCATAAATTTCAATACATCACGAAAGAGTGATACATTGTGCAGTTGGAAGTGACACTGCTGTACCAAGTTGTACAGCACAGCCATTCATCTTGATTGTGGCTTTCGGTATGTACTCGTGTGCCTCCCCACCCGCACTAAATATAGTGTAACATCTGACTTACGACTCTCTCACCCTCTCTCTCTCTCTCTCTCTCTCTCTCTCTCTCTCTCTATATATATATATATATATATATATATATATATTGCGACAACACAAATTACTAAACTATTGGCGCATAGGATATGATAGTATGTGTATTTCAAATTACAAGTCTATATTGGAGGGTTTAAGATTATTTATTGTACAAACACAAGTTATAGTTTATATGGTATATTTGAAATGTACAGAATGTAATGTTTGATATAGAGTCTTTCTTTTAAAATGTTAAATAATGTTCATACGCAAGACGTGATACGTTACATAAGAAGACTCCCACGATGATGTTGTTGAAGAGAAGGACCTGTCTTTGCGGTATAGATGGTTCGTCAGGTGTGGCTTACAAATGACAGACGTTTCACCAGAAACGTTTACAGCTGGGCTGGCGTCCTGTAACAGCTGGGCTGGTCCTATAACAGCTGGGCTGGTGTCCTATAACAGCTGGGCTGATGTCCTATAACCGCTGGGCTGATGTCCTGTAACAGCTGGGCAGGTGTCCTATAACAGCTGGGCTGATGTCCTATAACAGCTGGGCTGATGTCCTATAATTCCCACGATGAATCCGACACTTCGCACACACAACGGTAACGGATTTTATTTCTCGCAAAACTTATATAGAGTTTAAGACCAAGTAATATCTCAGGTGACAGTGAGTTTAATCTAATAACGGTATATTGAGCTTATACCTCTCCGGCTTCTTCAAGTGTTCTCGCGAATACGAAGGTCTACCGCGATCAGCAGACCACCCTATGAGGAAATCTTGCACTAGCACGGAAACGTCTTGATGGAACTATTGCGTAACAATTAATGATACTGTTACACTCACTTCTTACACACGTAATACTACAATATTAATATCGTGTGTAAAGATATAAAATCAATTGTTATGCGTCACACGCGTTACTATCCCCGAAAAGTCTTAACAGATCCTTGCAAGCGGTAGAGTCTTGTACAAGGAATTGTATGTACCGTTCACGGTAGCAGCAGTGAAGAACTGCTTGTAATTTTACGCACAATGCGTTAAAACACTGATGTGTGCAAATGTACTACACACACAGTTCTGAGTCTTCCCGTTTCACTAACGACGAATAGTTTTTACAGCACCTTGCAAGCGGTAGAATTCTTGTACAAGGAGTGCACGACCCGTTCGCGGTAGATGGCGTAGAAGAACTCCGTAATTATACGCGTAATGCGTTTAAACACACCTGTGTGCAGATGTACTACATACACAGTTCTGAGCCTTCTCGTTTCACTATCGACGAATAGTCTTTACAACACCTTGCAAGCGGTAGAATTCTTGTACAAGGAGTGCACGACCCGTTCGCGGTAGATGGCGTAGAAGAACTGCCTGTGTAACGACAGGCTTAAGAAAATTTCCAACCACCAGTCAGCATTCTATTGGTGGATGGAAGTCACATGGTTAGTAAAAAGTGACCATGCACTTTTCATGCAGTAGAGTGCATTTACTTTGTAACAGCATGCATAGCGGTAATCAGACTACTCGTATCTCATGCATGACTGCCTACATACTAATAATATACATGAACGTAAACAATAGTCCAACAGGTATAGGGATTGTAGCGATACACATGTCTCAGTTCAGCTAATGTCAAAACAACGATAATACTTCACGCACCGCCCGGGAAACGTTTCCCACTCGCGCACGCGCGCACATTTCCACTAACACAGCACATGAATAACCATAAATAATAATGCACAGTTTTTCTAAACTAAACCCTTAACCTTACTAAATACAATTGATAACAACCAAACTTAACCATCTACCAATATAACATGAATGTCCATTGTCTGTGTAATATATGAACTTGCCCCGCCTATCATGATCCTGTGATTCGTTGCAGGATTAACTCCTTCCCGCATAAAAAAAAAAATTTTTTTTTCTTTAGTTAACTAACAAAAAATAAAAAATGTTTTTTTCAATATAACCAAAACAACTTCCTAATCCTGAAATCATAATAATACCCTCAAACTAAAATCAAATAAACATCCTCAACTAATACTAACAATTCCAACTGTCACTTTGACAGAAGCATCAAATCAAAAGACACGTGGTAACCTTCAAACCAAAACAAACCCACATGTTCTTGACACACAGATAACGAAATCTTATGCAGGGTCACAGGGTACACAGACAACATTCCTTATCAAAACTAGATTATTGTTCATTCACAGATCCATCTTACATACAAAATTTAAACCTGAATTGACATATTTAAATCACTACACATTCTTACCCCTATATCCTGACATTTATTTCTGAGTTTACGGATCCTTTGTATAAATTTTTCTCAGTTTTGAAACGCACACGTTTACTTGGAAATACAGATTTGAATTTGTTTAATATACGCCGTAATTGCCTTATCTCACAACTCATTAACTGAACCTTGGGGGTCGGTGAGTTATTCGTTATCTTATCTTTCGAGCGTCCCAGCCTGATAACGTGAGGTCGACAATCAACTTTAGCTGGCAATAATTCTTTCTGAACTTCCAATGCAGCATGCCGTTTATTCAATTTATCAACTTCCCAAATAATATTATGTCCGAGTTTTTTAACTCCAAGGACGGTCGCATCTATTTCCGTTCCCTGCACATATCTTGTAGTACGTGCCTGTTTTTTAACTATCTGCAACTCACACGCTGCTGATTTTATCCTTGTGTGACTTACCGGCAGAATCGGCATTTGTATAAAGTGGTTTTTACACCTCTTACGTAACTGCTCGTCCAACAGCGATATTTCTGTGCCGCTGTCGACCAACATCTCGTCAACATAACCACTGATTTTTGCTTCGACAATAAAGTCGGTGCAATTTTCAATACTCATATTTCCTTCATGTTTATTACTATTATCATTATTACACATTAAATTATCCCTAATTTCGGCAGGATATAGGCCATACATAACAGTTTTATTCTTATAACTAACATTTTCCATACTTGATTGATTGAACTGCTTTTCAACTGAATCATTTTCAGTAACTGTTGCTAATAAGTTGGTATTAATTTGCTGAGTTGTATTTTTATGTTGTTGTGATTGCGGCTGATTTTGTGGTGTTTGAACATGAAACTGATTACGCGGCGGTTCATTATTATTTATCATAATTGTTGTCACCTTATTGTCACCCGTATCATTTACCTCTCCATCCTCCGTAAACACCTCAGTACCTGATATAGATTCATCTAGTACCTCATCATTTGGCCATGTGTCATAAATACCTGCACCGTTAGTATCCATACTAGTTCCAGGCTCTACTACAGGTTCGGGATTTTTATGTGTTATGCATACACTGTCCGCATCCATGATAGCTTCAGATTCTATCATACGTTCATGGTTCTCGCATGCTATATCTGTTACACTATAAACTATCACCTCATCATAGCACTTACCTGAAGTATGTTCCAGACTAATAGTGTTGTTACTACTAATTTCATTTCTGTTATCTTCACTACAATTTAATGCAGAATCTAAATACTCGACTTTACCGAGATATGAACTACTAGGCCCTAATAAGGTGGTTTCTGTATAATCACTTTCAAGTTCACCTGCTACGCTACTGATCTACGTTAATCCTTCAGATGTCACATCTTGGTTAACTTCCATATTACTTTCGTTGAGAGTATGTTCCACAAAGACATTAGGTACTTAAAAATTATCACACGGTGCAATATTCTCAACAGATAAATCTGCTTCAATATCCTGTTCGTATGTTGCTTTCATTTTTTCCGCTAATTCCCGTAGACTCATTTTCACCTCCTCTTGACGGGCTTTATTTTCCTCTTTATCAGTTTTCCGCTCTTCTTTATTGGCTTTCATTTCTTCGGACATGGTTTCCATCTTCGCTAATAAGGCCGCTAAAGCATTCTTGATTTCAGCAGTATCCGCCATAATGATTAAAATTTAATTTAAAATTTAGTAAATTTAAATTTATTGATTTATACGCCAAGCAAGTTATTATTATCACAACAAGATTAGAACGTATTGTAACCAGTTTATAAGCACACAGAAAAAGCAGTTCAAAATATCAACATGTAAATACCTTATCTAACATACAACAACTAATAATCTACCTCCAATATACTGGTAAAATCTGTTCATATATGATATACAAGAGAATATGCACAATCGACAAATTATATCCTCAGATTTTCATATGAACAATACACATACAATTATTACGTTAATTATACTTATACGTCGGATTTTTCCAACAAATTTTATATTCATAGACAAATATATAATAGCGTAAAATTACCGCTATTTTACGAGCCCTACGTTGCTAAGCGCCAAAATATCTCTATGCGACAACACAAATTACTAAACTATTGGCGCATAGGATATGATAGTATGTGTATTTCAAATTACAAGTCTATATTGGAGGGTTTAAGATTATTTATTGTACAAACACAAGTTATAGTTTATATGGTATATTTGAAATGTACAGAATGTAATGTTTGATATAGAGTCTTTCTTTTAAAATGTTAAATAATGTTCATACGCAAGACGTGATACGTTACATAAGAAGACTCCCACGATGATGTTGTTGAAGAGAAGGACCGGTCTTTGCGGTATAGATGGTTCGTCAGGTGTGGCTTACAAATGACAGACGTTTCACCAGAAACGTTTACAGCTGGGCTGGCGTCCTGTAACAGCTGGGCTGGTCCTATAACAGCTGGGCTGGTGTCCTATAACAGCTGGGCTGATGTCCTATAACCGCTGGGCTGATGTCCTGTAACAGCTGGGCAGGTGTCCTATAACAGCTGGGCTGATGTCCTATAACAGCTGGGCTGATGTCCTATAATTCCCACGATGAATCCGACACTTCGCACACACAACGGTAACGGATTTTATTTCTCGCAAAACTTATATAGAGTTTAAGACCAAGTAATATCTCAGGTGACAGTGAGTTTAATCTAATAACGGTATATTGAGCTTATACCTCTCCGGCTTCTTCAAGTGTTCTCGCGAATACGAAGGTCTACCGCGATCAGCAGACCACCCTATGAGGAAATCTTGCACTAGCACGGAAACGTCTTGATGGATCTATTGCGTAACAATTAATGATACTGTTACACTCACTTCTTACACACGTAATACTACAATATTAATATCGTGTGTAAAGATATAAAATCAATTGTTATGCGTCACACGCGTTACTATCCCCGAAAAGTCTTAACAGATCCTTGCAAGCGGTAGAGTCTTGTACAAGGAATTGTATGTACCGTTCACGGTAGCAGCAGTGAAGAACTGCTTGTAATTTTACGCACAATGCGTTAAAACACTGATGTGTGCAAATGTACTACACACACAGTTCTGAGTCTTCCCGTTTCACTAACGACGAATAGTTTTTACAGCACCTTGCAAGCGGTAGAATTCTTGTACAAGGAGTGCACGACCCGTTCGCGGTAGATGGCGTAGAAGATCTCCGTAATTATACGCGTAATGCGTTTAAACACACCTGTGTGCAGATGTACTACATACACAGTTCTGAGCCTTCTCGTTTCACTATCGACGAATAGTCTTTACAACACCTTGCAAGCGGTAGAATTCTTGTACAAGGAGTGCACGACCCGTTCGCGGTATATGGCGTAGAAGAACTGCCTGTGTAACGACAGGCTTAAGAAAATTTCCAACCACCAGTCAGCATTCTATTGGTGGATGGAAGTCACATGGTTAGTAAAAAGTGACCATGCACTTTTCATGCAGTAGAGTGCATTTACTTTGTAACAGCATGCATAGCGGTAATCAGACTACTCGTATCTCATGCATGACTGCCTACATACTAATAATATACATGAACGTAAACAATAGTCCAACAGGTATAGGGATTGTAGCGATAGACATGTCTCAGTTCAGCTAATGTCAAAACAACGATAATACTTCACGCACCGCCCGGGAAACGTTTCCCACTCGCGCACGCGCGCACATTTCCACTAACACAGCACATGAATAACCATAAATAATAATGCACAGTTTTTCTAAACTAAACCCTTAACCTTACTAAATACAATTGATAACAACCAAACTTAACCATCTACCAATATAACATGAATGTCCATTGTCTGTGTAATATATGAACTTGCCCCGCCTATCATGATCCTGTGATTCGTTGCAATATATATATATATATATATATAAATGTCTGTCTGTCTGTCTGTCTCTCTCTCTCTCTCTCTCTCTCTCTCTCTCTCTCTCTCTCCGTGTGTTTTCTTATGACTCCCTCCCCCTCCTATTCCTTCGTATTGCAAATACTTAGTTCATTTCTTCTTTCTTTTACAAATGCCGCGTTAAGATCTCACTTCGTTTAGAACCTTTTACATTCCTCAGACTGTCTCATCAGACACTTTGCTTTTTGTAGTAGACACTTACTTTCACAACACAGAAAATGTAAAATCTAAATTCGCTAAACATCTTATTGATGAAAATCACAACTATACTAATATTCATACCAACTTGATACCCCTTCACTTTTGTAATAAAGGACATCACATGAACGCCCTTGAAGAGTTTGGAATATATAGAGCGTATAATAATCCTGTTACCAGGCCACGTGTTTTAAATGATCAGCTGAACGTTAAATCTAATGTCCTGTATGATACTGCGTTGCGATATTGTCGCGACACGAGTCAAATATGAACCAGTGCGCTGTCGGTTGCCGTGCGGTGTACACCGTAAAAACTGTTGTGCGCGTACTTTTTGTAATGTAATTGTGTTTTGTGTTTATGTGGATTTTAATATTTTTAATATATTGACGACTGTGCCATCGTATGATGGTATGAAGAGACATTTTTAAAAATTCTGAGGATGGGACAAGTGTCCCGAAACATGTCAATTGAATTGTGAAGACATTTACTTAAGCCACAGACGGTGAGTTGCATAGCGTTTAGTTGATTATAAAATACGCGGCTTGGACTATAAGCGGATTTATTCCATTAACAATACTTTGCTTTTGCTTAAACTCGTCCTGTAAGACAAAAAATATTTCATTTCTACAAAAGTATTACACTGCAATCAATCATGTTTCAAAGTCTCATGTGACAAGGTATCCAGTTTTATTTCATCAGCTGTTGAATGATTATAAGTTTTATTTCATCAGCTGTTGAATGATTATATTGTTACGACGGTCTCACGGACCCTTGTGTTACACAGTGGAAACAGAGTAACTGACGCCAATTAGGTCACTCATTAGAAATTTTATTTAGACACAAACAACAAATTTTAATTATAAACCAATAAAGGCACTCATCATCATCATGGCTCAGGCAATGTGCTGCTTGCTCCGCCTTCAAAGATCCTGCAGCCGTCTCTTCCTGTGTCCTGTAGGTCCATATTTCCAGAGCTGTTTGACTAGTCTGGAATCTGATATTGTTTTTAAATGTTCATTACAAAGTTATTTACAATCCTTTAACATTTTATTCAAGTTAAAAACTTGTAACTCTTCTCTTACAGGCTGTATACAGTCTTCAAGTTTCCAAATTTAAAATGTTTCTGTTCACCAAGATCCAAAATTGTACAAAATATTAGATGAAATTGTGAAATCCACGACAAATATCAGAATGGATGCAAAGAGTTACACTGAGAAGGCAATGGACAGGAAACTTTGGAGAGGATTGTTGTTGGAAGTCAGATGCTCACGGTGGGCTGTAGTGCTGAAGAAGAAAAAGAAGAACCATAATCAAATGAGAATGACTGGGGGAATTTTTTGTATATGTTTAATGTGTTCAATATGTAATGTATGTAATCTGTCTTCGTAGTGTATTGGTAGAACAAACCCTCAACATTATGGAAACTCTTCAATAAAACAAAATTCAATGTAATGGGCGTTTTCTTCAGCTCAAAGTGCTTATTAATTATCAATTAACAAATATTCTTTTTAGTTATAAACATTCTGTAAACTGTAATGTGTCTATAGAGAGATATATGTCGTCGTGCACGTTATATAGACGTTTATAGATTCAACAGTTCCTTCCATGCACTCCTGTGTTACATGTTTAAGGTGTAACAACCGCAAGCCGATAAAGCGCTCGGTCAGCCCATTTTTCCGCGGCTATCATCTTATTGACCTTTCTTAAGTCAATTTAAGTAATTGAAAATTATTTTCTTCCTGTGTATTTCAAATAAGGTCTGCCGACACGTACACCCCTAACTATTTTAACGTTGTGCCCCCAGGTCGTTTGTGTGTGTGTGTAGACTCTGCGTTATCTGACGCAGTGCACGCCGTTTGTTTACAAATGTAAATGGGCAACGGCCCTGTGACATGATTTACGCACTCCACAGAGAAATGCGATGCCGCCATAAATTACATAGAGATACGTGTTTGCTCTATTTGTGTGCGTCAAAGTACGTGCATGTATGTACGTACGTGTTTGTATAAGTTATGTACGTGTTACGTGAATGCAACAATTACTGCTGCAGAAGCGGTTTAACATTTCTACGTTTTATAATTAAATAAAACATCAAACAAAAAGTCTATGTACTGTTCTGTGTGCGAAACAGTACCTTCGTAGAACGGAAACATACATTTTTCTGTAAACACAATTTTTACGCAACTTTTGTTTATTGTAATTAGTAATCTTGTATTTATTTACTTATTATAATTACTTATTACAATTTTTATTTATTTCGTTTTATTGAGACTGCCCGCAGCTATTAGTTAACATCTCATAAACAATCACAACGTGTGGGATGAGCGTCTTACGACATACTCTTCTAAACGTAATCACTTTGTTCTTGTGATCCCTGCCAGTTTTTAAACTTTGTCTGTTTGTAATTATAACGACTAGTACAACTTTATTAAATATTTAATTTTTTATTTTCTCTACAAAATAAAAATTATTATTTATAATAGGCTATGTTGAATACATGTGTCTCTAATACGCCATAAATAATATTATTTGTAAATCTTTGAAAACAAACTTTTTATATTCTCAGTTAATGCTCCGAAATATTTCCTTTTTGACATTGGTCAGTATTTTTTATTTTAAACGTAGCAGAAAATTTTGAAAATTCTAAACCTTAGACAGGCTGTACTGGATACAAATACCTTAACTGTACACACCTTTTACAGTTTTATTTTAAATTTTAAACCTTAGGCAGGCTATGTTTGATATATTTGCCTAAGTTTTACACGCCTTGTACACATTTTGTGAAGTTTCATATCTTAGACAGGCTATATTGGACAGTTTTACACATATTTTAAACGTTTTTCATCTATAAAAAGGCCATACTGCATACGGCTACCCTTCACATATCTTTTAATGGCTCTAATCTTAGATAAGCTTCATTAGACACACAAATCTTAGTTTTAAACACCAATTACAATCAGCTTATTTTGCTACAAATACATCGCGTTTCTATTGGACAAGTCAATTCGGAACAAAACAATGCAAGTTGTCTCGGCACTGGACAAAGGGTAACCAGTGCAATTACGATAAAATACTCAGTAGTTTTCCTGCTCGATTTACAATTATTGTCCGTTTGTAGCTTTTATTTATCCTCGTTAGCGGATTAAATATTGTTTTCCTTGTTGTAAAAGCAAGGAGGTTATTGTAACTTTCCTAATTAGCCGTTTTGAAGTTGCTCCAACACAATAATCAAGAAGGCTGTTTGTTTCCGTTCGTGAGCCAATAGCAGTTAACGTAAAGGCAGGTGTTAGTAACAAACCTGAGTCCAAGAACACACGGAGCATAAAAGTAGGCTACTGTACCTTTAGATGTTCCTACAGTCATTTTCGATATTTCGATTATGCAATTGTTTTACTTCGATTTGTAGTGAATATCGCACATAATTTTATGTAGGTAAAATAATTATACAAATTTTAATTTTTTTCTGTTGCAAAATAGTTGGCTGGCGATTGCAGTTGGTGTTCTTAGTTCTTTCTTGAATGCAAAATTATTGTAGCAGTAGTATATTATAGTTGCGTACATCTGAGCCCAAACTTGATGTTGTTAGGTTAACATGAGTACTGAAATTACACATGGAAAGCGATACGTGTGTAATGTAAAACTCGTTGGGAAACTACGAAAAAACCCAACTCGAATGTAAGGCTTGCCTATTACTATACACGTCTCCTTTTTTGTGGCGGAACTCGGTTGTCAGTAGAACTTGTGTTCCCAGTAGTACTCGTTTTTCCTCCATTAATACTCGTTCTGTGAATAGATCACTGAAAAACCACCGAACTCAAAAGTAAGGCGGATAGCCCAAGGGTCACCCCTTGCCTAATACTATACATGTCACATTTTTGTGGTGAAACTCGTTTTTTCGGTAATATTCGTTTTCCAACAAGTACTGGTTTTGTGGCTAACCAAAAATAAACGTCTATTATGTACAATATGTAGAGCGTATGTTGGTAATCCGTAATACATTGTTTTATTTATTTCAGCAGTAAACTATAAACAAAAAACCGTTATCACCTAACCTCACAAATGAAAACAATACATATTTTTGCTTTGCATTAAAAAATAGAACGATTCAAAATTAGTACATGTCTTCTTTTCCACATGGTAATATATCTATACAATTTCATATTAAAAACATCTGAAATGTACTGCAGGAACGGATAAAAGTACAGTTCCTGAAGTTGCAACAACAACACAATAATCAAGAAGGCTGTTTGTTTCCGTTCTTGCGCTAATACCAGTTAACGTAAAGGCAGGTGTTAACAAACCTGAGTCCAAGAACACACGAAGCGCAAAAACAAAATGAACACGAAAAAACTGCACAGCTGACAAACCGAACGTTAAATTTTCTTTAAAAATAGAGCAGTCCTGTAAAAGAATTTAAAAATTTCCTTATTCAATTACAAAGGCGGTACAGATTTTTATAATTTAAATAGTATTAATAAACAAAATTATTTTAATAAATATATTAAATATTCAACATGGTTTGTCTAATCATGTCTGTATTGCTTTATTTTTTTGTTTAGGTTGTGTATTCCAAGGATGTTTCTTATATCATCATTTCTTAGCAGGTCCCTTCGTGGTACTCCTAGTACTGATCGTAAAAATCTCATTTCACAAGCCTGTATCCAGCTTTGGGACTCTGCGTTGTGGTCTCACTGCCATAAAAGCCGCATGGCACTGCCATCACTTTATAAAATTTCAAAAGTGTGACCTTCTGACCTTCCCATTCAGTGTTCTCCTTATCGTTCCACACATGTGATTAAACTTCTCTATTTTTTTGTCCACATCTATCTCATCAACTTTAGACAAGTCTCATCCAAGGAACCTGAATGAATGCACTTGCTCAAATAGTTTATCATTCAGTACTAGTCTACACCGTCCAGAAAATCAGCCTTAGTCTTGGTAACAGAAATTTTCAGACCATACATCCTGATAATCTGCTGCAATTGTTTTTTGTATATGTAATTAAATTAAAACTATATATATATTTATTTATTGCGATATAAATATATTTTTGCAAATAAATACATATTTATTTATTTATATATAAACACACAACAACACATAAATAATAAGAACAATAAAAAATGGGCCACATACACATACATAAATAATAAAATGACAAAACTAACAAAACTATTTATAACACACAGACATAATAATAGCATACAAAACTAATAAAAATAATTTATATATACCTCTAATTTATAACACATGGAATAAACACTAGACATGAATTCCCAGACATAACCAACATGGCACTAATACAACACATACCACACAATAGCACCATAATGAACATTTGGGAAAATTTACAAATATACAAACATAAAAAACAAAACAAACTAATACCTGAACAAATACAAATCAGTACAAAACACGACACAATTTTCAAAACACTCAACATCGAGAATACACAAAATACTAACATACACACCACAATCACACACAATAATGCCAATGTAAAGTCCCAAAGGACGACAGGAAACCACAACAACAACCAACCAACACAAAAGTACTCCACAAGTTTCAAAATTACGAAGGCTGAGGATGGGAACACAAAGCGTCCCGAAACATGTTCCAAATAAGGAAAAACATCTTAAGGTAAAGTCATTATAAATATTAAATATAATATATACATCAAGAAACAGACTGTAGCAAAAAGTGTTTGACTATATGTGTGTGTGCGTGTGTGTGTGTGTGTGTGTGTGTATTACTATATTGTTTTAATTTAATTACATAAACAAAAAATACTCTACAAGTAGGCCTGCAAGAACCTTGTAACCAGCAGTTGTATGGAGTTTTAATTTATTTTAGTCTAAGCAGTCAGTTTTGTTTTGCACTGTGACACTACGAATTTATTGTTTCCTGTTTTTTGCTTCGTACTAAGGCGTGCATAATAGATATGAAATTTATTGTTATCGTTTGTAGTAAAACGCGTTGATAATAAATTCAAAATTTACTGTTGGCATTTTAGCTCACCGGGTCCGCACAATTGTTGGAACAATGCTTTCTTTGCCGTGTATAATAATTGGGTCTAGCGGTTCGCTCCAGTTAATTGTTGATTTTGTTGCCAATCCGACTTAGTTATGAACGGGTGTAGGTCGACCGTATTACCATTGTTATGTGTGCCAGAAGAAGTTGGTGAACAATTTACACATTATTATCTTCTTACCGGTTTTAGGCTTTAGCGGCCTGTTCCTATTCCACAGTCCAACTTTTATTAGGTCTACCAATTTTTCTTCTGCCTATAGGGTTGTAATCTTTCGCCATCTTCGGTATTCTACGTTCTTCCATTCTGTTGGTGTGTTGAATCCATTTTCTTCTGTATTCTTTAATCCTTTCATTAACTGCAAAAATATCAGAATCACTTCTTATCTCGTCATTTCTTATATGATCTCGTCTATTATACTTCTTAACTGATCTCAGAAATATCATTTCTGCTGTTTGTTTCTTCTGTTCATCTTTATTCTTTATTCGACCCAAGTTTGAGTAGTGTCGCCATTCAGTAAAACAATTGCCATTGTTTTATAAAATTTTATTTCGGTTTCTTTTCTACATTCATTTCCCAACGTTCTTCAAATTGTTCCACATATTCTTGTGAAATTCGTCACTTTATTTTCTATATCTTTATCTTGATCATAAGTAACGTTACGTCCAAGATAGTTGAAATGTTTCACTTGTTCTATGCATGTGTTGTGTATGCATATTTTGGTCAGAACCGGTTCATCTCCTATAAAGGCACAATTTATACATTTCGGTCTTTATTTGTTATATCCCAAGAGGGGGGGGGTATTTCTATTATTTGTCAGGTTTCTTATCCGACTGTGACGGTGAGTTTTTGTTTCCAATAGACGGTGCTAAAAACTACAAGAAATGATTTTACTTATTAAAATGAAAGTAAAAATGTCCAATAAACACACAATGCCGCAAATGCTACGTCTTCCGCCTGTATATCTGCCTTTTTGACACTGTGAGCTTAAGACAAAAATTAACAAAATATATATTAAAATTTTGAAAAAGTTTTTGTTTTTAAAGCATTTGTGGTACCACGAGCTTGCCAAAATGGTTGCCAAAATTTTGCAAGAATTGTGAAAGTCTGACTTCAGTTCAGTAAGCTTACTAGTGAGTAAAAGAATTACCCAAGCTATAAAAATAGCATGGTGAGAGAGAAAGAGAGAGAGATAGAGAGAGAGGGGGTGGGGAGGGGGAGAGAGGGAGGGAGAACAAGTCAGATGTCACTGGCGTTATTTAGCACAACAGCAGGCATTGCTACTACGAGTACAATCAAGACAAATGGCTGTAACCTGACCCCGCCCTGTCGGAGACAACTGTATAATGTAACATTTCTTGACATATTGGGATTTATGTGTGCCTTGTCGGTTGTAGGAAACGTCTGACCGGGTTGTTTGCGTTTCCAGGAGTCATATCCGTGTTATCCACGGGAATCTGACGATTTTAAAAAGAAAATAAGTAATGTAAAATATGTTTTATTTTATTTTATTTTATTATGTATCTTCTTCTAATAGTTCCTATCCGTTTCAGATGCTGGGTATCATACCGACTATTTTAACTGTCTGTACTGCTGCACGGAATAAGTCAGTTGTATTCATGCCAAACCAGGTCCTTAAAGTTCTCAGCCATGAGATTCTCAGTCGCCCAACTCCTCTCTTTCCAAGTATTTTTCCCTGTAGTATGCACTGCAATAAGTAAAATCTCTGTTCATTCTCATGACATGTCCCAGATACTGAAGCTTTCTTATCTTCACTGTGTAATAACTTCACTATCTTTCTTCATCTTTCTAAGAACTTCAACATTATTTATATGTGTTGTCCATGAAATGCTCATTATTCTGCGGTAAAGCCTCATTTCGAAAGATTCCAATTTATTAGTTCTGTCTTCAGTCAAAGTCCAAGATTCTACACCGTAGAAGAGGACCGAGAATACGTAGCAGCGTAAAAGTCTCATCTTTGTGTTTGTTGTTAAATCGTGACTTTTGAATAAACTGCTCATTCTAGTGTACACTGCTATTGCCTTTTCAATTCCATAGTTGGTAAGTTTTATTTATTTTTTGTTTATTATGTATATACTTTAGTATGTTTTGACACTCTGTCGGTTGTGAGACAGAGTATTGTTTATTTTGTATTTGTGATGTTTTAGCGTTCGTTTTAGCCTGAGGACGGCTACAGATTAGTTACATACCCGAAGCGTTGCTTTACATAGACGGAAGAAGTCCGTCACTCTGGTAGGCTTAATGCCAATAACCCATAACTGACGTCTTTTAAACAAATTATTTTACACGTTGTCATTGAATCAAAGTACGTTGTTATTCAAAAATAATGAATCGATTTCATAACGCAATATTTTATTAAGTAAAAGTAATACAAGATTCCAACCAAATCACAAGTACTTTTCACATAATCAAGTTTTCAAGTTTTCATAATCAAGTTGTCCTGTCTTACAAGTGTTCAAAAAAAAAGTTCTTAGTTATATGTGCTGTCCATGAAATTCTCAGTATTCTACGGTAAAGCCACATTTCGAAAGATTCAAATTTGTTAGTTATGGTTCAGTCAAAGTCCAAGATTCTACACCGTAGAAGCGAACCGATAATACGTAGCAGCGTTAAAGTACATTATGTTGTTACAGAAAATTTGATGCCATTTACAGATGTAAGTTTATTTTTTATATCTGACCTCTCTCAACTCCGAGGTCGCTTTGGGCACCACAAGTATTTATAAGACAATCGCAATACCCACACTGATTTATGTGGGTCATGACAAAAAAGGAATGCGGCAAGATTCAAAGTGCTGAAATGCAGTTTCTTCAAAATACTTCAAATTATACAATTCAAGATAGAATAATAAATGAGGATATCAGAGCAAAACTCAAAGTAAAGGAGTAAATGAAATTATTTCAATTTACAAAAGACAATGATGGGATCATCTGCAAAGGATAACAGAGGATCGATTCTCGAAAGCGGCACTGAACTATAAAGCCATTGGTAGAAGGGACGTGGGTCGTCCGAGATGGGTGCAGAAAAAGAAAAAGAAGAAGAAGAAGAAGAAGAAGACGTTAGTCTTCAGGTATCCCCACAGAAAAAAGTCACATACTGATAGGTCTGCTGATCGTACCGGCCATACAATATCTCCTCCTCCAAAAATCACGTGGCCTGGAAACATCTCTCAAACTACCGCCATGGATGCTTTGGCAGTGTGGTCTGTTGCTCCATCCTCTCGGAACCACACGGCGTTTAAGACGATCCCACGACGACGCAGTTCAGGAGCAAGAGATCCCTGTAACTTCAATATGTGTCGAGTAGAAGTGACTGTCACCGTTTGTCCTTGCCCTTTAAAGAATTAATGGTCTATGATCCCAAAATTTGCCACAGCACACCAGACAGTGCTTATTATCCACAACATCCAACATCATGATGTGGAACATTAAAGTGACATTATGTAATAACCTTTGCATAATCATCAATTCAATCATCATTATCATCTTCTCCAAGGATTAAATCAAGAATGGTTTGTTCAGGTCTCAAACAGGCGAAGATTAAAGCTGGTCACTCCAGCGCTTCCTCGGACGTCCCACACCTCCCCGTCCCCTCGGCTTATAGTTCCATAGTTGTTTGGGGATGCGGCAGTCATCCATTAGACAAAGATGTTGCCACCATGACAAAGATGTTGCCACGGTCAGTGTTTCTCCTATGACCGTGGAGTGTATACCCTGCCACGTGCCTGAGAAATTTCATTTCACCCGCTTAGATGCGACTAACCTGGCCTTTCGTTAAAGTCCAAATCAATTTAATTACCATTTTAGAAATAAGTTTCCACTACGAACGCACAGTATGTAGCTGTGCACTGCTCCACTGTGACTGAAATGGCATCAGGTATGCAAAGCCACAGCTAGTCCGATTCCCGCTTGCATGCCAAGGTTGCCAACATATGTAGCTTTAAAAATCGTCAGATTCCCGTTGACCACACCGTATGTGTATTGTCAAGCAAACAGTTGAAGTTTCCATCATCATCTTCACGTCACGGCGTAGGCAAGGCGCTGCTTGTTCCGCCTTCAATGATCCTCCAGCCATCTCTTCCTGGGTCTACCTACACACCTGTGTCCCATAGGTTTGTATTTCCAGACTTGTTTAGTCAGTCTTGAATCTGACACCCTTTCTAAGTGTTCTTTCCACCGTTGTTTATAATCTTTTCACCTTTCATTCAAGTTACAAACTTGTAAATCATCTCTAGTGACCTTACTTTTATACGACCAAGTTTGGAACACCTTTTAACTCCTCTTAAGAACGCCACTTCTATATGTTACTTTCTTGTTTCTTGGTTGTTGTTTATTATTCACACCCGTAGAACAGTACAGAGACTGCCATAAGTTTAAAAATATTTAATTTTGTGTCTCGACGTATCTCGTTTTAACATGATAATGTTTTAGGCTGGGGGTCATTCCACAAAAATGTAATGTCATCGAAAAATGTAACGCTTCCACACTTTCGATTCCCCACAGTCTAGAAATCTTCGGTCTCTGTCGTTTTAACATGATAATGTTTGTTATATAGTAAATATATTTGTTATATAGTAAATATTTGTATTATATAGTAAATATTAAAAACATTATCATGCTTCGATGTTTCGGTTTCGTCGAAATTCTTTCTTTTACGAATAGGTTTTATTGTCCTACAAATTGTCTGGAACTTACCCAGCTTAACATCATCATCACCAATCCAAAGACTAGGCCTTACAGCTTTTCCGGAACCCATCTCCTTCTCGGTCTACCGACATCTCTCTTCCCAGTAGGGTGATATCCCAAGGCAGCCACAGATAGACGGATATCAGGCATGCAAGTCAAGTGTTTCACACCATCTCCTTCTCTGGTCTTCTATTCTTTGGTGCAATAATACAATGTTTAAATCGCGTCTAATATAATCGTTCCTTCTCCAATCCAAGAGGAAACAACCTTGCGAATCTCTTAGAAATTTCATTTCGGCTGCCTGAACCCTCTGCACGTTCCATTCACCAGGAGTCCATGTCTCAGTAGCATACAGGAATGCGAGGACAGCCACAGTTTTATAAAATTTCATTCGAGTACCCTTCCGTGTTTTATTTTTCAGGTACCTACGAATCGTTCCACAGATCTGTCTAAATTTTGTTAGCTTACTAACCCAAGAAATATCAGTTCCATAGGAGATATTACAACCCAGGTAATTAAAATGACTATCCTGATCCAAAATCTGATTATGCACGACTATCTTAGTTCTTACAGGATACCTGCCCTGAAATCCCATCGTTTTAGATTTTGTAGCAGAGATCTGTAGCCCATAGTCTTGTATGATGCTATTGAACGTAAATGTCGCCCGCTCTAACTGGTCTTCTGTTTTCTATATCATTACCTTGTCATCTGCATAAAGCAATGCATTCACATGAATATTTCGCTGAAGTGATATTATCGAGTCAACTTTAGCTGTCCATCGCTGAAATATGTCGTCCATGTAGATTTTAAAACGTGTCGGTGGACCTAAATTAACATCAATATCATAATTCTTATCCAATTAATAGCCAATTAAGAAGAAATAAGTACTTCATGAATCCGTTCATGTTGTTAATTGAATTAACAGTCTCTGTAATTACAATTTTGTCCTGCTTACTTGCTGACCTGTCATGCTCCGGACAAGGCCTTTCAGTGTCTCTACCATTAACAAGTCCACGGTCGTGATCGTGGCCTTGATTATGGTAGAGAGACTGAAAGGCCTTGTCCGGAGAATAACAGGCAGCAGTTTAGCAAGTAAGCAGGACAAAGTTGGCAGTAAGCACATGATACTGTATTCTCGTCAGCATCCATTATAATATGTCACTGCACTTCTGCGTTTACATTATACAAGCAAACGTTAAACTTAACCGACGTTGGTGTAATCGTACATAAGGCAAAATAACAGAGCTGTGGGTGTGTGGGTGTGTGTGTTGCTACAACAACTTCACAATGGCGGCAGAGCACAAGGCTAATTGGCAACGCTGAAATAACCTGCTTTTGAAACTTTTACAATAAAGAAAACAATATTCCAAACCACTGCTAACAAGAAATAATAAAGGCTAACAATTGACAACCAACTCTAAAGTGAGTTGGAACAACCGCTTCTCCATAATCATAAAAGTTACAACTTCTCTCTCTCACTCTCTCTCTCTCTCTCTCTCTCTCTCTCTCTCTCTCTCTCTCTCTCTCTCTCACTCACTCTCTCTCTCTCTCTCGTTGCCAGTAACCATCGCCTGTTGGTTGCTTTTTATCCCAATCTAACTTTACCGATTGAAACGCTTCCGTTTTTGAATAGGAAGCAAATGAAAATACTCCGTTTATTACTAAACATATTATTAGTATTATTATTACTAGTAGTAGTAGTAGTAGTAGTAGTAGTAGTAGTAATAGTAGTAGTAGTAGCAGTAGTAGTAGAAGGAATAGTAACAGCCCAACGGGCAGTAGAAGATGAGGAACAACTAGAAGGAGCCCAATAAGGGCGCAATAGGCTCCATCCTGAAGTAATACACTAAGTGGTTCCAGGATGGATATTAATGGCTGAATTAGAGGTGGGTTTTTTTAGTGTATAAGAGAGTCCCACACACCAGAGGAAGCACGGTCTCCTCTGACGGTGTATAAAGCATTTCCCCCCTCAAAAACAAATTATTAGTGGCATCTGAGGTTATACTTACAAACTTACAAAGAAGGCAGTTAAATATCTAGGGGATGAGGCTAGATTCAAAGCTCTCCTATTGGAATCAAATCTAGTATATAAATTATAATGTGGCTCACATCACAATAAAGCTCCGCTGGCTTATAGCCAATGTAGGAGGTCCCACTCCAAGTAAGAGTCTATTGTTGATGCGATAAGGGAATCCATTCCTATGTACGGTTCTGAAATCTGGAGCGAGTAAAGACGGAGAAATACAGGAAACGTATGGCATCGGTGCAGAGAAGAGGAGCCCTCAGATTAGCTTCCTCTTACCGGACAGTGCCAGAGCCAGTAGTCCAGGTGATAGCGGGAGTGATTCCCATAGACCTGTTGCATCTAGTGCTAAAGAGGAAATTGGAAGGGATGCCGCAATCCATGAAGCCAGAGAGCTCACTCTCCGGCACTGGCAAGATCGTTGGGATAGAGAGGATAGAGGAAGATGGACCGCAAGGCTCATACCAAACTTGAAGGAATGGTTCGACCGCCAACACGGTGAGGTCAACTACCGTCTGACCCAGTCGCTCAGTGGCCACGGCAGTTTTAATGCCTACCTCCATAGAATGGGAAAGGTGCAAAGCCCACCATGCCAATACGGAGACTCTCCCCATGAAGATGCCTCGAACACGTTTCTCAAGTGCTGTAGGCTCACAACAGAGACGATGGCACTGGAAATGGAGCTCATTCTGTAGTTCACACCCGAGAGCGTAGTTGAGATCATGCTTCGAGGCAAAGCGGAATGGGATTTGCATTTCTGCATTTATTCAGTGGGTCCTACTAGAAAGTAAAAGACAGGCCCAAATTGCACCAACGAGCAGTACAAGATAAGGGACAACTAGAAAGAGCCCGATAAGTACGCAATAGACTCCATCCTGAATTAATACGTTAAGTGCTTCCAAGATGGTAATGAGTACCTCGGGTCGTTTTTAGTGGGTGAGAGTACCATACCACACACCACAAGACACACGATTTCCTCTGACGGTGCATAAAGCACTTCCCCCTCTACAAAAAATTAATAATAACTTTTTGAAACTATTATTAGTATAATATCTCATCTGGGTTTCCTTATGGATTCAAAGCTTTTCTTCCCTCAACATGTTACAAATGTCGTGTGTAAATGCCACAGGTATTTAAGCCTTATTAATTAATTCGATTTGGAGACGTAACAATTAATTTGGACGTATTTTTGTATTATATATATTATATATATCATACATATATTATATAATATTATATATGTATATATTATATATAATATATATATAATATATATTATTATATTTATAATATATAATATATATATATTATTATATTTATAATATATATATATATATTATATATTAGACGTAGATTTGGAGTAACAATACAGATTCGTAAATCTTCATAAATCTTTGGTCCGAAGCTATGTAGAACACGCTAGCTTCTTCAGTCATATGGAACAGGAACCGTGAGTACACAGCCAACTCCATTGAGGGAGTTCAGAAAAGCTTTTTGCACTGGATGACCAGAAGATTCAACTTACTGCGTCGTGATGTGGAGGTCACTAGAAGAACTCACACAGACCTGCAGGAGCGGATTAAAAGCGCGTGGTACCCTATGCTGCCATCACACTGGTGCTCCCCCCCACCCAACGATTCAAAATTCAACCTTTTATCCATTATTTACACTGACAAATGGCATAAACAATTTTTAAACTTAACAATTATTTTACATATTATATATATATATAAACTTTCACTATGAACTTTCTTTATTGTTTTATTTCCCAAACGTTTCAACGCGGTATACGTCTTCTTCAGTGGGAGTTAATACTGAATGTCTTTACAGAGTAACGGTTATGGACTGTAGGTGTGTGTGGTGGGGGTTGATGGTGGGAGGGAATTGGCGCTGGGGTTCAAATTGTGTGTTTGAATTATTTTACTAAACTCAAATTATAACAAATATTTATCTCAATAGTGATTACAATTAGCACAGTAGTATTTAAGCTTGGAAAATACTAATCGATCCTTTTATTTCTTTATTTTGCCTTAACAAAGTCTTGCATAATTTCTTAAAAATCGAGCGATTCAAGTATCTCGCTTTCAATATTCAACTTTGCTAACAAAGATAATCTCTCGTCTCTCATAGTTGAACTCAAAATGAGTACCGTACTCGTTTATAAATGCGTATATATTCAGAAAATGACCTTCCAGATTCCCAGTTAGCTATTGAAATCGTCGAAAGCAAACGATAAGCAATGTATATATTTAAAAATACATCAATGTTTTTACAATCAATAATCCAGTTTAATACTTTGAGCGGACAAACTGTAGTATCATGGAATCTATTCACTTCAGTCGAACATAAAAATATAACGGTGAACTCGTCAACACATCTTTTCATGATTTTAGATTGATGACGTTTGTTTTTTCTTGTTATTTTTTCACATTTATCATCTTCAAAACGTTTTGTGATTTAGGGCTGGATGGTGTCCCCTGTGACAGCTGAGGCCCTGGTTCCCGGTGCTGCAGCATACCCTAGCGTTATGGATAATCCGCCACTGCAGACCTGGCCATTTTTCATCGAGTTCTTCTTGGACTTAGTGCAATGCTAGTTTGAAGGTCCCCAGCTACGCAATTCGTGTAAGTTTCAAATGTATTTGTGGACATACAGGACCATGTAGTCCGATTGTGAGGTACCAGCCTCTATGTTGACGTCGGCGATTTCTTTAGTGACAAAAGGAAGTTTCAATGGGCAGAAAGTGATAGAATTTTCTGACTAAATTTGTTTGTCTTATCACATTTGTTTATCTTTTTAATCTGAAAGAGAAAAAATTACACTTATTACTTACAAAGAGTAGTAAAGAAAAAAACAATTATACTTTTTAGTCAGGTACAAAAAAATGCCTTTATATATAAAACCAAATATTTTCATAAAAATCCTATCCGTACTGATAACCCATCATTATCATCTTTTGAAGAACTTAAGATCTTTGTTTCTTGTTAACATCAATATGCGTTTAAAGAAATTAAGAGTAAATAGCGTGGAACACAGCCGTTACATTTCTAACTGACAATATTTTTTGCCAGAGAAAGCTTGAACACATTATCACACACAGAAAAACTCGACGCCCGCCACAAATGATCATTGGTCGTGGGTTCAACGATTCTCGCGACCGAGACGCAATAATATTTAACAGGCAGCGGTGCAGTATTTACACCACGTTTCCAGTCTCTGGAGGGCCGTTGCTTTTCTCCAGTCGTCCACCCACCTCTTCACTCTCAGACCCGTGACGTATGTTATCAAGGGAGCCGTTGTAACAGTCCAAATTACCACACTTGAATACAAATTACAGCCTATGTTCTACTCTTTTCACAGGCAAGCGTTTGTCGTCAAACATAAGTCTGTTAAAAATTAATAACGCACGCATTCAAAAACACACACACACAATTTATGTGCATTATTAAAACAGTGTGTACCTAAGTTAGACTTGTAAATATTCGCTTTTAAAAAAACCTCTAAAGTTATAAATCTATTCTGTAAAATGCCCGTAGAAAAAAGGTAAAAGTACAACAATAATAATTTAACAAAATGTACTTGCAGAAATATGTTTGTTATTTGAAAACATATTTATTCTATAGACATCCTGCCAAAAGACAGTGAACAAAATAGAAAAAAATTAAAATTATATGAAAAAATAAAAATTTCTATATAGATAACTCGACGATTCTAGCAGTAGTTGTTGTGAAATATATATATATATATATATATATATATCATTTTCTATATAAGTAACTCGATGTTTCTTGCAGTAATTATATAATTTGGTGATGTTTTCAATTTGTTTCTTCTGCAAGTAGATAATACCGCCGCCACGACCACCACGACCTAGTGTCAACTTAAACCTGCCTCTCCCTCGACGTCACCGACAAACACACAAACGCGGCGCCAAACACTAAGCCGCATGACGATGGCCTCTAACACAAAGTATAAAAGCTTTATAATGTCCGACTACAATTATGTAATATAATAATAATATTCATCTGTTTGTGTCCAAACACCCAAAGGGTATCCGCTCTAAACGAAGAAACACTGGAAGCGGAAGATTAGCCACCGTTCGGTGAATGAAGAGGAATGTATGGAACAGGACCATATTTTTGGTATGCGCTCCCCCCCCCCCCCAAGATGGTCGAAAACGTTGACAAATTTTGTTAATCTCTTAATTTTCAGGCGGTTTTATTAATTTTTTACAGCTGTGTACGCTAATATAGTAGTAGCTCATTTTTAAATATAAAATAGGTTTATTACAAAATACTAGCGTATAGGTTTGAAATATAACATTTAGGAAATTGAATTCAGCAATGAGTATCTTTTAACAATGTTTTAATAACGGGAATTTTATTGTGTTTTTACCATTTACTTAAATGGGACTGAGTTCGAATTGGTCATATTACAAATATTTAATGTTCATATTTTATTTATTATAATAAATTTATAATTTCCAATAAATCATTATTTAAGTAAAACGATTAATGGTTGGTTTCTTGCAGAAGAAATTATATTAGATTATATATATATAATTTGTGATGTTTTCAATTTGTTTCTTCTGCAAGTAGATAATATTGTATATTCTTTTTAACACCTGACGCACGTTTCACTGAAAAATATCAGTATCATCAGAGGTTTCTAAGTGAATTAATAACAATCGAAATAATTCTATTAATATAAAAGTAACGAATAATCGAATTTGTATAGATTTTAACGTAAAATAAAATAACTGATAATCGATTTAGGTCGATTAGTTAACGATTGTTTTAATGTTTATTTCTTCAGCAGCTGTTTTCTCGGTGATATTTGAAATTTTGTTTAAATAGTATTTTATTCACATTTATTTTTATTTTTTAGTAAATTTATAATTTTAAATAGATCGTCTTGTTTTGTTTTTATTTGGGTTTGTTCTTTAATTAATAAATTATTGTTATTGTGTTTGTAAATGTTAAGATTTTCCAAATATTCATTTTTTGACCTTTTTGTATGTTTTTAATTAATTTTATATTTTCAATGTTTGGAAACTGGTGGTTATTATTTAGACAATGTGTGGCTAAATTAGATTTGTAAATATTTGGTTTTAAATATGCATTGCGGTGTTGAACGAATCTATCTCGTAGTTTTTTCTTCGTCTGGCCCACGTAAAATTTATTGCAATCTGGACATTCTATTTTATATATTCCATTTTTATTGTGAGTATTGGATTTAGTTTTAGGTTTTATTTTATTAAAAATTATATTATCTGTGTTAAAAGATATTTTTAAATTAGTATCTTTAAATATTTTATTTAGTTTTTGAGTTATATTTCCGTAATAAGTGAAGGTTGTATATTTTATATTATTATTAATAGATGAATTTTTAAATGTAGTGTTTTTAGGAATTTTATTAGTGGTTTTATGTTTAATTTTATTTTCTAATTTATTAATAGTTTTTATTTTGTATCCATTTTTAACTGCTATTTGTTGGATAATTTTTCTTTTTTTGTTTCTTTCTGTGTTATTTAATGGGATCCTAAGCATTCCGTAAATCATGGAATTAAATACTGCCATTTTGTGTTGGGGAGGATGATTAGAAGTATTTGGTATTACTAAGTCAGTTTGAGAAGGTTTCCTGTATATTGCGTATTCGAAATTTGTTTCATTTTTCTTTATTGTTAAGTCTAAATAATTTAATTTATTATTAGATTCTTCTTCTAACGTGAATTTTATTTTAGAATGTAAATTATTTATGGAGTTGAATATTTTATTTATATTTATACCATTGTTTTGGGAAATGTACAGAGTGTCATCAACGTATCTAAAATAACATCCTAATGGGTCGTTTAATTTTATTATATTTATTATTTGTTCGTCGAGTTTTTGTAGGAAGATTTCTGATATGATACCGGAGGTTGGGGCTCCCATAGCAAGGCCATCTGTTTGATAGTACAATTTGTTGTTGTATTGAAAATAATTTTGATTTAAAATTATTTTTAAAGTATTAGTTAACTGTTTAATGTATGTGTTACTTTCGTTATTTGTTTTCAGATTATTTATTATAATATTTATAGTTTCTTCAATGGGAATGTTTGTATACATGTTTGATATGTCGAATGAATATAATTTTGTATTTTTGTTTACTTCTACGTTTATTAGTTGTTCCGTGAGTTCGATACTATTTTTTATATTGTGTTTTGCTGGAAGTTCAATTTTATGTTTTAAGATTTGAGTTAATAATTTTGATATTTTATAATTTGGTGCGGTCCTAGCATTTATTAAAGGTCTGATAGGTTTATTGATTTTGTGTAATTTTATTAAAGAATTTAATTTTGGTGCACAAGGATTATCCATTTTATATTTAAAGGAGTCTTTAGGATTTATGATTTGGTTACTATTTTTTAATATATTTGTTATTTGTGTTTGATATTTATTTGTGGGATCTTTATTTAATGTTATGCAATTATTATTAACTATAAATACTTCTGTTTTATCGTCTAAATCTTTCTGAGAAATTATTATTGTACTATTACTCTTATCAGCTTTGGTTAAAGTGAGGTTATTAGTCGTTAGTTTCTGTTTTATTATATTAATGGTTTTATTTTGTTTATTTTTATTTTTAATATGATGATTTTGGTTATTATATTTTTTGATATATTTTATTATTTCCATTGAGGCTTCTGTTCTTATTTTATCTTGTTTTTCGTGTTCTACATTATTAATTGCGTTTTCAGTTTCGACTATGATATTATCTATTACATATTTGTTTACATTTTTAAGATTTGTTTTGTTTGATGATTCTAGGGTAGCTATTTCGTTTTCCGTGAATTTAATATTAGATAAATTTACGAATTTTGGGTAAAAAGTGTGGTTATTATTTAATGTGTGTAAATTTTGGTTATCTTCTTTAGGTGTACTATTTATTAGTAGATTTTTAAGTTTTTTATTGATTGTGTTAAATTTAATTGTTTTGTGTTTATTTAGTATTTTAAGCATATTAATATATTTATTATTCCATGTATGATAATCAAGTGTGTTGGCTAAAAGAAGATGTAAATTAATTAATTGTTTATTAATGTAGTCGATTTTTCTGTAATTATTTGATATTTCGTCTTTAATCCATTTATATTGGGCTTGAGTAATATATTTGCTTACTTTATTGTTATTGTTGTTTTTTACTATTATTTTTGTGTATTTTGGAAAAATATTAAGGTGTAGGCATTTTTTGTTAAAATATATGTTTCCAAAACAATTAATTAATTGTTTTTTACGTTTAATAAATTGGTTATAGGAATGAGTTACATCACCTTGTATGGTGTTTTCATCCATCATTTTCTATATAAGTAACTCGATGTTTCTTGCAGTAATTATATAATTTGTGATGTTTTCAATTTGTTTCTTCTGCAAGTAGATAATATTGTATATTCTTTAAAGAACAAACCCAAATAAAACAAAACAAGACGATCTATTTAAAATTATAAATTTACTAAAAAATAAAAATAAATGTGAATAAAATACTATTTAAACAAAATTTCAAATATCACCGAGAAAACAGCTGCTGAAGAAATAAACATTAAAACAATCGTTAACTAATCGACCTAAATCGATTATCAGTTATTTTATTTTACGTTAAAATCTATACAAATTCGATTATTCGTTACTTTTATATTAATAGAATTATTTCGATTGTTATTAATTCACTTAGAAACCTCTGATGATACTGATATTTTTCAGTGAAACGTGCGTCAGGTGTTAAAAAGAATATACAATATTATCTACTTGCAGAAGAAACAAATTGAAAACATCACAAATTATATATATATAATCTAATATAATTTCTTCTGCAAGAAACCAACCATTAATCGTTTTACTTAAATAATGATTTATTGGAAATTATAAATTTATTATAATAAATAAAATATGAACATTAAATATTTGTAATATGACCAATTCGAACTCAGTCCCATTTAAGTAAATGGTAAAAACACAATAAAATTCCCGTTATTAAAACATTGTTAAAAGATACTCATTGCTGAATTCCATTTCCTAAATGTTATATTTCAAACCTATACGCTAGTATTTTGTAATAAACCTATTTTATATTTAAAAATGAGCTACTACTATATTAGCGTACACAGCTGTAAAAAATTAATAAAACCGCCTGAAAATTAAGAGATTAACAAAATTTGTCAACGTTTTCGACCATCTTGGGGGGGGGGGAGCGCATACCAAAAATATGGTCCTGTTCCATACATTCCTCTTCATTCACCGAACGGTGGCTAATCTTCCGCTTCCAGTGTTTCTTCGTTTAGAGCGGATACCCTTTGGGTGTTTGGACACAAACAGATGAATATTATTATTATATTACATAATTGTAGTCGGACATTATAAAGCTTTTATACTTTGTGTTAGAGGCCATCGTCATGCGGCTTAGTGTTTGGCGCCGCGTTTGTGTGTTTGTCGGTGACGTCGAGGGAGAGGCAGGTTTAAGTTGACACTAGGTCGTGGTGGTCGTGGCGGCGGTTTGGTCTGCTACTAAAATCAAACTCTCCCTTTCCAACCCCCCACCCCAACAGCTCTGGTTATTAAACACAACCGGAGCTTGTTTGTCACGACTTTTGCGCATAAACCAGCTTCTCGAACAATATGATTGATATTCTTATCAGTTTTATAAATCAAAAACCATGTTTTTGGTGCGTAGGAAGTAGCGTGTCCCTGGGATCACTAGAATTTGATGTTTGGGATCGACTCTCGTTGCAAGCAAAATTAATTTCGCAGCTTTTTCAGTCACGTATACAAAACGATTCTTTGCATAGCTCTTATACTACTATTACTGGAGAATTACTTACTATACCGAGCTAGTGAGTTATTATTTAGCCAACCTGGAAAAGTCAACAAATTTCCTGTTTCTTCTTCTTCTTCTTCTTCTTCTTCTTCTTCTTCTTCTTCTTCTTCTTCTTCTTCTTCTTCTTCTTCTTCTTCTTCTTCTTCTTCTTCTTCTTCTTCTTCTTCTTCCTCCTCTTTTTTACTTCAAATGATACCCTCGGTGGCCACTATAAAGAAAACAAACCTAAATCAGCCACTATATCCGGAATCAACCGACTCTTTTCCTGTCTCTTTCATACGTTGAATGTTCTTTCAACTCCTGAATTGTTCCCTTAAAAAATGTCCTATCTTGTTATGGTGTTTGTCACATTGTAAACGGACGGACGTTGTAGGGAGACTGTATCAAAGCAACAAAACAACACCCTCCGAGACCGGAAACACCTGACGAAACACTTTTGTCTCAGTTTGCGTCGAGCCCATGACTTACGTCACAGATTATCACGAAAAACCTCTTTGGAAAATGTAAAGTAATGTGCAATTCTTATAAACTACCAAACCAAACGTCCAGTGACAACTTAATATAATGTTGTTTCATTCTATTACAGTATGTCTTGAGTCTGGAAAAAATAAATTTTTAAGCACACGTCAATAAAGTGCAACGACAGACTTCTTTACGTCATTGTATTCTGAATACAAGAAACCTGAGGAATTACTCAAAATCTAATTTTCTTTTTAAAAAAAATTTAATCAAATATTATTGTCTTTTAAAAATTATAAAATTGGTCAAAGTTACAAGTTAAGGTTGTAGATTCAGGTGTCTTAGCCGCTTTCAAGCAACGTACATTATTTTTGAAGGAGAATATACTGTATAATATTTTCTTATTGCCCTTCGACGTACTCTTCTTCTTCTTCTACTTATTATTCTTCGAATGTTAATATTGTTGGCCATTATATCGAAAACGTGTTCCCTATTTTCTCTAAATCGACCGACTCTTTTTCTATATTCTGTTTTCTTGTTTCTACAGATTCTTATTGTTCTTGTCGTTCCCAAATCCATACTCGCATTTCATTCTTTTCTTGTTCTTACTAAACTAGATTCCAATGTTATCCACTTTGCATCTTTCTTGTCAAACATCGTCGTTTCTTTTCCGTCCTTGCACTGTCTCTCCACTTTTTTCTTAATCCTCCCATTTCTTGTATGGAAAGTCATTTTAATGACATCAAACTACACACACAACACACCCACAAACCTAGAATCAGGTCATCTCTTGTGTATACGCTCGCGCGTGTGTAGACGTGTATACGTGCATGCAATAAAAGTTTTCGTATGCTGTTACGAAGGAATAGGCCGGTAGTAAACAAGTAGTAATATTGCTTGGTTTTTATGCTCACCGACGACACTGATTACCGACGCTGTGGTGACTCTGTTAGCGCAATATCGAGGTCGCGTAATAACATCGTGTTTACTGCATACAACATACCGTAAACAGTCCCTGCGATAACGACGCAGTAAAACAGAAACTTACGTAATAAGTGTTGGGAGAAAAGAAGTAGCATTGAAAAAGTAATAGAGACTGCAGAGGCATACACAAGTATGTATGTGTGTCTGTCTGTCTGTCTCTCTCTGTCTATTCTGCTTTGCTTTGTATGTGCAGGGTGTCTATGCACCCGTGGTAGAATTTCAGTATGTCGGTCGAGCCCATTGGCTCCCAGAAGAACTGGTACAGCCGACGGGTAGCCTAAGACTGGAAGAGACCATTCTGCCGTTCCGCAACCCTTGTTGGTCCACAGTTATAGCTCGTAGTGCCATTAAAGATAAGAAATTTCAAACAAAACACTACATTTGCTTTTGGATTAACATCATTTCCTTTATTCTGATGTTGGGCATAAAGATTTAGAATTTCCAGGAAAGTTTAATACATTTTTGGTGACTTGAAATTGTTTAATTTTTAAATCCAAATATTACATTCGGACCGTGGTTAAAATTACTTTTAATTTTATGTCCCCCTTTCTTTACCCTCCCCCTCAAAAAATTTTGATATTTTCAAACCTGAACATTATATTTAAATTGTTGTTAAAATTCTGTTCAGTTTGACACCCCGCATGGGCAAGATGTATTTTTTTCACAATTTAGACCCTTCACATTTTTGCTCCCTGCCACCTCATTTTCGGGCTTGTATTTCGAATATTGCAGGAGTGAACCTAGTTGGATTTAGCCGGCTATAACAATGCGTACAGGGGAATCTGGCCTCTTTAGTCCGGTAAGACCAGCCAGTTTATGGGGAGACTAAAGACAATCGGGCCGAACGTTAAGCCCGAAGATGGCAGCTCCATCATCGCCTTACGCTGCGATATGCTATTAGCATATATTTGGGTAACAATATTAGTTACTCTAATAACTAAAGGCCTAAAAGATATTTCAAAAATACAGGCATTTGGAATTAAATTTTTAAGAGCAGGTAAGGGATACAGTTTGAGAGATCATTTACGAAACGACAACATAAGGAAAGACCTGAAGTTACAGTCGCTTCTGCAGAGAAAAAGGAATACAGTCAGAATTGGAAGTTCTATGTGGAACGCATGCTAGACTCGCGTATTCCTAAACAAGCGTTTGAACTATAGGCCGGTGGGGACCATAGATCGTGGAAAACGCTGAAAAAATTGGTCAGAGCCTCTGTAAAGTCGGAACGGAGTATAGCCCAAGCCATGCAATTAAGAAGAAGATGTTACAGTTACTAAATTGTCGCAAAAAGCCGAAAGATAGGAGAGGTGTGGGGCGTCCGAAGAAGCGTAGGAGTGATTGTCTGCTTACGATCGGAACAAACCACTTTCCATTTAATCTTTGCTAAACAATATGATGATGATGATGATGATTAATTTAAAGTATCGGTATGGAGAACCATACATGACTTCCATGTTCTAAGATTTATATTTAAAATCATTTTCGAAATGAAATATTTCCATAGAAACTATTTCTTTCTACTTACTGCTTCAGCCTTGACCACAATACTGTGGTCACTAACGTATACCACCTTACGTTATCGCACTCGACTTTCACTGATGATGGAAGTCGATGGCATTGCCGAAACGTCTGGTTTTGCAGAACACAATGGTCTACGGCCAAACAGGACGGGAAGGAATTTTAACAACAAACTACTTCTTTGTTGCCGATAACGTAGTACATACATAAAAAATTATCCCCTCCCTCTTCAACTATCATTTTCTTTTATAGAAAATGACCCCCACCCCGTTCAAATAGCCTCTTCATTTATAGATATTTCATCTACGTTTCTACAGTGGATTATTAAGATCTTCTAATCAGGACACTTTATTTATCAAAATTAAGTACTTTACTCTTGTTACAACAAAAAATGTTTCAGGTAAACTACCCTTTCCCCGTAACCGATCTTCACGAAAATCAATACGCCTTGAGTCCTCTACAACTCAGGCACATATTGTAACACAACAAAATGTTACATAACCTAGACGTGTACCAAAAGAATAAATAAGGGCACGGAAATAATATAAGTGAATAATTTATGATGAAAGTAGCAAGGAAGAGAAGGACCAACGAAGAAGAAAGAAGAAGAAGAAGGACCACAAGAAGCAGTAAGGAATACACTGCATGACACTACAACAAATACTATGACTGACTCTAACTAATGGACAAGCCAAGTTCACTATAAGCTGTCAAACAAGCCAGTCAATGACATAAATGTAAAGTCACATGTTTATAAAATTAATTAAAGAATGACAAGAATAATATAATATCAGCAACAGTATTTGGCTGAAAATAAATGAACCATGACCAGTAAATAACAATGCCTATGACCAAGACTAGCTATGGCCACAATGTAAAGTTAAAACTAGCATTGCAAACACCAAATGTAATATTAAGAAGTAAGAATACTTGTAAGAGGAAACCTTATATGAATAAGTAACTTCCTCATTATACCAATTGTAATTAATGACCATTATTGAGGCATAAACCGATGCTAAAGGTATGCCTAGGCTACGCCTAAAACAAACGTTTGTCAGTGAATTAATAAGTAGAAAGGACTACTAGTGTACATAAAATCTACTGAACAATCTATACAACCAAATGTAATAGTGAATATCACCACTCAATTATTAATGAGTAACATTAAGTTGAGTAGGATAAACAAAATGTAATTAGAAAGTAAGGATTCTTCATAGTAATGTATCACCATAGTTAAGCTAAGATTTAATAATTGTATTCAATAAATAGATATTAAGTATAACGACGAATGTGTTAGTGTTCCGACATAGACGTTTAAAAGAAAACGCGATGTGAATCACTAAATATAACTAGATAGGTAATAATCGTATTTGGCTTCGCTAGCAGACGACGGTGAAAAACCATGTTTCTGAACATTATTTATTAGCAATGTCAGAGAAAGTGCGATTAAAACCAGGGTTAAGTCACATCAAATTAAAGCTCATGAACTATTCTTTAATTTGATAGTAATAAACTCGCGATCACAACTGTAATAAGTGCGTAGCGTGAGTTAGCGTCATTTGTAATTATAAAGTGAGAAATTAGTTAGTTAACACTAACAACAACGAAAGTTGTCAAAGACGTTTGTCAAACGACGGTTGGAAAACAATGCGTCATTTTTGTAACGGCTGTCGGAGCCAATCAAAAATTAGCTTATTAAACGAATTCATCACCTAAGCCCCGTGAAGCGAGGGGGTATATAATCAAAAACCGAACGAATTCCACACTTTTGACAATCATCTCGAGCGAGAAGGTGTCGCTCGTCACCCCAAAATTTTTAATAACTTAGAGTATCATGTAAACAGTGAATCCATTTAACCGATTCTTCAAGACAGATAAATACACAACAATTTATCAACAGGAAGTGTATCGATGTGAAGTAATTATTTTTATTTTGTGCGCGATATTTAGAACGAGAGAAAGATTATTAACCAGTGTTTAACTTAGTCCGAATTTAGTTAGAAGAGGACTATTATTCTCCGTGCTTAGTTCGTGTGCAGTGTAATTAACCAGGGTCACTATAATCCGACCGCTGGAGTGTTTAAAATTAATTTTAATCTATAAGATTAAAATACAAAAGGTAACATTGTGACAATTCATTTTATTCATCTGTGTGCACTTGTAATTCTTCAACACAAAATTGTACTGACGCAAAAACTTCAAAACTTTCTATCTGTTACACTGTGATCAAATTTATTTAGCGGATTTGTTAATCCCACGTAAGATTTGTATTAGTCTTAAGTGATAAAATGTTTGTTAATATTAAGTCAGCGTGATCAACGCTAACCTAGAAATAGGTACGAATTTTAAAAAGAGGCCGAATTAGTAAATATTGTCATTAACGTCTGTATAGGCATAAAGTAGTTCTTTCTTGTATTTAAAAGAGCTTACGCCCGAGATATAAAATAATATTTAATTAAAAGTTAATCTGGTAATAACCAGGAGAGTTGATTTGTTCTATCTGAGCTAGTTCGTAGGGTAAAGGTACGAAGTAATTCCAATTTTATATTAATGTATCTATTATACTTGTAATTGTTTGAATTTATTCTCAAGGGTAAGAATAAAACCCGTTTGTTATCAGCATAAACTTTGACTCTATTTATTTCAAAGAGTGAATTAATAATTAATTTTGAACACAAAAATAACTCTGAAGAGAGCTTGTATTTTGTTAGATTTGAATTGCCATAAGTGCAATAAGCATTAATACAAATTTTAAAGAAAAATTATCAAATATTTAATCTCATTAATTGGTTTTTCATGGGATTTTCCCAAAAATAAACCCGTGTGGCGCCCTTATCAAACAAGGAGTGACCTAACCTTGTCAATAAAGCAAGCTGGTATTGAATACCTTTTTGGCAGCTTATTAATTATAATAAGTGAACTTCCGAACTTCTAGTATCACGATCAGGTACGTGAAAGTATATTATTATAAATTTTTGTTGTCCAGACGAGACTTAACATTACGTACTTTGACGACAATTAACCTAGAAGAGGAGTTTCGCCGCCAGATCCACGCTACGGCTACCTTCATCAGTCGACCAGCGATTAACGCTTTATTCACTAAATTGATCAACCATTACTAATCAAACAGTATTTATTAATTATTACTGCAATTATTTTAGAAAAGAGTTCATTATTTTTAAATTGTAACTTACTAATCGATTCTTAACTTAACTTTAATTTTCAATACTAAATTAAAAACAAAACACATTTAAATTTTTTAACACGCGTAATCTATTTGTGTTACAATATGTAAAAAATTATTTGATTCTGTTTGAATTTACGGCAGTTATCGTTCGTCATGAAAAAATTTCTCTCGTTACAACATAAAATGTTGCAGGTAAACTACACCTTTCCCTTCACCGATCTTCACCAAAATCAACGGGCCTTGAGTTCCCTACAAGGTAGGGATGCATACAAAGCATTATTTGATTATGTTTGAATTTACGACAGTTATCGTTCGTTAAAAAAAAATTACCCTTGTTAAAACATAAAAAGTTGCAGGTAAACTACCCCTTTTCCTTAACCGATCTTCACCAAAAACAATAGGTCTTGAGTACTGTACAATTCAGGACTGTATGCAAAAATTATTTGATTCTGTTTTAATTTACGGCTCTTATCGTTTGCCATAGAAAAAAATCTACACACAGACAGACACACAACAAACACTTTTCGAAAAATGACTTTTTTTCATGTTTTGAGTGTAGTACAATCAGAATCTGCAATTATCTCGAACACGATTTTTTTTGCCATCACCATACTTCTATTTCCTTATGGAACATGGAAGTAAAACAATAGGGTTCCGTAGCTTCTATGTATGTGTAACCATGACAGGTGTTACGAAAATCGGTTACTGCATTCAAAACTTATTGCGAGACATATCTACAAGATAGATTGACAGATAAACAAACAGGCAAAATTCTAAAAGGTCAAGTTGAGACGGAGAAGTCGCTTCTTTTGTATAATAAATAGCTATATTTTTTCAACCGGTTTAAGATTTGTTGATCATTAATTTTAAATGTATAGTTTGCCTTTTCTCACAACAGACGTTTTTCTGTGATGTGTGGGCAGATGTGTTTCCTCTGGCAGTATGTTTTAATCAAGGAATTGGTGATGTCTTGCTTCAAATATAATTTAAAGGACGCCTACGTTCCTTTCACATTTTAATAACTTTACTATTATAACTACCCACTACTATCATTTTCCCTTGAAAATAATAATATTTTTCATCATCTTCAGTCTTCTGTAAAACATATTTAATCAAAACATAGACCAAAATAATCAGGTTTTGTTGTTTTTTAACCTTTCTTGAAGCCAAATGTTAAACAGACCTCTCCTTGATATCGAAATGGTCATCATCATCATCATCAGCCGTGGCTCTACAACCCTTGGTGGGTCTTGGACTGCTCCAAGAATCGATTCCATTCTTCCCTATTGCATACCCTGGCTTTCCAGTTTCTTATGTTCAGCTTTCCGAGGTCTTTCCGAGACCAGATTCTATCTGGTCTTTGAATCTACTTGGGGTTCTTCCCCTTTTTCTACTACCCATTGGTTTCTGGTAGAAAATATGTTTCGCAGGCTGTCCTTCCTCCATTCTCTCTATGTGTCCAACCCACCTTAACCTGTATACTTTGATTATCCTGACAATGTCCGGCTCTTTGTAAAGATGGTATAGTTCATAACTATAGGGCCTGCGCCATATTCCATTTTCTTGTACTTTTGTAAATATTGTTCTTAGAATCTGTCTTTCACAGCAACCTAGAAGTCTCTCGCTATTTTTGTCATTGTCCAGGGATATTGATATGCTACCAAAACAATTAATTATTTCCAAATTTGAAGCACTTGAGCAACTAGTTCTAAATTCAACAAGAAACTAAAAACAATTCTACCTTTGAGTAGAACTAGCCTATGTCCAATTTCAAGAGTTTTGTTTTTCATGAGCATCACGTTCTTTCGTTGTGCCTCTATAGAGTGCTGAAGTACTGTAAGTTTAATCTTAAGAACAGCAATTTCTTTAACATACAACCGAATTAGTCTATGCCCATCACCATAAAATAATTTGGTGTAGAACCAGCCAAAATTATGTTAAAATTACTTTTATAAAAAATACTCTTATAATTTATTTATTTAATAAGTAAGATTACATTTATCCCTTTTCAAATTGATAATGTAATCTTAGAACAAACGTTTACATTACAAAAGACTCATTGAAATGTAGGACTCAATAAGTAATTAATATAAATGTACTTGTACAGTAATTTTACATTAAAATAAAATAGAAATAAATATATTGCAACGTAACAAATAGAAGGCATAGTAAATAAAACAAAATAATATCAGAGTCTTTTATCTGGAGTTAGGTATTTATTTTAAAACACACTTAATATGGTCTGTGATTTGAACATAAATTATTTATTCTAAAATTTAAATAGTGTCTGTAAAATGGTTTGAATGTTTCTCTTTCTTATAGTCTATTTTACTTGTTCGACGAATTCCCTTGACGAACCGTTGAACTGCTCCACTGCTGCACTCGTCGCCTGCTGGATCAGCTGCAATGATGACACGTAGAACTCTCGCGACTCACGCACGCATGCTGTTTATCACCGATATAGTTTATCTCATTTATCTCAGGGCTCGATAATGGGTTTACCTATTATTAATTCAATTTCGGTGTGTTTTACGTACACCTTCCGGTATCTTGACTTGTCCTCGCGTTCACCCAGATGTATTTTGGCAAATACACTGACTCCTATGCGGAAAAATCTTGACTATCGCGAGATTGCACTATTTAATTTATAATTAAATTATTTTGAGTTCTAATACCCAATCGATCTAGCAAACGGGCAACTCGTTGGTAAGACCAAGTACTCTCTTAACCCATATGAAGAACGTATACTGATGCGACAAACTCGCAAGGCCGAGACAACGTCTGTTAAGGCCGAGCTGTTAGGTTGAACTGAGCAAAGCATCTTCCGCAAAAGGCAAAACTGAATGAAAATTGGAGCTTCTGATTGGTCAAAACCCATAGCACGTGATTGATGGGTTAAATAGATAGACTAAATAGATGGGTTAGTCCTGCTAAATTTTGCTGAAGACTGCAAAAGCATGCACAGATTTTATCTAAAAGTTGTGTGACTTTCAGAAGATAAGGATTCTTTAGTAAAGTGAATTCTGTTAAAAAATACATATTAAAATAATATGTTTTGAGTATATGATATATGAAAAAATTTAGCGCTAATTCAGAAGTATGAGCTGCCTAAGTTTCAACTCGATACGCTAATTTACTCAAGAGTTATTCATGTAAATACGAATAACACGCGCACACGCGCACTAAATTCGCACTTGACATGACAGAAAATAAATTTATGGGCATTTTGACATACAACAGTTAATTACCCATTTCTTATTTCAAAACTTACAGCTATTTTATAAAATTTTAACAAAATCATTTTTCAATATATCTATAACGTCACATATTGTATAAAAGCATTTAGTCATGGCTACAAAGACCCTTTTCTGCGATGTTCCATGATATATTTAATATTTATAAAGACATTACCTCAAGATGTATTCTCCTTATTTGGAACATGTTTCGGGAAGCCTTGTGTTCTCATCTGTGTGTGTGTGTGTGTGTGTGTGTGTGTGTGTGTGTGTGTGTGTGTGTGTGTGTGTGTGTGTGTGTGTGTGTGTGTGTGTGTGTGTGTGTGTGTGTGTGTGTGTGTGTGTGTGTGTGTGTGTGTGTGTGTGTGTGTGTGTGTGTGTGTGTGTGTGTGTGTGTGTGTGTGTGTGTGTGTGTGTGTGTGTGTGTGATTAAGTATAAATAATATTCGTTACTTTTATAGAAGAATATATATTTTTTATTTAATTACTGTGTTTCGACAGTATTTTAACTGGATTCTTTATAATATACAAAATTATTTAACGAAATTTGAAACCAATTCTTATTAACAACTAATTCAAAAGACTATATATAATATCAGTTTTATAGGTATATAAAAATATGTTTGTGGTGCTGCTACGCTGCTGGTGAGGGTTTGATTCCCGCCGGGACCATCTGATTTAAATACGGCCGTTCCCCCCTCACAAGGCGATGGTAAACCAGCGAGAGATACCTTCCCTAGTATAAGCCCTCCCTAACTATGTCGATTGGATCCGGTTTAAATGTAGGTCCCATATACCTGTGAGAGACTCCGTAACACACGCACCACGGGTATATGCGGGGAGAGTACAAACCAGTCGAATTACCGACGACTCAAGAAGTAGAGAGAAAAATATGTTATAGAAATGAATAAAGAAATGTAATACATATTTTTATATACATATAAAACATATATTGAATATAGTCTATATATAACAGCTGTTAATAAAAACTGGCTTCAAATTTTATTATTTTTTGTTTATTCTAAAGATGACAGACAAAATACTGTCGAAGTGTTCTATTATGATAACTATATTCTTCTTTCATAAAAGTAATAAATATTATTTATTAATAACACCTATGATATAACCAGAAAAACTGTGAGAAAATATGAGTGAGAAATATATTTACACACACACACACACACACACACACACACACACACACACACACACACACACACACACACACACACACACACACACACACACACACAGAGTACACAAGCCACACGTCAATAGTAATATTGTCTTACAACGTATCGATCTTCCTGTAAAATAATTCAGGAAATAAAACTTGTTGTTAATCATGCAACGCTCTTATTCCAAACGAAATAAATTGCAAGAATATAAATGATATAGACATCGACTGGAAATATAACCTATCTGTATTTACTATTTCTTTTATGAATTTGCTACTGCTATAATTTTTTTTTATTGTTCGACTAAGCTTTTCGTCATTACTGACATCTTCAGGTCTTAAACAACGACCTGAAGATCTAAAGGTTGTTTAAGACCTGAAGATGTCAGTAATGACGAAAAGCTTAGTCGAACAATAAAAAAAATTATAGCAGTAGCAAATTCATAAAAGAAATAGTAAGGATGGCTGCTAATTTAAACTATCTGTATTTGTATAAATCACGGTTTCCTTTTTATTTCGGCGTTTCACGCTGCGTAAATGTTTTATAATAAATCTGTGTTACGTATCATCATCATCTTCAGCGAGGATTAAACCAAAAACAGTTTGTTCCATTCTCAAGCAGATAGATTGAAGCTGGTTGCTCCAACGGTTCTTCGGACGCCCCGCGGCTCTCCGTCTTTTCGGCTTACAATCCCATAATTGTTTGGGGATGCGGCAGTCATCCATTCTGTTAAGGCGTTCCAACCACTTTAGCTCATATCAGGTATGAGCACTCGTATCGAGTATACTCATAATATTCAGTTCCTGCCGTTCATCGACATTTTGGTTGCCATCTTAAAGAGTAGGCCTATATCCCGCCACGTGCCTGAAAAATCTCATTTTTTGTCCCCTTGAACACAACTTCTTTGTGTACCTAATATTATAAATCCACATACTTAGTTTTAATTTTTAATTACCGGTATATTATAAATATATCGCACCCAAGCGGCTGAAATGAGATTTCTCAGGCACGTGGGAGGGTATACTCTCCATGATCATCGAAGAAACACAGATATACCGCAGGAACTGAATATTATGAGTATTCTAGAGAGGATCGCCCAGTATCGGCTGAAATGGTGGGAACATCTTTGCCGAATGGATGACTGCCGCATCCCCCCAAATAACTACGGAACTATAAGCCGAGGTGACGGAGAGGTGTGGGAGGTCCGAGGAAGCGCTGGCGTGACCAGCTCTAGACTTTGCATATTTGAGACCGGAACAAACCATCTTGGTTTAATCCGTGAAGATGATGATGACGATAATTATAAAATATATCTTCATTATTAAAATTAATTTTAATATTTATTAAACTGTCTAAGCCTTTCTTTCAATGTTTCTAGCTCGGGGATTGTCTATATAGTAATGTACAACAGTTTAATTTATGTTTTTGAATATACCATTAACACAAATTTAGTATTTAAAATATGTATAACAATTCACCGCCAAATTCAGTTAAGATTTACTGCTAATCATGGGCAAATAGGCTGAGCTGTGGACAACCAATATTTACACAGACCATATATATACAGTACACAGCGTAGGCCATCAGTGATGTCACCAATGACGTCATCAGGCAGTGCGTCAACACGGGCAGCGTAATTACCATAGTAGGTCATCTGAAATGCAGTGCTTACATGATCTGTCTGCAATAGTTTGTCGTTAATATTAAAGCCGTTAGTTTTACGTTTATTAAAATATAAGGAAATTTTATTAAATAAGCATTTTATCAAGTGTTATTACGTCAACTCTTACATAATTGCGCTTACCATTTTTGCATAAAAATAAAAATTAATAATAATAGTAATATTATTTCTTTATTGGACCAGGTAGCGAAATTTGGTGACCAAATGTCTGGATGGGTGGACAATTCTGGAGTGTGAGAGTTTGGATATTGTTACGTAATGCGAAAAGTTCTCGTGCGTCAGATGGTGTCGTTCTACAAACTTCTCAACTAGCCCTGCCGGTGTGTGTTTCTGCCAAGGCAGCGCTGAGTATCCTCTAGAATTTTTGATTGCTTGATAAGGAAGCATATATGGAACCCTTCAGACTATAAAAAGCTCACACCTGCCGCTTAGTTTTCAGTTTACTTCGGGCGATTACTCAGTACGTTTCAAGTGGCTATTAGTGAATAGTGATTATTATGCGGGACTCTATTAGTTGACATTATTATTGCGTGTGAACAAATATAATTTCAATCATTTTACGAGTATAAACTTGTTGATTACAAACTGTTAATTTTGATAATTAAAGCTGGTGATTAGTGACTTAATTGGTGTGTTGTATTTTTGTTTTCCACTGTACATACGACGATCAGTTAGACCGTCGTAACAATACCACCCCGTTTCTCATTTGGAACATTATCCTGGGACTGTTTGACACATTGCTTTAGGTTAGACCAATTGTTCTCCCGTCATAGGGCTCACTTATGGCTTTCATTGTTCTTTTATATTACGTTATCTATTTTATTCTCCCAAAGGAATCTCTTTGCAAAGCGTTCCACACAGTTCGAGACGTTCTTCCGTCGAAGCATCGCTTCGACGATGTTATCTTGTGAGATTTCCTGCCTAACATCCTCTTGCAACAATCTCCTATGTTGTTCTCATTTGTTGCAGATGAAGAAGTTATGGCTGACGTACAATACACTTATCCTTGTGACTCGGCCTTTACAACATCGTTCGGATAAAATAAAAAATACACTTGTCCAGTCAGAAGGTAAGAGGTGATCTCGCCATGCCTTCTCCCCGCCCACGGCTGCACCCGCTTGATGAGCCTTGTTGTCCTCCAGCGACTTCGCTCTTCTTGCTCCCAAACTTTCTGCCAGCTTGGGAGGAAACTCTCTGCTCTCCGTTATCTGGCTTTACGCCTCTCGGCGTGCAGCTTCACCATCTACCTACTTCTTCCTGTGCAAGAAGATCTAGTACTCCTTGGGGAGAACGTCGACCGGCATTACTCCAGACAACGTACTCCAGCCACTACCGAGACAGCCGACTCAGAAATCGTCCGATGCTACCCAAATTGCATTTCGTCGTTGGGCCTGTGTCTTCTTGTAGGTCATAGTAAAATAATAATAATAATAGTGATATTAACAGTACTAATAATAACGCAGCAATCGAAACCACAAAGAAACAGCATTACAATGGCTAAGGAACAGTTCTTTCTTTGCAGAAATACATGGATACATCATCATCACCAACCAGGACCAGAGTGTTGTTACAAAAACTGAAAGAAGTATGTTTACGAATTTATTTTCCAATATCACAAACAATATTCCCTTTTACTATAAAATATTCCTTTCTAATAAACAAGATAAATTATAAGGTACTTAAATTGGAAGCCTATGGAACCACCTGAGGTAGCTTTTAACATAAAAGGGTGTCTAATGTAAATAAATATTAACATAATAATTATAGAAATAATACTGATAATAATAATAACATAACAATGAAAGATGACTTCGAATTTTTACAACAAAATCAGTACATAGTCACTGGAAATTACTTTTATAACACAACAATACTCGCTTATCACACCAGGACTAGTTAAGTTTAGTCTTCTATACCCACTCGTTTGTGTGTGTGTGTGTGTGTGTGTGTGTGTGTGAGCTTGAGCGCGCGCGCTCGTGTCAGTTTGTGGCCATGAGTTTTATAATTCCGCACGCAGTATAAGTTTTCGACTGCAGCCGCAAGCTGTTACGTAGGGCAAGGCGGCAAGTAGTAAACACATGTTATTCGGTTTTATGCTCAGCGCTCTTTACTCTAGCGGCGCCGTAGTCACGGACACGATACCCTTCCTAGTTATGTGTTGCACATAACACGGTGCTATAATACGCTGCCGTGGCATAAAAACACCTGGCAAAGAATCTTACGTAATAAGAGTTGGGATAAAATCTCCTGAGCATTCCGAGAGAAAATAAAACCAGTACGTGCGCGCGTGTTCGTGCGTGTGGTGTTTGTGTGTTAATCTATGTATGTACTGTTTCTAATTTGTTCATAAGTGAGACGAATTAGATCATTAAAACGTTGATATCTCTAATATAAAATACGTACATAAAATCACATATTTGAAGTTTGGATTTCAAAACTTAAAGCCAAGTTCAGGTTTCACTGTTCAATAACAAAATTCTTTAAATATCACGCTTTTAAGTTTAGTATATCTTAAGTGGAGCGGTCGTGGCGTAGTGGCTAGCGTGTGGCGCTGCTACGCTGTCGGCGCGGGTTCAATTCCCGCCGGGGGCCATCTGATTTAGATACGACCGTTCCCCCTCGCAAGGCAATGGCAAACCAGCGAGAGGTATCCTGCTTAGTATAAACCTTCCCCAACTATGCCGTTCGGATCCGGCGTTAAACTGTAGGTCCCATATACCTGTGAGAGGCTGAAGGACTACGAATATCTTAAGTACAAAAATATTTATTTTTAAGTGTTAATAATTATTGGATCGACAGCGTCTACGAAGTTAGAAGGAAAACAATACTTTGTGTGTCCGTAATATTGTATACGTACAATCACTTTATCACATTTCATCATCATCACCATCATCTTCAGCAAAGTTTAAAACAAAAATGACCCCAAACTGTTTCTTCAGGCCCCAAGCAGTTAGACTAGAGCTGGTCACTGCAACGCTTCTTCGGACGTCCCACACCTCTCCACCTTTTTGGCTTATAATTCAGTAGTTGTTGATGGGGAGGGAGTTTGTTTCCGAATGTCATCTATTCGGTTAAGACATTCCAACCATTGCCGATACTGGGCAATACTATCAACTATACTCATATTTATAAAGTTCCTTTGATTGAATATTATGTTATCTATAGTGCTATGACAACACTCTCGAAAAGTCGAGTGTCGAAAAAGTATGATGAAAAAATTTCTAACACGGCGTAGCAGAAAAGGTGTTGGAAAGGTAGAATATAAACAGTAAAAAGAAAATAAATATCTGCTTTTAATTATATAAAATTTCTATATATGTCAGGTGTTCTCCCTGCTTGAGGATTTTAATAAGAAGCCCCTGCTAACGGAGACAAAACATTATTCAGAAAGCCTTGAGGCATTTCATTATTTACACGTTTGCAGTCTCAAGAGTGCTGTTCCATGGGATTGACGCCCTCTGCCCATTTCCATATACAAAGTGACAAAACACCGCTCAAGGCGTGTACATTTTGTTAACGCAGCGGTTGTGTTAGTGATAACAATCGCCATTGTAATAAATACAGTGACAAACACACACACACACACACCAGATTATAATCATATTATTATGAATTTTCAAAATTAAAAGAAAACTAAGTAGAAATCACAAAACAACTAAATCACATGCATGTGAATAAAAACACAAAATTATATTATTTTGACATTTTAATTATTTTCTTTAGTTTTTACACAAACATTGCTGTTAACAAAACATTTTCAAGAAGAAAATTTCGTTGTAGTGCACAAATCAACTAACGTATTAACAAGATTACAAATATTCAAATTAATAAATCAAACATATTAATAAAAATGATATATACCAATTACCTAGACAATAAAAATTGTTTTAAACCAAATTTATTGTCAATACAATAATAAAATGTACCAATAATAAAATGGCCTTTCCATGGGAGTCCAGAAGAATCTATTATACTGTCGAAAACATTTACATAGAAACTAGACAAACAAGTAAAAAATATTCTAAAGAGGACCATTGGATAAACCATTTAGATACGTTGATGTCACTATATGATGTCACTACATCACTATATGGTATATATACTGCAACAATTATTCTTAAAGTAAATATTATTTTTATTAAAATATTAATAGCAACTTTTGAATTTTTATTTATTTGATAAAGTTAAAATTATTTTTATAAATAAATTGCAATGATTTGAAATTTTAATAATGATTCAAAGTCAGACGCTCAAACAATATAAAAGAACTTTTTAATTTGTTCATCATATATGTTTAGATATTTATGACTATATGTTATTAATATGTGCTAAATAGCAAAGATACGTTTTACAAAGTGTAACCTTATAAAAGAGAATATTTTGAACTTTTTAGTTTCAAATTTTAATAAGCAATTAATTTCCTTTCTAATATTTAATAAATCGTTGGTTGATTATTTTAATATGTTTTTTAATTTCATTTCATCAATTTAATTTCATTTTAATATTTTTTTATTTCATGTCATCAACGCCTCACTCTTCTTTTTAAAAATAAGTTTATTATGCAACCACATATACTTAACGCAACAAACACACAAAACTCCTACGACCTAACCGGTGTTTAACACTATATAGTGTATTACACGCCCCAAAATGGTGTTTAAAATGCATTTATAGGCTGTGACGTGTCCTTACATTTAGTCCTTCAACAACGTTTCAAGCTGCCTTTGATTTAGACCCTCCAAGGAAACTATCTAAGCAAACCTTTTTTAGTAGTCCAGTTAATTGTTAATTGTTGTCTAACAATGGCTTTTGAGTTCAACCACATTTAACTATAGTTTTTCTTTCAAACTTTCTCATATGTTCTTATTCCACTTTGATTCTTAATCACTCACAGTTAGCCAGTACCCGATTTTTTCTGTCTAAAACAGTATAAAATATTTAGTTTTATCTAATCTTATTTGATCTAATATTATTTTTATTAAATAGTTATCTCTACCTAAGCTATACCTAAATAATGTTAGACAAATAATTATTATAGAACACTAACAGATAACTCGTATCAGTGATATTAAACAGAGTTTATAACCTGAGTATGCATGGATAAGTTGTGTAGAACATATTACACTACAAATTGATGGCGGCCAAAAGTTTAGGCTTCACTAAAAGGTACCAATATTTACTAGATCAGTGACGTCATCAAGTACGTCAACAGTACACATCAACAATGCGCGACTAATTAGCATATCAGGTCATCTGTAATGCACTGCACACTTGATCTGTTTGCAATCGAACACTTAATTGCACAATCACATAGCAAATATGGGAGCAATTGTTGTCAGTAGCAACAATATATTATCAACATTTGTGGGCAGCAAATATACATGTATTATATATATATGTATTATATTTAACATTTTTAATGAATTTACCTGAAGATATTTTTTTCCTTATTAGGAACATGTTTCGGAAACCATTGTGTTCCCATCCTCAGCCTTCGTGATTTTTTGATACCACAAAACCAACAATTCGTACGCATCACCCCATCGTAGACTTTGCCTGTCGTAGCTTGCGTTCACACACACAAACACACAAGCGCTGTATTCACTCGCGGGGCAGGTGTACGCTTTCTGACAATTCATGGCCTGCATAATATTGTTAAAAACTGTTCATCATATATTTTCTATGCTAAATATTTACAAACACCGCCCTGGGCAAATATGCAAATAACTGTGTTGTTGCATATTGCAACGGCTGTAATCAGGTTTTAACCGGATAAAAATAAACTAATTAATACATTTAAACCTGTGAACAAAGACTTACCCCAATTATAAAAACACCATTATATTAAGGAATTATTAACTAATATAGTGATGTAAAAGTATTGCAGAAATTTCCAATAATAAAGACTCTAGGTAATTTAATGTTAATTACTAGTGTAATCAAATAATGTGTTATATGTGAGTGACCAGAAAAAATTACGCAAACGATGATATCGCTCGTGCTACGAGTATGTTTACGAAATCGCGAAAATGAACCAAAAAGTGATTTGTAATTAAAAGGACGCTTTGCACGAAGTGACAATATCTAACAGGTCGAAAACAGTCCTGGACTTGTCAGATCGTCGTCCAGTATAAATACCACCGGCAATTTTGGGGCGGTCTCAGACTCAAGATATCTTCACACGTCACGCTGCTGTTCTGCCGATCGGACATCTTTACCACACACACGAAGACTTATGGAGGAACTGTGGACCATCAGAAACAACAAACCGTAGAGACAGAGAACACAGCATCAGCATAATCATCATCATCAAATTCTCAGGATTTGGGACACACACACACGCAACGGTAACGTTGGCAGTACGCAGGTGATGAGTAAACAATTGTATTTTTCTTTGTGAAAAGAACTATTAAAAAGAAACTTATATATGAATGTTAAAGATTTAAAGTTTTAAATATAATCATTGTACAGAAATTTAAATGGTAGTTAAAGAAAATAATTTAATTTAACAAGAAAATTTAAAAATACTAATCTTCTGTTATGTTAAAATTTGGGGGTGTCAGTAGAAATAAATAATAGTTTGGAAGTAAATGTTATATTTTTATTTTGTTTATAGCAACAATTAGTTTTATTCTTGAGATTTAATATTATTTTTTTTTTGTAATTAGTTGCTATTATTATTTAAAATTGGAGTCAATATCAGACACACTGAAATAAAAAGTGTTTAGATCATTTGTTTAACATGTCTGTTAACTAGTAAGATTATATGGTTGTTTATTTTTATATGTCATGAACAGCATAGAAGGTTATATTGTATTTTTTTGGTAAACTTATAAAAGAGAATATTCTGTTTTATTTTTATAATTCGAAATTTTAATATTCGCATATTTTCGATTAATATTAATAAATCATAAAATGATTATTTTGAAACGGTTTTAATTAGCTATTTTATGTCATCAACATCTCACTCCTCTTTGAAAATTATTTTTTTATGTGCAACTACATATACTTGACGCAACGAGAATAAAAAAAAATCCTGCGATCTGGCCGGTGTAATACACTTCATACTTGCGTTGAGTACATGGTAATGTATTTGTGTAAATTTTTGAAATACTTGTAACGTTGCAATATATATATATATATATATATATATAGGCTACATACTTTTGTTTTGTTATTCGTACCTGGAAAAACAACTTCAGTTATACTCAGACATACTCAATAAGTACCATTCGTTAGCACGTAAGACATTCGGAGTGTTCTGTAAGTTTCTTCTTACAGTTCGTTCTTAGTGAAGTTCCCAGCTCTATCCCGTAAAACCAAAGCTAGACTATATAGAACATTAGTAAAACCTGTCCTAATGTCCGGAAAAGAAACACGGGTACTGACACGAAGCGACATGTTTCGACTTGTATCTTTTCAAAGGGAAATACTTGCGAAAATTTATGGACCCATTAGAGAAGGTGGAGAGTGGAAAGAGCTCTATGAGTTATATAGATCGCCTGATATCGTGACATGAATTAGAATAGTTAGACCGCAATAGACAGGACATGTACGGAGAATGAATGAGGAGGATGTTCTTAAGAGGATTATGAAATGCACACCAGAAGGACAGAGAGGACGTGGAAAACCTATAGTACGATGGATTGATGGAATACCAGAAGATGTGAAAGTACTTGAAGTGAAACATTAGTGGAAATTGGCTAAGGATAGGGAAACTGAAGGAAAATCCTAAGGGAAGCTGACGCTCACGGTGGGCTGGTGAGGTACTGATGATGATGATGAATATTCGATTCAGTACTTTAGCAAGCCGTTATGTTTGGCGACAGACAGTATGATGTTTGCGTAGACATCAGGTGTAATTGGTTGTAGACTTTTTCTTCTGATAGTTCCTATCCGTTTCGGATGTTGGATATCATAGAGACTATTTTAACTTTCTGTAATGCTGCACGGAATAAGTCAGTTGTATTCATGCCAAAAAAGGTCCTTAAATTTCTCAGCCATGAGATTTTTGGTCGCCCAACTCCTCTCTTTCCAAGTACTTTTCCCTGTAGTATGGACCTGCAATAAGTAAAATCTCTGTTCACTTCTCATGAGATGTCTCAGATACTGAAGCTTTCTTATCTTCACTGTGTTAATAACGTCCCTATCTTTCTTTATCTTTCTAAGAACTTCAACATTAAGTTACTTATATATGCTGTCAATGAAGTGTGTAGACTAATGTATTTTATTTAACTTAGCAAGTTTTAGTTTAGTATTTGTCTTGTATCCTACACACTGGTTAGACCTACTGTACATGTTAGAAGAAATATTACAATCAAGTGTGACAGTTCTAAATGAATGTTAATTATGATAGTTAGTATCAACTTTTCTGGTATTTCACTTGTACATTACACTGTTTAACATTCCACCTAAAATATACTCAATACCACCAACGATATTACTTTTATTGTTCTTCATACAGCAGTATAATAATTTTATTTTTATTTTGTACTGTGCCAGAATCTATCTAGACCAGACACTAATACAGTGCATTAATATTGTGGTATGTGGTCGGACAAAGACCAACAGGACGTATTTATTTTACTGTTTTTATATCAATATCCACCTAACAATATACTCAATAGCACCAAAGGTATAAGTTTTATTGTTTCCCATAAGTCAATAGAATAGTCTTCTTCTTCTTCTTCTTCTTCTTCTTCTTCTTCTTCTTCTTCTTCTTCTTCTTCTTCTTCTTCTTCTTCTTCTTTATTACATGGCTTGAGCAATAGCCCGTTCAGACTTCACAGAGTCTCTCACCATTTCTTCTAGGGTCTTCCACGAACTTTCGTTCCCACTGGCCTACAATAAAATGCTTGTTGTACAAGGAATGCGCGTGTCTACCATGCGTTCCAATTCTCCTTTATTCTATACAGATCCGACTGTAACTACAGATCTTTCCTTATGCCTTCGTTTTGTAGATGATCTCTCAAACTGCATCCCTGAACTGCACTTAAAATTTTCATTTCCATACCCTGTATTTTTGAATTTTGTTTGCAGTAAAGTCCACGTTTCATATCCATACATTAAAGTCGGCACAGCCACGACCTTACAGAACTTTAGCTGTGTCTACGTCTGCTTTTTATTATTCAACAGTCGTCTTATTGTTCCACAGGTATAACTAGGTTTATTTAACTTTCTTTCGATATCGTTACCTTTCTATATGAGATATCACGTCCCAAATAATTAAACATCATATCTGCTCTCAAACACTATTATCAGTTACAATAAGTCAGTAGAATATTTTTTTTTAATTTTGAGCTGTGCCATTGCTTGTAAAGACCAGACAGTAACACTGTGTGTGTGAATATTGCGGTGTGTGGTCAGCCAAGGACCAAGGGAATGTACTATGTACAGTTAATGTTTAGAAATAATGGCGAATCAACAGGGGTTCCAAGCATCGCTTTCACTGTCCCACGAGAGAAAACTTCTGAAGTCGAGTCTCCAGTGATACGCGCAGCTTTGAATATTTGTAGTTACCGTAAATTCGTAGATCACAACTATATTATTGTGTTTAAGTGTAGATCTACAGTAACATATAAATTATTATTTATATTTTTACACATTATAAATTTATTTTTTGCTTTACTCGGTCATGTGGTTCTTATTTTTAATAAACTAAAATAAAATCCATCATCATTATCACCACTCCAAGGATTAGGCCTTAGATCTGTTCCGGAACCTATCTACTCCTCGGTCTACCGATATCACTCTTCTCAGTAGGATGATAACCCAAGGTAGCCACAGATAGACGGATATGACGCATGCGATTCAAATGTTCACAAAAATCCTCTCTTTCTGTGGTCTTCAATCTTCTGGTGCAACGATACAATGTTTAAATCGTGTCTAATATCTTCGTTCCTTCTCCGATCCAAGAGAGAACAACATTGCGTCCGTCTTAGAAATCATTTCGACTGCCTGAATCCTTTGCGCGTCCCTTTTACCAAGAGTCCATGTCTCACTAGCATACACGAATGTGGGGGACAACCACAGTTTTATAAAATTTTATTCGGGTATCCTTCCGTGTTTTATTTCTTTGTGTGATCAAAATAAAATTAATCGCATAAAATTAACACGCGTACTGTACGTAAAACTGAGGAGACTGCAATGGGCTGGCCATGTCGTAAGTATGGGAGACAAACAAACGCCTAAAAGAGTGCTTATGGGGAGTCAGAATGGCAAAAGATCAAAAGGCCGTCCAAGAAAAAGGTGGCAAGATGCTGCTGCTGTGGACGCAAGAGAGATGTTGAGAGTGCGAAGATGGAAGTCCTTTGCCACTGATAGAGAGAGAGAGGTGGAGGGTCAGGATAGAGGAGGCTAAGGCTCGACTTCGTTCTGTACCGTCATAGAAAAAGAGGAATACCCAGCGTATTTGTTAAAATATGAAGAAGAAAATGTATTGCAATTTACAAATTTGAATTACTAAATGATGTCTGTGAGGGAGAATCTCCGGCGCCTCAAAGCAGGGGCCTGTCGGCTGCGGTATGGTCACCCTGACAGAAGAGACTCTGGTCCTTCTGGTAAGGGTTTGTGCAACAGGCCAGTAACCTGTTCTTGTAAAACTTGTAATACTTGTAGTGCCCTATCCAAAGCAGCCTCGGAGTAAGGTCTGGAAACTGTGGAAGTAGGACCCCTGGCAAAGAATAAGGTTTTGAGAAAACGCGGGTCATCCGAGGATGAAATGGGTGCCGGACATTTTTATTATTATGTAATCCTTGAGGAGGAGGAGGAGGGAGGAGGGGAGGTGGAGGGGAGGGGAGGAGGGGGAGGGGGAGGGGGAGGGGAGGAGGGGGAGGGGGAGGGGGAGGAGGAGGAGGAGGAGGAGGAGGAGGAGGAGGAGGAGGAGGAGGAGGAGGAGGAGGAGGAGGAGAAGAAGAAGAAGAAGAAGAAGAAGAAGAAGAAGAAGAAGAAGAAGAAGAAGAAGAAGAAGAAGAAGAAGAAGAAGAAGAAGAAGAAGGAGAAATAATGTCTGTATGTTTAGAGAATCGATAATTTTTTTTAATCATAAAATCCAGATATTTGCATAGTTTAAATTCCTTGTCGGTGTTTGAATAAAAAAGGAAATTAGATTTTACAGACAACATTCTGTCGTCTTCCTATGTTTATAACAACGCGTTTGAATTGGAGAATTTAAACTACACAGAATGTGCACAAGAATTGTACAATTGTTGTACAGAGAGTGTATATAACTTTATAACTTTTGCTGTTAATGTTTGCTAATATTGTTGTATGTGGTCGGACAAGGACCAACAAAACGTACTATGTACAATGTTTGGATACAATGACGAATTAACAGGGATTTCAAGCATTGTTTTCATTGTCTCACGAGAGAAACCTTTTGAAGTCAGCCAACTGTCCAGCAAAACGCACAGATTTACGTATTAGTAGTTATTGTAAATATCTGACAATTATATTTTTATCTTTAAGTGTGAATTTATTATAAAATACAAAATATTTATATTTTTACACATTAAATGTCTATTTTCCTTGTTCTCGGTCATGTGTTTCTTATTTGTAATAAGCTAAAGTAAAATTAATGACGTAAAATTATAACGCGTATTTGTTAAAATAGGAATAAGAAGAAGAAAGACAGTAAATAACAAATTTGAATTATTAAATAGCCTGTGCGGAGATAAAGTTTATGAGGAGTTCTCTGGGTTGTACTGTTCTCGATAGAAAGAAGAATGTGGATATAAAGACGGAACTGGGGGGTCGACCCATTGTTGAAACAGCTAAGGAGCAACAAAAGAAGGTGGTGTGAACATTTGGGAAGAGTGTCGGGTGACAGGATTCCAGCGCTAGCAATGGAATATTAGGGAATGGTGGGGAATGGAATGGTGGGGAAGAGAGATGTAGGATGGCCGAGAGCGAAGTGGGTCCCGGAACAGGTTCAGGATGAGCCTAATCCTTGAGGCTGGTGATGATGATGAAGATATAATGTCTGGATCAATTTAGAGGCTCTATTGTTTTTAAAACTTAAATCCTTATACTTGCATAGTTTTTTTTTTGTCTGTGCTTGAATAAAAAAGAAAAATATATTTTACATACAATATTCTGCCACTTTCAATGCTCATATTTGTTTCTTATTTCTTATTAATGGCCATGTGTTTCTTATTTGTAATAAGCTAAAACAAAATTACTCACACAGAATTAACAAGAGTATTTGTTAAAATAGAAAGAAGAAGATAGATAGTGTAACGTTTCGTTGTATTCGGGTTACAAAATAATAATAATATTAAAATTTGAAATAAAATAATTTTATTTCAAATAAAAAAAAAATTTTTTGTTTTCTGAAAAATATTTGTTTTCGTGTTTTTTTTGTGGTATGTATTTAATAAATAATTTTCGTAACTGTATTTCGTAAAAATTTTAATGATTTTATTGTTGTTTATGTTGTTGTGTCACTTTCTCTGAATCACTCCTGCGTTACTCTGAATAGTTAACTCCGGTAGTAGTCGATAGACGGTTCTTCTTCTTCTTCTTCAATATGCTCCTTATTCCTTTGTAAATACCGCCTTTCGGACAGTCCGTGATCTTGAATTAACTTATTTTTAATTATATTTTAAAATTAAAATTCAACCAATTTGCAGAATTATATGATTTATTAACAAGTATCAAAAAGATCGATGGTTAATCGATTATTGACAACAGTATCGACTCGTTACTCAGGGGCGGTCGATAAAAAATTTACATGTATAGTGTATATAATATTTTGTTCTTTTAACGGTTATTTTATAAATAGCCAGAGAAGGGTAGGGCCATGAAAGTATAAGACTTACAATTAAAAGTCTTAAAACTACAAATTACAAGGTTATTAATCAATATTGAAAGTTTATATATTATAATACTCGAACCAGTGAAGACTCGATGTTCATTTGTTCCAATTCGCATAGGATGCTGGGAAAACAAAATGGCCGACTGAAGAATGCGTAGGTTAACGTCAGTCACCTCGACAAATATTTCTTGCAATAAAGATGCCTTTTCGCCGTTTCCTCGTCTCAGCAATTGTGGATATTCGTTCTGGAGTTAATTGAGTGTTCCTGGTACAGTGTTTCTTAGTTCACTTTGTTTAAATGTGTGTGATTATGTCTACTTCACTTTGGTTAAATATGTCGTACTTAACCCTTTTTGTTTCGTCCGTAATAATTATTTGTGGTGGTGTTAATTCAATAATTTAGGCGTATGTGGTTCTGTTTTATTGTAGTTTCATTGTTTTATTGTTTGTGCTCACTGCTTCTAAAGTTAAATGTCAAAATTAAAAAAGTTATAAATTTTCACTGAACTCGATTTATGTATCGCACGCCATTTATGCTTCTTACATAGGTTAAACGGAGCAAAACCTCGTTCAAGTGTTCGCTTCAACGGATAATAATTAACTGTTCTCATTTCCTTCGTCTCCTGAAATTCTTAGCCAATTTAATATACATCATACATTGTTTCAAATTCCCTTGGCTTCCGATACATCTTTATTAAATACATTATATCACTGAAAATATTTTTGGTATTATTTATTTTTATGAAATACTAAATACATAATCGGTTTCTTTAATCTATTTTGATTATTTTGATACTAATTAATATAGTTTTACAAAGTTTTTATTTAAAAAAGTTATATTTCTTTCATTTTGGAAAAGTAGGCTTAAATTTTTGTTTCCTGTTCTTGTCCAAATATTAGCCATTTTATCTGATATAATTATTATTATACTGAATCTCAGATTGATATAATTGTTTATCTTTCCTTAATTTCTAGCAATTTTGTCCATTAATTATTATATAATTAGTAAAATAGTTTACCTTTTTCTTTTCCGTCTGGTGGCCTTTTCTCTATATTTCATTCAACGCGTTTCAGGACATATGCCCCATCATCAGGATATCCCTTGTTGAAGTTCGTCGGTCGTTAAAATATTAAAAACACTGTATATACAATTCTACACATAACAATAAATATAATATAAACATAAAAACACATAAAATACCCAGATTTTAGACACACACGATATCGGTGGTGCGCACCACGACATGCTATAGTCGACTGCAGTGTTCATGTTGTTATATGTCGTGGACTATGGACCTTGCTCTGTATTCTTATCGCTGTGTCGTATAATAGATTGGACTGGAAATTCAGCTGATCGTTAAGGATGACTTCTTCTGTTTTTTTATTTTTGTAGGCCTTATATATTTCGTATTCTTCGATAGCATTCATATAATTTCCTTTTCTGCATATATGGAGGGGTTGAAAGTTCGTTGTGAAATCAGTATAACTATGGTTGTTGTCCATCAGATGGCGCGCGTAATTTGACACTGTTTTACTAAATTCTTTTTTAGGTAAATGTTCTTTGAATCGTTTTTTAAAAGGTCTACCAGTTTGGCCAATGTGAAAGCTGTCGCAGTCATTGCATATTATCTTATAAACGCCCGTCCTGTCTTCAATTGATTTTGAATGTTTAGGTAAGAGTATCTTATTAATGTTATTACTAGTTCGGTAAGCCATTTTTATATTTATCCCACCGAATACTTTGTTTAAAATTTTGGGTAGGGTGTTACCATATTCTGATGCTATATACCTAATTTTATTTCTATTATTTTCTTGTAATTCTATGTCGTTTTTCTTTTTTCTGTGTTTCTTGACTAAATTATCTACGATCGATCTTTTATAACCATTGGCCTTAGCTATGTATTTGATCGTGTTCAGTTCTTCGTGAAACTCTTTGTCTTCTAATGGTATGGAAAAGTAACCTATGTATTAAACTATGATAAGCTGCCATTTTCTGAGAAAAGGGATGATGTGATTCAGCATTTATCGTGAGATCCGTGGTTGTCGGTTTTCGGTATATTTGATATTGGAATTTTTCATCTAGTCTTGTAATTGTCAGGTCGAGGAAGTTAAGTTTATTATTTATCTCCGTCTCAAGTGTGAACTGTATGCTTTTATTGACACTATTCATGTATAATTTCATATTTTCTATTTGTCGTATTGTGCCATTACAAATTATAAACGTATCATCAACATAACGTGTATATGATATTATTTTCTTGGAAAGTTTATTTACGTTATTGAGCAAATATGTATTCTCATAGTGGTTTAAGTATATGTCAGCCAATAAACCAGATAAAGGTGACCCCATGGCTAGGCCCTTTTTTTGGATGTAATAATTATTATTAAATGTAAAATAATTTTGGTCAAGTACAACTTCCAGTAAATTAACTAAATCATTGATTTCTTCAGAATTACATATTTTGGCGTTAATAAGATTTTCTTTAAGGATAGTGAGAGTTTCTTGAACAGGGACATTCGTATACAAGTCAACAATATCAAAAGATGCTATTTTATAATTAGGTCGTAATTTAATGCTTTTCAATTTGTTAACAAGGCCAATGTTATTTCTTATACTATGGTTATTACTTATCTTTATACTGTTTTTTATTTTCACTGCAAGTTTTTTGCTGACATTGTAGCTCGGCGCAGTTGTAAAATTTATAACTATAAGTGGCTTGGATACCGAAAAACATGGATCTAAAACTAGAAGCTTGTCAAGCACATACGGTATTTAAATTTCAAAATATTAAAATAAAACTACTTAAAACAAGTTTACACATAAAGTTCAATCAAGAGTGTATTAGAAATAATATAATACCTAGATATGCCTTCATCAAAATAAATAGAAAATCAGAGACTGCAATGAAAATCAAAAGACATGCTGAAATAATGTGGATGAGAGAGGAACTTAAATATTTGTATAAAAAGAAAGCAAAATTAAACAGAGATTTATATATGACTCATTTAAAACTACTTGATAGCATTCATGTGGCCCTACTAGATAACACAATCCAGGTTATCAACAAATACGTTCATGACGTACTGCAACGTGTTTACCAAAAACAAAAGATTAAACTTCAAGCTCTTAAACATAAGCAGATAAGAGAGGAGGACTTCGAATGTAAACACAAGTTCTACACGCGTGTCTCAAATTTGACGAGTATACAATTTACATCTGATGAAAGAGATATTCTTAACAAGGGGCTAAATTATAATATTCCTTATATCGGTAAAGACCACATGATTCGAGAAATTATTAGTGCAGAGGCCGCCGTAAAAACAATACCAAACCAGACTTTACAAAATGAAACCCGTGCCGTAATTAATAATAGCTTGAATAAATGCATAAAAACTGTTACAAATAATAAAAAGCGCTGTAAAGTTAGTCAAAGATACTTGAAAGAAAATAAAACCTTGAAACATATAAAAACTAAATTGGTAGATAACAATGCACTGATTACAAAGTCTGATAAGGGGAATACCGTAGTCGTAATAGACAGAGACGAATACACTTCAAAGGTTAATGAGTTCATATCAAATAATAATATTGTAATGATACAATCGGACCCAACTGCAGAGTTCGTCAAAGTTTTGAATAATAAAATTAACCTATGTACACGGCTGTTTGATAACGTCACACGCCGTGCACTAAAACCCATTAACGCAGAAGCACCACAATTTGTTGGCCTATCAAAAATCCATAAGACCAATATACCGATTAGGCCATTGTTAAATTTTACAACTGCGCCGAGCTACAATGTCAGCAAAAAACTTGCAGTGAAAATAAAAAACAGTATAAAGATAAGTAATAACCATAGTATAAGAAATAACATTGACCTTGTTAACAAATTGAAAAGCATTAAATTACGACCTAATTATAAAATAGCATCTTTTGATATTGTTGACTTGTATACGAATGTCCCTGTTCAAGAAACTCTCACTATCCTTAAAGAAAATCTTATTAACGCCAAAATATGTAATTCTGAAGAAATCAATGATTTAGTTAATTTACTGGAAGTTGTACTTGACCAAAATTATTTTACATTTAATAATAATTATTACATCCAAAAAAAGGGCCTAGCCATGGGGTCACCTTTATCTGGTTTATTGGCTGACATATACTTAAACCACTATGGGAATACATATTTGCTCAATAACGTAAATAAACTTTCCAAGAAAATAATATCATATACACGTTATGTTGATGATACGTTTATAATTTTTAATGGCACAATACGACAAATAGAAAATATGAAATTATACATGAATAGTGTCAATAAAAGCACACAGTTCACACTTGAGACGGAGATAAATAATAAACTTAACTTCCTCGACCTGACAATTACAAGACTAGATGAAAAATTCCAATATCAAATATACCGAAAACCGACAACCACGGATCTCACGATAAATGCTGAATCACATCATCCCTTTTCTCAGAAAATGGCAGCTTATCATAGTTTAATACATAGGTTACTTTCCATACCATTAGAAGACAAAGAGTTTCACGAAGAACTGAACACGATCAAATACATAGCTAAGGCCAATGGTTATAAAAGATCAATCGTAGATAATTTAGTCAAGAAACACAGAAAAAAGAAAAACAACATAGAATTACAAGAAAATAATAGAAATAAAATTAGGTATATAGCATCAGAATATGGTAACACCCTACCCAAAATTTTAAACAAAGTATTCGGTGGGATAAATATAAAAATGGCTTACCGAACTAGTAATAACATTAATAAGATACTCTTACCTAAACATTCAAAATCAATTGAAGACAGGACGGGCGTTTATAAGATAATATGCAATGACTGCGACAGCTTTTACATTGGCCAAACTGGTAGACCTTTTAAAAAACGATTCAAAGAACATTTACCTTAAAAAGAATTTAGCAAAACAGTGTCAAATTACGCGCGCCATCTGATGGACAACAACCATAGTTATACTGATTTCACAACGAACTTTCAACCCCTCCATATATGCAGAAAAGGAAATTATATGAATGCTATCGAAGAATACGAAATATATAAGGCCTACAAAAATAAAAAAACAGAAGAAGTCATCCTTAACGATCAGCTGAATTTCCAGTCCAATCTATTATACGACACAGCGATAAGAATACAGAGCAAGGTCCATAGTGCACGACATATAACAACATGAACACTGCAGTCGACTATAGCATGTCGTGGTGCGCACCACCGATATCGTGTGTGTCTAAAATCTGGGTATTTTATGTGTTTTTATGTTTATATTATATTTATTGTTATGTGTAGAATTGTATATACAGTGTTTTTAATATTTTAACGACCGACGAACTTCAACAAGGGATATCCTGATGATGGGGCATATGTCCTGAAACGCGTTGAATGAAATATAGAGAAAAGGCCACCAGACGGAAAAGAAAAAGGTAAACTATTTTACTAATTATATACTATAAGTGGCTTGGATACCGAAAAACATGGATCTAAAACATTAATTATTGTTTTTACATATAATTCATTTATCTATGACTCGTCCTCTGAAATTTTAGTTAATACATTTCATTTTTATTCATAATTTTACCTATCTTCTGACAATATCTTTTTAAAGTATAAATTACATTATATTACTATGTGATGGGTTTATCTTGCATAAATTTCATCAGTTTAGTTGGTTTATAGGACTAGATTTGTCAATTATAATGTAGTTTAGATTTACTATTTGGCCTAGGTTTTATCTGTTGTTACCTACAAAGTTTTTAATAATACAGTTAGTTTATACCCTTTTCTGACCTTCTATTCTAATATAATATTCATTAATAATTCTTTCTTTTACTACAATAACATTTAGTATTGACTTTAAACAATTAAAACATAACAATTATTTGACATTAAATATGGTATTTAAATTCATACCCTTTTTTGTACTGATTACTTACAGTAACTCCAAAAAAACATTTTATTATATAAGAGTGATATCCACATTCAGACATTGCATTCCTAATTCAAACTATTAAACATAATAACATTTTATAAATATAAGAATTCATCTCTATTTCCAAACCTGATGCATAGAGTTCATATATAGTAATTAGAACCTAATATCTCTGTTCCATTAATTTTTAACACTTACTTAAAACTATTTGGGTACAGTCTTATCTGTTTTTCCTTAACTTTAGGGATGTATCCCTTGTCACTTTATGCATTAACTCCAAGCTCTCTATTTATATTATTCACTCCATTGAATGTTATTACATAAATAGTGGCATTTCATTAGAAAGAGTAGTCATTGCTCTTTCACCATACTATTTTATTAAATAGCACTCATTATACTATATTAAAACATTTAAATTTATTTAAAGGTACAGTATTTAATGTACTTTCTCAAAGTTTATTTATTATAATATAACAACTTGCACTGGTCCCCTGTTATTTCTTGATACTATCACTAGTCATTCTCATAGTTTTATAATATCAAATTGTTTAATCATGGGGGAACTGTTAAGATTTGTCTTTATTAATTATACAATAACTTTCTTGGGTGCACTTCTACTTAGCACTTTAAACACTTTTGTTTTTATTTATTTTACATGAGTTTCTGGTTTTTTGGGGTGTTATACTTTCTATAGTGACATTTACTTTCTTTTGGGGTTTTTGTTTTCTCCCGATTGGGTTTCTTTTGGGTATTGGTCGTATTCTACTTCCTCTATTACATGTTATCTTCAAACTTGTCCCTATTCATTAGGTATATTGGTTTGTTCTGGATATCTTCCTTCTTCATTCTTGGTTTCTTCAGTACCATTATGTTATCATTATTTTTCTTTGTTCAGGGTCTCTTCCTTTTTCGTTCTTGGTTTCTTCATTATTTTTTATTCTTGTTTATTCTGGTTCGTTTAATTAATCTAAGTATCTTCCTTACCTACTCCTATCCTACCTGGGTATTATTCTTATTTTAATTTTTTGTTTTTTGGGGTTTTATTTTGTTGTACATTTATTTTTGTTGCAGAGTTTTTTCTTTATATTTACTTTTTCTTGTTATGGTGGTAATTTATTGTGATTTTTATTTGGTTATCATTTGGATTTTTCTGGATATTCCATATACTTGATTTTTACTAATGATCATATGTAAATCTATTTAAGTGGATTATCTGTCATGCTACAATAGTAATTAACAAATTTAAAATACTAAATGATGTCTGCATGTCTGAGAATTATTAACAATAATTTTTTTAAATCCTGAAATCCAGATACTTGCATAGTTTGAATTTCTTGTCGGTGTTTGAGTAAAAAAAGAAAATTAGATTTTATATACAACATTCTGCCGTCTTCCTATGCTCGTAACAACGCGTTTCAATTGGAAAAGTTAAACTACACACAATGTGCACAACAATTGTACGATTGTTGCACTCAGATTGTATATAACTTTTGCGATTACAGCAAACCTTATTTCCGGTCCGGTTTACCATATTGTTGTTATGAACAACTGTTCTCATTGCTAACTGTTACCAATGCACGTACATTTTGATTGTAAAACTTATTTTTCTCACCTGCACGAGGATATCGTTGTCACTAATTAACAGATGTGAACCTGTTCCAACACAATATTCAAACGCTATGTTTATCGTTGATATTGCTTCTTGTTTGTACTCGCTCACATTTAACTCTATCCAAGCTACAGTGACGACAAAGTATAAACGAAAATACCGTACATAAGCGGAAACACGCACACCCACAGTGCACTCTCTCTCCCTCTCCCTCTACCCATTGTACCCTCTCTCTTTCTCTCTCTCTCCTCCCCCAATCTCGTACGAATAACAATAAAAGTTTATATTTAATCTTTGTATTTCTAAAATTGTATTGTATTTACAGTACAACCTCTTTTATCCGGATTAACTGGAACCGGAGGTCATCAGGATTAACGAAAGCCCGGATAATAGAGGATCTAGTATTTTAATGTAAATTACTGTGCTACAGTATATTTAAAGTTCAATACTTAATTACATAATTAAAAATATGTACCTTCTCGTTGTACTGTACTGTAACTGCACATCGAAATGCTGGGTCAGTGCACTCCGACAGTTGTTTTATTAGTTTTGTCATTCTATTGCTTCTTACATGCAATAGGGAAAACCGTCAAGTTCAACGCGCAGTTATAAAATGATACACAGTATGTGTTACAGTACTAACTGTATTCGGGTATAATAAATACTGCAGGACTCTGCTTGTAAAGCGACTCTTCTGAATTAAACAACACTTTTAAAATATATATATACGGTACAGGCCTAATTGATTTTTCAACCCGGATTACAGAGGAATCCGGATCAATAACGTTCATATAAAAGAGCTTGTACGGTATTCATTTTCTATTTAGTAAGTATGGCAGACATTAATAGGGGCGTCTCTTGGAATCTTCCGTAAGAACACTAAGCCTACTCAGCCTATAGCCTGAATGTGAATGTAGAAAACAAACTTTCTCTGTGTAGAAGCCTGAACTCCAATACGTCACCATCATTGTTGTTAAATTTGTAACCACATTATTGTTACGTCGTTGTTAAGTCTAACATTGTGCGTAGTTATAACAATAATAATAATGCAACGACGAAACGCCTCGAACAATGGAGAGCGTCGTCAACGTGTATCCCGGCTAGTCGAGCAGCTGTGTGTTTCTTCCAAGGCCGCGCTCAATTGCCCTCTAGAATTTTCGACTGCCTGTTGACGCGTATTAAGGATTATTCTGTAACACTTCTACTACCTATATAAACAACGACAGCTGCTGCTTAGAAGTCAGTTTTTGTTGGGCGATTCGTCAAGTGTTATCAAGCGGTCTGTGTTACAATTAGTGCGGAATTCTTTATAGTTGACATTATTATTGCGTGTGGACAATTTTTACTTGAATTGTTGTAAGAGACTATCTTGTTGATCACAAAACTATTAATTGTGATAATTAAAGCTGGTTTTTAGTGACTTCATTGGTGTCTTTTATTCTGCTTTGCATTATATTCACTAATAAGGTTATTAACAATAATGTAGTGACTGATTGTTTAATTCTCATTGTTACTGACTTGGATAATGTAGTAGTTATCAACAGCAATCTTCCAGTACGTGTCACTTCTATTTCTCTACTCACATTTTTCTCAAATCAGTTTTCCACTGCTCCGACGTCCACATTACGCCATCGCGATAGTGCAGGAATGAAGTGAGTTATTGACTGTACTTACTGTTGCGTCACTGGGAATGCATTACTTGCAAAAATGTGACATCAATTTTACGCTCAGCGCGTCCGAGTCTCTAATGCTTTCCTCATGTCGCGTACTAGATAGCTTCTTTAAACGCTCTGCTGAATAATTCACAAAGACGAATAAATATAAGATAGTTTTTTATTTTAGTTTTCGATTTTCTTCTTCTTCTTCTTCTTCTTCTTCTTCTTCTTCTTCTTCTTCTTCTTCTTCAGCTGCTCTTCAATAATTATGTTATATAAACCTGTTCCAGCACTCATCTCATCCTCTGATGACCCACGTCTCTTCTACCAATGGCTTTATAGTTCAGTGCCGCTTTTGGCAATCGATCCTCTGTCATCCTTTACATTGTCTTCTGTAAATTGCAATAACTTCACTTATGTCCTTTACTTCGAGTTCTGCTCTGATATCTTCATTCCTTATTCTATCTTGCAATGCATAATTTAAAGTATTTCAAATAAATTGCACTTCAGCACTTCAGCGCTTACATTTTTTATTGTTGTTCCCAAATAACTAAAGGTCTTGGAAATTAATTATAGCATCTAAAGAAGTCTTTAATTAACATGACTTTACTTTGAACACTAACAAAACTAGATGTGTCAGTGTATAAATCGATGAAGAAGAACTTGAATTAAAAACGTCGTTACAATAAAATTGCGATAAATCAAAAGTTGTTTTAGAGTAACATTAGGTAAATAAGGTGCAGATCAAACACTGACAAGACACGAGATACGAGACTCAACAAGTTGCTGATTGTTGAGAGGCAACGATTCTGGTAGTGGTAGGTGTGTGTGTGTGTGTGTGTGTGTGTGTGTGTGTGTGTGTGTGTGTGTGTGTGTGTGCGTGTCTGTGTGCGTGTGTGTGTGTGTGTGCGCGGGCGCGCGGTGGTAATCGTTGTGTTTACACAAGCCTCGGATTCCGTTCGCGCGGTTCGAGCCTCCCTCCCTTGTACATCTGCTTATATGAGAGTCCATACAACTTTCAAGGAAGCGGTGGAAGGAGGGAGGAAGTGGAGGAAGGAGTGTGGACAGCGAAATACCACAACGAAATGTGCCACAGACAGTTAACCAACCACATGTTGTTTGTGTGTTCCGGTATCTGACCTAAATACGCCCAGTACGTTGGACACAATAACTGAAGCCTTCCCACGATATAACGGAGCTGTGTATGTACTGCACTGTATATCTAGTGTTGACTTAACTTCATTCCACACTTGACAGATAACACGGAAGCTGGCATTACAAACAGTTACAGGTATACAATTTAATATCATTAGACGACGGATTATTAAAGGCAAAAACACTTAAATAAACATTAATCTGTAGTATATGTATACGTGTATACAGCGTGCGTTTATCTAAACAACACAGACACACTATCTTCTATAAACTATACTCTGTAGGATAAAAAAAAATATGTGTGTGTGCGAGAGTACACAGGTAAGAAGTGAAACTTCTTTATGATTCTACTATTTACAACTTCACAGAAATTGGGTAGATAAAGCTTAAGAAAAAAAATTTTTTCCGTATTAAATTAAAGCTATTTTATTATTATAGACATGCATACAAATAATATGAGTAATTCATTTTATCATTGCTCTTATTATAATTATTGTATTTCATCAATTATGATCGCATCAATTTGGATACTCAATAGAGTTTTCGGACTCTGCCATTATTTAATCTAAAAATTAGTTAATCAGTTTACAAAAATTATATAACGAACTTTAATATTCATATTTCATGTCATAACTTAATAAAAATAATTCAAAGCAGATATTTAATAACTTACTCAATTACACAAGTTATGAGTAAATAATTGGAATTATCTGTTCAAAGTAATACAATTATATGATGACAGTTAATCTTGTAGACATGCAATGATTTTATAGAATTCAAAACGAATAAATAAATCATTAAAAACGAATGATTAATAATAATGTTTACTAGATTTACAGTGATATTTATTAATACTTGCTAATTTTAATAGATTTATATACATTTACTGATATTTACAATCAAAAAGTGAGGTTAACCTCAAATAAATGTTAAAATCACGCTCACGTGTTGGATTTTTAATACTTGCTAATTTTAATAGATTTATATACATTTACTGATACTTACAATCAAAAAGTGAGGTTAACCTCAAATAAATATTAAAATCACGCTCACGTGTTGGATTTATCAAACGAAATATATAATCACTCTCACTTTTACTATAAATTCACTTGAATTTGAATTACTTTGCTTTCAATAACCAATTTTTCATTGAGGATGATGGATTGGCCATGGGTTCACCTCTCTCTCGTCTATTGGCCGACGTTTACTTGAATTTTTATGAAAACTCTCATTTGCTCTCACATAACAAATAAAAAGTCCCACTTACCAGAAGAGAATAATAAGAAACACAATGAAGGGAGAGCAATCGTACACACAAAATACAAAGAGGACATGGTAAAATAAAATAGATTAAGAAAGATAGACATAGAGAACGCAAGCTATTACGGCAAGATTAAAGTTTAATAAAATAATGACTTTTCCAAAATTAAGATATCAAGAGTAAAACATGTATAAAGAATAATAAAGATGAGAAACCTAAATCACAAAGGAATTAAATTATATTTTTAAGGCTTTAGAAAATGAACAAGGTAAACAATAAAAATACGTGAGAGGAATTATTAAAAGATCGGAAAATATTTCATTTATATACTAAAGTACATTTAATATTTATAATGAATTTACTTCAAGATTTTTTTTCCTTATTAGGAACATGTTTCGGGTACCAACTTGTCCCCATCCTCAGCCTTCCGGTTTTTGTGTCTGGTGAAGTACATATGTGTTGGTTGACTATTATTATTGTGGCTTCCTGTTGGCTTCTGGTACTTCAAATTTGGTTTTATTGTGTGTGATTGTGGTGTATATGTTAGTTTTTTGTGTATTTTCGATGTTGAGTGCTTTGAAATATTGTGTCATGTTTTGTATTGATTTGTATTTGTTCAGATTTTAGTTTGTTTTGTGTTTTATGTTTGTATATTTGTAAATTTTCCCAAATGTTCATTATGGTGCCTTTGTGTGGTATATGTTTTATTAGTGTCACATTGGTTATGTCTGGGAATTCATGTCCTGTGTTTATTGCATGTGTGGCTAAATTGGATTTATATATTTCTGGTTTTTTGTATGCGTTTAGGTGTTCAAAATAACGTTTTTTCAGCTGTTTTTTTTTTTGTTTGTCCTATGTAACATTTATTGCAATCTCGGCATTCAATTTTGTATATACCGTTAGTTGTTGTATTATCTTCGTTGTGTGGGCTATATAGTTTTTGTAAATTATTTTTATTAGTTTAGTATGCTATTTTTATATCTGTGTTTTTAAATAGTTTTGTTAGCTTTGTCATTTTATTATTTATGTATGTGAATATGATTGAAAGTGAGTGAATATATTAAAGTATAGAAAAAGAATGAATAGCTGAGTTGCTTTTACTTGACGTAGAACTAAACGTATTAATTTCCTGTTGAGACGGTTCAAGGATACCTTTCACGGCAGGCTTTCAAAGTAATTATTAAGTAGATATATTTTCATATCTTATAATTGTATTCTATTCTTATTATTGTAATATAATTTATTATTATTTAGTTTTATTGTTTTGTATTATTTTTTTTATATACAATGCCAAGGTAAAGTTATGAAAGAGATTTAACACAGTTGTCTCTACCCTAGTTATTTTGAAGGATAGACTATCCAACAATTGCCGGGCTGTGAGGAAGATCATTATCTCGATGCCTCCCTCGCAACCTTCAACCTCTTCCCCGCACCAACGCCGTCGTGACCACGGCCGAAACGTCTTGTTGTTGTTTCGCTGCAAATCTCGTTGTTAAGTTTGTTACACAGTCTGTAGACAGTATTGTTATCACGGACCAACTTTGCGGTAATGCGATAATTGTAACAGCTCGACGGCAAATGTTTTACCAGAAAAGTATAGCAATTACAATATAACGTAATTAAACAAGACAGTAAACACTTTTGATACAACGTGGACTTCTGTAGTACAAACTAACCATAATGTAAATAAAATCCATAAAATGCTACACAGTTTCGATTACCCATTGCGGATCTTCTTCAGGCCGCCAAAAAACAACAGAGTCTGCGAAAACAGTAGCGGCAGAACTTCGTCTAGTCTATACTTGTCTTAGGTAGAAACAAACATACCTGAGACACCTCTATTGCTGCTTCTACCTGACACAAGTATCGGTTATTGTTCGGTGAAGATCTGCCACTACTGTTTTTGCACACTCTGTCGCTTTTTGGTGGCCTGAATAAGATATCCGAGGGGACGAATCGAAACGTTGCCGACAACATGTCGATTCACAGCAACCGACCACGGCTTAACCGCCCGGTTTTTAGAAAAAATTTGGAAAATATTGATATGTGGGTCTTCCAATGACTTACGGTTTATAAACAGTACAAGGTGGACCATTGAAAGACTTTCCCTAGGAACGGCAGGGAAACTCTGATTGACTAAGGAGAACTCCTGAAAGCACCAAATTTACTGTATCTTCTTTAACACCATTGAGTTGCGTCTTTGTGTGTACGAATTTCCATTTTTCTACTTAAAAACTCCTGGAACGAGCAATACTCCTGGTCGACTTCATTCGACCAAAATCTTTAGATGAATAGGTGCCAAATATAAACAATAATATTCTAACAGGGGGAAAATATTTTATCCACAATCAGAGACAACTGTCTGTTCCCTGGGATGCGAAACTCTCACCAATTTAGAAAACACACCACTGAATCACGGAATACTTAGCGTATAATAATAATAATAATCTTAAAAGTTTTAGGCTTTAGCAGCCTGTTCCTATTCCATAGTCCACCTTTCCTTAGGCCTACCAACTTTTCTTCTGCCTCTAGGGTTGTAATCTTTTGTTATCTTTGGTATTCTACTTTTTCACATTCTATCTATGTGCTGAATACATTTTCTTCTGTATTCCTTACTCCTTTTGTTAACTGAAAAAATATCTAAATCACTTCTTCTCTCCTCATTTCTTATATGATCTTGTCTTTTACACTTTTAACTGATCTCAGAAATTTCATTTCTGGTGTTTGTATCTTCTGTTCATCTTTTTTCTTTATAACCCAAGTTTCAGAACCATACAGTAGTGTATACAGTAAAGTATTGTCATTGTTTTATAAAATTTTGTTTGGGTAAAATAATAATAATAATACAGAAGTAAATTTTTTTATAAAAAAAACATACGAGGAAATAGCAAAAATATGTAAAGATTTCTTAGAATGTTTAAAAATAAAATCAGTAGAAACTTGTTATAAAGCACGTTTATATCGTAGCACCCTCTTATCACATCACAACACATTTAATTTGGTCTTTTGTGCGAGTTTTCGTTTGAGTTTGCGGCCATGGGTTTTATAATTCTACACGCAGTGTAAGTTTTTGACTGTAGCCGCAAGCTATTACGTAGGGCAAGGCGGCAAGCAGTAAACACATGTTATTCGGTTTTATGCTCAGCGCTCTTTACTCTAGCGGCGCAGTAGTCGTCGCGGACATGATACCCTAGTTATGTGTAGTACATAACACGGTGGCATAAAATGTTACAGTCAAAACGACCTGACGAAGAAACTTACGTAATAAGATTTGGGAGAAAAACAAGGATTCCGAGAGAAAGCAAGAGCAGTACGCGCGCTTTTTAAAATAATTTATTATTATATTATTATTATTATTATTATTATTATTATTAAATTATTATTTTGAAATTATTTGAAATTTTATAAAGTGATGGCAGCACCATGCGGCTTTTATGGTAGTGAGACTTGGACACTGAACGCAAAGACCCAAAGCCGAATACAGGCTAGTGAAATGAGATTTTTAGGATCAGTACTAGGAGTATCATGGCAGGATCAGCTAAGAAATGATGATATAAGGAACATTCTTGGAATATACAATCTAAACAAAAGGATAAAGCAATACAGACAGGATTGGAAGACCTAAGAAGAGGTTGTCAGTCCAAGGAGTGCACAACAGATTGTAAGGTCCACACCCTGAAGAACAAGAAGAAGAAGATATGTTCAAACGTTTACTAAAACCGTCAAAACAAAACTACTAATCTATTCTTAGAAACAACAGAATAAATACCTGATGTAGAAAGTAAAGTGAATGATAAATCGTGCAAATTTGCAGAAAACGCAACAATGTAAACAGTACGAATTAATACGTATTTGGTTCTATTCATATAAATCACGAACTTGTATACATTTTCATGTTTCACACGGCGTAAAGTTTTCGCATGAAAAACTAGCGTCGGATAAAAGTCCACAGCTCCGTGCTAATTGTGACAAAACATTATTTAGAAGGCCTTGAGGTATTTCACTGTTTGCACGTTTTCAGTCCCAGGAGAGCCATTCCATGGGATTGACGCCCTCTCCCCACTTCCGTACACAAAATGACAAACTCCGCTCAAGGCGTGTTCATTTTGTTAACGCAGCCAGCGGTTGTCACAATGATGCCACTGTAATAAGTGCGCCCCTCCCACACATACACACACACGAGACCGTGATCATATTTTTTTTTGAACTATTATAATCGAAAGAAATCCTTATAAAAGTCAGATGACAACTAAAAGCCGTACATCCAAAAAAAAAATACAAAATTATACTGTTTTGACATATCAGTTATATTCTTCGGTGTTTGCAAACAAACGTTCCTGCCGGCGACAACATTTTTAAGAAGAAAATCTTTTTTTTTTGTACACCGGTGCACATATCAACTGACGTATTAACAACACAAAACTATTATAACTAATAATAAGTGAACGTCTAAGGATTCCTCATGACAACGTCTCTATTCTCTATGCTCCTTAGACGACGGTCCAGTGAAAGTCTTGTCGCAGGCAGGAACGTTTGTTTGGACCGTGGTCAGTTGCGACCCAATTGTATAAAACCCGGAGAAATTGTATAAATTGTATAAAAATCTGTGGAGAATCAGATATCGTCACTGACATAAAAAAGTGGAATACGGTAGGCAGGGCATGTCCAAAGAATGTTACTGACATCCACATTAAAGAAAATTTTGAAACGCCCCCTTAGTCCCAGAATTTTTTTTGTTTTAACACCCCTTTTCTAATCTCCAAAAAAAAATTAATTTTTTTTTTCCCCTGGGAGGCGTCACTTAATATTTAAGACTAGGCACGTGGCCTAGATGGAAATAAAATGTGCTGAGCCCATAGTGACAGGTCCTGCAAGAAAACACTTGATCAACAATAACAAGATTTTATTTACGCTTCTTGAATTTTTAAACAATTGCTTTTACACTTACATCTTTGGTTTGAGTTTTCCTTAATTCTTAACACAATTCAAATATTTCTTTAAAGCACCATGGTGGTTGAATTACAACAAAAATATTTCAAAATCTCTCCAACAATTAAATAATGACATACCAACCTACTAAACTTATTATATTTATTATAAACTTGTATTTTTGTATTTCACTTTCAAACGACCGGTTTTTATTGCATTAGTAGTGCATGAACCATTTATTAACATAAGATAAGTATAAGTACCTAAAGATGACAATCCATGATCAGTAGATAATAAGATAATAATTAAATTAAAAAGAAACTAATTACTTAAGTGTGTTGCAGTGCCCTCATCTACCTGTTCCCCAGCACTAGGATTAATCGCATTAATATCGAAACCAGTGATCACATTAAACCGAGGTTGAAGTTTGTTAATTAAATATTCAAATATGTCGTTTAATTTTTGTTTTAATGTTAATTAAATATAAGAATTTTATTGTACTATATAAATTGAATAGTCAAGTAGAACCAAATAATAAATAACTATATCAACGGGAGTTTAAATTTAGAATATAAAGAACAGACAAAAAATGGAACGTGCAGGATCACCAGTTATATGACAGGTAGATGCAAGTACTCTCCGGGTATTACATTTTCTTAAGGTCTGGATTTTGTTAATAAATGAATTTTAAAATTGGTTTTGTTTTTGCAGAAAATAGAATTAAATATTTATATTATACAATGGTAACCCTTGACATTATGCAAGATTAATACACGAATACTTATAAGTTATTCATAACATAGTCATCACTGTCCACACTTTAGCATGTCTTCACAAAACATGTTCAGTAATGTTAACTCTGAAGCATGAGTCTAATTTCTAGAACTAAGTTTCTGCGTGTATGTTATCCGATAACCTGCGGAGTATTTCGTGTGTGAAGTTTATAAAAATAAAAGGAAAGTTCCCACCTGATCTTTCAGATTGCATTAAGAATATTCCTGCATTTTCGGTTGGGTGCGAAGAACGATGTCGGATGGCGTGACGGCGTTGGGGCTTCTTGCGCAGGCTCTGCGGATGGGCGAAGATGTTGAGTGCCCATCTCGTCGACCCCTCTCCTCCCGACTAAAGCGGGGAAACCTGTGAAAAATTTTGCTTGTATATTTGATTCAGAGAAATGCACATACCACCCCTACATTCCTTCGTCAATGCATTCAGATCACACACACCACTATAATTTCAATACCGCAAATGCCGGTCATTAACTCCGGTCAAAATCACCCTTCAGGCTTTTAATTTGAGTTTTAAATTTCCTCTTGTCACACAGAAATCATTACACTTTAAGCTTAAACAATTTTTATGGGTTACCTTGTATGTTTAACTTCACATTATGAATGACTGACGAGCACGTGGTCTCTGCTATTACATTTATAACTATTTCAATTAATAACCAGACTTCATGGAACCACAATTATAAATTCATACTTCCTTTAATTCATTCATTTTAAGCTTATTCTGTCTCAAAGATTATTTCTTTAACCTTTACTGCAAAATAATTTTACCACGTGCTTTTATTTTTACCGGCACGAACATGGACAGCCTGAGCCACACGCACACACACACACAAGCCCCAATTAGATTAATATTAAAAATAAACCCTCAATACTGGCTCACCTGAAGCTCTTTATCGATTTATCTACTCATAGTAGTATATCACGGTACACCGTCACAATCCAAGCCGCACCAAGTTGAAAGAGAAAAGAGGAGGATGAAGACCCTGCGCGAACTTATAAAACTAAAACGTTGCTGTCTAAATCTCGTTGTCAGGAACAGACGCCACCGCCAACCAAATGACGTCACCAATCAAGGTCGCAGCGGCCGACTGATTCTCGACATCGAAAGCGGGCAATCGCAACATGCAGCGATAAGGCACCGAACGCACGGCAAATACAATTAAACTGGCCGTGGTGTTTACATTTTAATATAACCACGGCAAAAATGTTTAGGAGAATCCTGGTGGAAGAAGAAGGAGAGGTCAGCCCAGAAAACAATGGGTGGATGGTCTTGAACAGGCTCAAGAATAGACACGTTGTAAGAAGATGAAGGTTCATCCTCAGTGTAAGAAGATGGACACCGAGGGAAGAGGATCGAGACGACTGGAGGCAGACTGTCCAGGAGGCCAAGGCTCTCCAAGCGCTGTAGCGCCAGTTAACAATTCGACGACGACGAATGTACTCCAATTCGTCTCAGTTTATTAATAGCAAAATTTTTCTCTTTCGGGCAGTATCAATACTGCCATCTAAATATCATCTAAATGACGTAAGGCAGGGAATTATTATAAAAAACTGACGCAATTATTCCATCAATAATTCTAAACCTAGTTTATAACTTGCATACGGATAGATATGGAATTCTCTACAGAAACTAATAAGCAAACGAATACAAATTTGGTTCTTAATTTTTGTGCTCAAATGTAAATAATTATATTTTCTTCTTTTAAAACTTTTCTTATACTCATAATGCACTTTCATTCTTAATTTCTCTGTTTGTTAACACATAAATATTAGTGGCGTACCTATGCCAGTGGTGGCCCGGGACGGATTTCTTTCTTAGGCCCCCCTCCCATAAGATGGGTGTTTATAATTTATCTTTAAGTAATATATAGCAAAAACACTTTACTATTATATATTTATTGTCTAATCTCTGTATTGATTGATACATCTAGTTAGGAAACTTTATAAGAATCTGTAGTAATAGTTGTCTTGATTATTCATCTCTTCTTTCACAGCACTAACACTTAACTAAAAATGAAACTTTTTCTTGTAAACTTACTGTTTATTCTCTTCTCGTCGAACGCGTTTCGGCGTACGTATTCGCCTTCTTCAGCTTAGAAACAGACTGCCATCATTTGGTAACGGTTGTTGTGTGGAAGGTGTAGTGGGGTGGTGCGTGGAGGAAGGGGATTGGCGCGGGGATTCAACTTAATGTTTGTTTTTTGTATAATTCTGTCAAAAAGTGTATGTGATTTATATTGTAATTGATCGTTAAGTATGTTGTTTGGTTGTATTGTGTGGTGTTTATATATTTCGTATTATATATTTCCTGAACAATACGAAATATATAAACACCACACAACACAACCAAACAACATACTTAACGATCAATTACAATATAAATCACATACACTTTTTGACACAATTATACAAAAAACAAACATTAAGTTGAATCCCCGCGCCAATCTCCTTCCTCCACGCACCACCCCCACTACACCTTCCACACAACAACCGTTACCAAATGATGGCAGTCTGTCTCTAAGCTGAAGAAGGCGAATACGTACGCCGAAACGCGTTCGACGAGAAGAGAATAAACAGTAAGTTCACAAGAAAAAGTTTCATTTTTAGATAAGTGAATCTGTAGTAATGTTTGAAATAAAAATCCACTTCCATATTTTAATTATAATTGTTTAAGAAACAATAGAAGTGGTACTATTTATAGACTGCATTAAATTTATTACAATACTTTATAATATACATTAATCTTGTATACTGCAAAATAATTTATAATTGCTGCAAACAATACTTGGCGATTTTTTTTCAAGTCAGTTAGCAGTTTTAGTGCATAACACACGCTGTTACTTATCTGTACAGTTGCACGTGCTGTTGTCTTCCATATCACTCACGGTTTTGTTGACTCACGCAACATGTGATGCACTTTTTTGTGAACTCGTTCATCCGACTAACTGACCTGACTTCCGCACTTTGAATTATCCATTGTTTGGGAAAAATTCTGATAAGAGGTTTTTAATATATTGTTGGTCCAACTCTTAATCAAATAAACTTAATTTTTCAAATCTGGAGGCCCTCTACTAAGTAAGGCTCGGGGAGGGCCGCCCCCCACGCTCCCATTAGTCAACTACTGCATAAATATCGCTGTCTAAAACAGTATCAAACTTGCCACATAATTGGTAATTATTATAGAAAATTGATGCACTTATCCTATCAGTAATTTTGTTCGCCCACAACGGGTCGATACACTTTCGCCAGCCCGGTAAGAGCCCGGTAGACTGCCATAAGGCGATACCGAGGCAGGCGAGAGATTGGAGCGGCGAAATCGCCGACTGAAGGTGGCGCTAGGCACACCTAAAGCCGGCGCAACGCCCGATCCATCTGTCAACATGCAACGGACCGGAGTTTTGAATAGGTAGGAAACTGTTAGATTCGAAAGGTCGGGGTGTGGGCAGATGGTGAGTGTGGCAATTTTGTATTTTGTATTTACGGGGGGTCGTCGAGCAGTGCTCGAGGGCGTCTGCGTTTGACAGGTGGTGGTCCATCATTGTTACCAAGGTGACGGAGGTGGGGAAAGGCTGAGTTGGATGCTCGATCGAAGAGGTTGAACGTAAAGAGTTCGCGCAAATCCATCGAGCGACGGCGCCTGATAGAATAATTTTTGACGTACCAGGGAGAGCCGGAGATAAGGCGGAGGGTAATGGACTGGAAGGCTTCCAGGTGTGCAATTACGTCGGAGTCAAGTTGGGTCCAGAATGCAGGCGCTGCGTACATAAGGACGCCTCTGATAAAGAGCAGATATATCGAGAGCTTCGTGCGCAAAGGCAGTGGCCCTCGTGTTGATAAGAATCGGTACAGTTTGGCTTTGACGCCTCGGGCGCGCTGGAGCACGTTGGACACGTGAGCTCTGAAGCTTAGGCGTCGATCAAGAGTGACGCCCAAGTACTTCACAGTACGTTGCCAAGCGATTGGGCTCCCTTCAAGGGAGAGGGTCTGGCATCGGGAAGTGAGCTGACGGGAGAAGGCAATCGCCTCGGATTTCTCCGCATTGATTGCCACCCTCCATTTCATTAGCCAGGTCGGTAGTAAAGCGAGCTGGCGCTGCACCAAGTCAGTCGCAAAACGAAGGTCCGCATAGAGAGAGAGCGTGACTCCAGGCAATACTGGCAGGTCGTTCGTGTACACTAGGTACAGAACGGGGCCGAGGACAGATCCTTGAGGAACGCCAGCGGCGACGGGGCGGACGGAAGAGTACGTCCCGTCGACGCAGATCCTAAACTTGCGGTAGCAGAGATACGACCGCATCAGATGTACAAATGAGGCTGGGAGGGAGAGGGGAAGTGGCTAGTTTATAGAGAAGGCCTTCGTACCAGACTTTGTCGAAGGCCTTCACGTCCAGAAGTCTGATGATTACTGTTGATGGCGTCAGTGAGTTGCGTGACAACTCGGACAAGTTGAAGAGTGATCGAATGCTACCTGCGGAAGCCGAATTGTTCCTGCCGAATAAAATTATCTAGCAGGGGAGTAACTTGGCGATGCAGGAGGCGCTCGAACACCTTCGATATGACTGGCAAGAGCGAGATTGGGCGATGGTTCTCCGGGAGTGTACGCAGCTTCCGAGGCTTCGGTAGCATGACGACTTTTGCTCGTTTCCAAGGGCTGGGGAAGTAATGGAGCCGGAGACATCCATTGAACAGCTCGTGTGTAAGTGAAACGAGACTTGGTGGGGCGTTGAGTAAGGTCGCTGCGCCAATACGGTCCTCGCCGGGCGCCCGCTTGGAGCGCAATCGACGAATGGCCGATTCCACTTCAGCCTTGTCGAACGGGTCAGTTGGGTCTGTGGGAGGGCGGGAAAAATAGCCAGATAGGAAGTCTGCGACCGCGGCCGAGTGGAGAGGGTCACAGACGCCTCTGTGAACGGTAAATTGTTCCTCCATGGTATCGGCAAATACTTCTGCTTTGTCGGCCGCGGAGCACACAATCCCGTTCGGTGATCGTACAGGGTGGCGGGTCCTTTTCTCGCCAGTGAGTCGGCTCGCAGCCCGAAAAACAGACTCGGGCCTGACTTCCAGAGACTCAAGATATGAGTCCCAGCGATCGGCAGTGGCGTCAAGCAGAAGCTGCTTGACGAGGTCAGATTGTGTGTTGAGCCTGCGTTTTACGGCAGGGTCCCGGGTTTGTTGCCATCGCCGGCGGAGCTTTCCTGCTCCTCTGGAGCGTTGCACTTATATAGCCGTCCGGGTGCGGGGTGCTATCTGATTGGCCGAGAGCTTCGACAATCCCTTCGCTCGCCTGTGTCAACAACGGAGTTAGACGTTGTGTTCGTGGTACCGATCCAAAAACCTTACGCGTATACCCTAGCCGCTGTGAATATTGTGGTGTGTGGTCAGACACGGACCACGGGAACGTACTATGTACAGGTAACTTTTGGAAACGAAGACTAACCAACAGGGAGTTTGCTATTCCAGGGATTGTTTACACCGTCTCACGAGACACAACTTCTGGAGTAAGTCAACTCTCCAGTAAAACGCGCTGCGATATACTTGTAGTTACCCTTGACACCTCACAATTAGATTATTCACTTGAAGAGTGTAAATACTACAAACTAAAAACTATTTATATTATTATACATTATAAATGTATTTCCGTTGTTCTTTTATAAATGGACGTCTCATAAATAATAAGCTAAAATAAAATTAATCACAAAATATTAAAGTTAATACTGTCACGATAATTATGGAACGTTCTCGAACATTCGAGAGTGTCGTTGTAACGCTTCTCGGCTAGCCGTGAGGATGCGTGTCTCTGTCGAGGCCGTTCCAAGACCAGCACGCACTTAAGACTGCGCCCGTCAATAAGATTTGACAAGCCCTCGAACCAATTTGTAATTTTCTTTTCTTTTGAACGAAGGAATGAACCTGCTTCAAAGCAGATATTTTGTACTGGATAAAAAATAGTACAGGCCGTTTCAAAATTTGCTTTTTTCTAATACTGTTAGTTTTTTTTTAAGAAAATGAACTGAAACTGAAACATTTATGTTTTAAGGGGATATGGCACTAAAAATGCTAACTTCTATATTAAACATAAGTTTTTTTTTAAGAAAATAAACTGAAACTGAAACATTTATGTTTTAAGGGGATATGACACTGAAAATGCTAACTTCTATATTAAACATAGTAAAAAATTTCAGACTGCCTTTGTCTGTTTTATAGTCATAAAATGACCATAAATGGAGAAAAAAAGTTTGTTTTCTCATTAGTATACAGTCCGAATTTTTGTTAAGAAATATAAATTATATATATATATATATATAATATTTGATATAACTCATGTTCTAACAATTGGATTTTCATGAACAAAGTGCCATTTTATAGGTAAGGATATCCTCTAAAAAGGTAGGTAGAATTATAATTGTACCTTAATATTGTGATTTTATACAGACAATTAAATGTTATTTTGAAAAAATCTTTAAGTTTAAGAAACAAAAAAGATTTTATCGTAGTTTCTAATAATGTGACATACATAATTCTCTATTTAGGTCAAATACCCAAGAGTGAAAGGTACAAATTTGAACCCTGTAACGTTAGTAGTTTTTGAGTTATATCAATTTGAATATTAAAAAACATGAAAAAACTGATTTGCGGTAATAACGCGTTGAAAGTTACCTCGTTGAATTTGACAAGGTATTGAGATATATAGACCAATAAATAATTTTTTTACTAGTTTTAACATTAGTTTATTTATGAGTTTGACATGTACTATAATATTATAAATTTTTATAAGGGTCTTATATATATTTTACATTTTTTTATGTCATAATAAGCATTTAGGCCTAGGCCTGCTAAATTGAAGAAACTGGATATACCGCTTATTTATATTACTTATATTCTTTTGTTTGATGTTTTGTCTTTTTTTGGATGGTCTACCCATACTTATAACACTTAATATAATACTTAAACACGATAATGGTATATTTACTCACTGTATACAAGCAGCAAACAACAACACTACTGAGAACATCAGCTGACTGTTTTTGTATTTTGTTGTTCATGTCAGCTGATTATAGTTGCAGTGATGACTTGGTTAGTGGCTAATAATCAGTATGTACATATATATACATGTAGTTCAATATAATAACATATTTAGAGCAGATGTTATTAGCGTATAGCCTAATATTGTGTTCATTACTGAACAAATTCCTCGCCAACCGCCAATTTCGCATTTTGGTACGGTTCTAAAAAACTATAAAAATAAGACACTTACTACCTTCAGAAACATGTTTCATTACATTTCCCTGTTTCCTAACATTCCATAGATTTAAAAAAAATTTGTTTTTTTTATTGAAAATTTTGAATTTTTTTGTGACTTTCAGTGTCATATCCCCTTAAGTGTGATTTTTTCATGTTTTACATTTCTGTGCATTTTATAAAAATATGACTCGTAAGTAGTGTTATTATGGTGAGTTCTTTAATTTATTTTCATTAAAATATGTTCCTGTTTAACCATTTTTCGTTTAAAGTTCTGTTAGTTTTAACGTGCGTGTGCATGATGACATATTGTTGACGACCTACTCCTAATGGAAAAAATTTGACAAATTCCTATGAAAAATACTGCAAAGCTTATTTTGATTCGGTGTTCCATGCCGCTCAATATTATGTCGCGCAAGGGTATTATAAAGCGACAGTTAATGTTTGTAACGTCAAGCTATTGAACTCCATACACTTCTAGGTATTTCCCATTGATGGGGTGCGGGAGGGCTGCTCCCCATCGAACTGGTCCACAGTTATATATGCGCCCCTATAAATTCGAAGGTTGCCAATGACTGCTCCAGACTTTTCGGGTGGTTTTTAACTACGCAAATTATATTGACATGGGAAATTATTCTGGAAAATCTACAAGCTATATATAAGCAACAGGGGCCGCTTAGTTAGTTAGTTAGTTGGGTTAGTTAGTTATGTTGGGCGATTTATTCAGTGTGGATCAAGTGGTTGTTGTGGGAAGTGATTATTCTGTTATAATTAGTGCTGAGCTCTTTACAGTTGACATTATTATTCCGTGTGGGCAACTTTAACTTGAATTACTGTATAAGAGTACCTTGTTGATATGAAATTGTTATTCGTGACTCATTAACGCTGATAATTACTGATTTCATTGGTGTCTGCATTTTGTTTCCACGTACGACGACGCGTGAGATCGTCGTGACAATAGCATACAATTAACACGCGTATTTGTTAAAATAGGAAAAAATAGAAACATAGAAATATTAAACAAACTGGAATCATTAAATGATTTCTTCAATGCTAAGAGAATCAATAATTGTTGTGATCCTAAAATCCTGGCACTTGCACAGTACAAGTGTTATTAGTCGGTGTTTGAATAAAAAACATAAAATTAAATTGTACAGACAACATTCTCTTGTCTTCTTGTACTCTTATAACAACGCGTTTCAATTGGGAAAGTTAAACTACATACACACAGTGTACGATTGTTGTGCAGAGAGTGTATATAACTTTTGCAATTATTGCAAATTTTTTTATTTCCGGTTTCTTGCTGTACGCTACATTGTTATTGTAAACTGACTGTCTTCGTCGCACATTGTTATCGGTCTACGTATATTTTTATCATGAAAGTTTTGCCCACAAGCGGGTGGAAATTGTTGTCACTAATTAACAGCCGTTAAATTTATTGTTGTTAATATTGTTATTGCTTCTCCAGTTGCACTCAAACACTTTTTAAAAACTTCATCCAAGCCACGCTGATACCAGTTAAAAACAAACATAATCTCACTCTCTCTCTCTCTGCTCTCTCTCTCTCTCTCCTCTCTCTTCCCCTTTTTCACGCTCACTCTTCTCCCTGGTATTATTTATTTACATCCCTCGCTCCTCTTTTATTTACATTATCTACGTCATGTCAGAAATCTTTCAATCAATGTCTTATAGTAGTAGGTAGGTACTAAGACAATACGGTTCCTTGTAGTCTCTCAGTTACTCAAGTTATTAGGTCAATATATTGTGGTGGATCACGTATTTTCCACCGTATTTTTGGATTTTTTTTATTTCATATTTTAGTACCTTAAGCAGAAATGAATGGCATCTTGACTAGAAGGAATACAAAGTCTAGAGGCTGATTGTGAACGTGAAAAAATATTTCTCTGTGTAGAATCCGTCAATACTACACTTGGGTTGCAGTTACAATAATAGCTTACAACAATCCAAAGTTTACAAAGTAAACACAAGGCCATCTTGACAAAATCATAATTATTTTCTTGGAACAGTTAACAAACATAAGTATTGTACCAAGACTAACAGTTGTGTCTCTCTATTTTCACTAAAAAGATTATTAACAATAACGTAGTGACTGATTGCTTAATTTTCATTGTTACTGACTTGGATAATGTAGTAGTTATCAACAGCTACGTTTCACTACTACTTCTCTACTCACATTTTTCTCGACAAAGAATTTTCCACTGCTCCGACGTCCACATTACGCCATCGTGTAGTGCACAGATGAAATGAGTTATTGACAGTGCTTGCTTGTGTCACTGGGAATGCGTTACTTACAAAAAATGTGACATCAATTTTATGCTCACTGCGTCCGAGTCCCTAATGCTTTCCTCATGTCGCGTACTAGATAGCTTCTTAAAGCGCTCTGCTGAATAATCCACGAAGATGAATAAATAAATATAAGTTAGTTTTTTTTTGCATCAGTTTTAATTTTTTTTATTTCTCATAAAAACAAAAGTTCTTTGTAACGTGAAGGAAACTTTAAATAACCTGTTTTTCTCCATCTTGTCATTTGAAGTATCAGCCCCTGTAAATTCCAACTTTGTCGTGTTTACTTGCTGAACTGCTACTTGTCATGTTCCGGACGAGGCCTTTCAGTGTTTCCACCATTTTCAAGTCGTAAATCACGACAGTGAGGCTGTGGTTTGGGACTTGAAAATGGTGGAAACACTGAAAGGCCTCGTCCGGAACATGACAAGTAGCAGTTCAGCAAGTAAGCACGACAAAGTTGGAACCTGTTTTCGGTTGAGAAAATTGACAAAAAAGCAGTAGCGGCTCGTACAGGGAGGGCAAAAGGGCGCAGCCCTCCCACTAAATTTGCAAATTAAACTTGTCAATAATATAACTATAATGTGATAATGTGTAGTATCCTTATTGAAAGATATTTTTGGGACGACTAATAGCGATCACCCGATGTTTTCGGCATGGTCCCGCAGGCAGGACGGTTTCGCTAACGTCCTACCTGCATAGGCCAGTCTTTCGGGGAGCGGAGCAAGAGACGTGTACACATGTCTATGCATTTACATGAGCATCCGCCATTACAGGTAGGGCTTTGCCCGCTTTCTGATTTCGCAGCTAAATTCATAGAGGGAGCGTTGTTCAAAACTTCTCTGTTGCTGTTATAGCATATATTTTCATATAGCATATATAAGTGCATATATTTTCTCTTGTTTTATGTAGTTTTGATTGTGTTCTTGTTGTACTTTTTGTGTAAACGTAATGTTCTAATAATTTATTCTTTATTAGGCAGTGTATTCTGTGTACGATAGTGTTTTTGTCGAACCTTGCGTAGGCCTACATAAACGTCTAACTTATTCTGTGTAGGCTTGAGCCTGTGTCTTCTGTGCGTATTTGTTAGAAACGATTAAAATGGCTATGAATTCGGTAAGTAATATTAAACGATTGATTATTTCAAATTCACTTACTTACGGAAAGAAAATAGAACTAAAAAAATTAGGGCCACCAAAACCGAATTTAGATATTACACAACAAAATTATAAAACGGGGTTATAAATAATTTTAGTTTCAAACACTGTTTAAATATTGGTAGTTTGCAAGGTAGGTTTTTGATATTAACAATAATTTTAGTAGTGAAGCAAAAGATTCAATTTTACAATTATTTGATGATAATAGCAATAATTTAGTTTCTACTGGTTTTTTTTACATAATATATGGGTACAACTAAATTTTGCCCCCCCCCCCAGTCAAAAACATTACCAGCCGCCACTGCAAAAAGTATGTTATAGAATAGAATTGACTTGTCTTCGGGGTATTAGGCCGTGGTCCACTGCTGCTGTTACAAACTGACGTTTGACGTTTCGCCCTCTCCTCTAGTGGCCAAAAGAGTCTGTCTTTTGCTACAGTACTGTGGTTAACTGGCGAAGACCGTGTGTCAGTTACCGAATCGTTACCACAGTGACGTTGGCCCCCAGAGGAGAGGCCGAAACGTCGGTTCGTAGCGGCAGGAGTGGACTACGGCCTAATAGGCCGGACATAACACAGTTGACACCGGCCGCGAAAGCCTTACGTACACAAAACAAAATATAGTTATTGTATGTTGAAGTTGATTAGAAGAAGAATTAGAATTAGAAAGTGACTGTACAATAGAACTGCGATAAAACGGAACAGGTTTCTAGGTAACATAAGGTGAATACGGTATAGATTAGACGGTAACAAATACATTAAACATACCAAGCAATTAGTAGAATATCACAAGCTTTGAAATTGTAGTTAAATTTCTGTTTGTTAGCTGAATAATTTATCAATTAAATCAGTAATAAGAACTTTTAAATTTCAACCATTATTCAGTTAACTAATTTATAATAAACCATCATTGCACATTTGTCTCGGTACATTTGTAAAAATTGTGGAGTTTTGGAATGGCAAATAATGTTCATTGGCATGTAAGTATTTAGGAGTACAGATAAAGCAGGACGCCAGAGATACAGATGAAATAAAGGAGAGAGTAGGCATGGGACGGAGGGCTATGAAAAGGCTAAATAGTATGTGGTGGCATTGCCAGATGAATAGACGAAGGAAAGTACAGATATGCACTACTATCGTTAAGAGTATTCTGTTGTATGGTGCTGAAAGTTGGAGAATGACAGAAGCGGACAAAAGGAAAATACTAGCTGTAGAGATGGATGCACTAAGGAGATCATGTAGAGTATCCTGGCGAGAGAAAATAAGAAATAAACAGATTAGAGAAATTATAAATATGAAATATGCAGTAGTAGACGAAATAGAAAGAAGACAGTTAATTTGGTTTGGACATGTCAAACGGATGGGAGGAAAAAGGTTGCCAAAAAGGATAATGGAATGGTTACCCCCGGAGAAGAGGAAGAGGGGAAGACACAGACGATCATTGGGAGAGAGTATCCAGAAAGCTCTAAGTGCGAGGAATCGGACAGAAGAACATTGTCAGACAAAAAATATTGGAGAGAAAGTCTGGAAATCGGACAGCGACGACATACGCTATAAACCGATGTTATATATATAATAATGTTTATTATGAAATTTAGCATAAACATTTCTACCAGTAACATTTCTAGAGAAAAAACAATGAATGCTTTGTTGTACTGTTGCAGTAACCTCTCGAAGAAAGATTAAATCGGGAAAAAATTTCCGGTGTCAAAGAGGTGCAAGGTTTTGTGCGCAACTTGCTATCAACATGTCCAACATGTGACGATTTAAATTGTGACAATTATAAAAATAAAGAAATAAAAAAAAAATTTTAAGTTGCGAACAACTAACCATTTAAATCTCACAATGATAATAAAAAACATGTAGGTACTAAGTGTGAATGGAAGTAGTAATTAATAAGGGCAAAGAAACGGTAAAGAAAAGATATATTGTAAATAATTATTATTTCGCATTTAACCCTTTGCTTGTTATCAGGCGCCTACCTGTTGATACCGGACTCGACATGTTTGCCGAGTCTTCTGTAATTAAAATAATATAGAAAAATAATGTTAATAATTAAAGAATCTGAAGACACAGATAGTCACGAAAACAACTAATTTAAATGATGTATTTTTATCTAGCGATAGTTTGTATAAATAAAAAGTTTTATTTAGAGAGAGACCGGGACTATATTCTCGCGGAATAAACACCCCACTACCTATCGTCCTGTACCAGTGGTAGCGGACGAAAAATCTCTCTCTCGCAATGACGACTCCAAGCAGTGCACACGCACGAGCAAAATGCTCTGTTGAAATGTTATGTGATTGGTTATTAGTTTGGATTAATTCTTATGTATTTTACTAACTGCTACAAAAGAGTGTAATATGTAACGTTAAGAAAAAGAAAAATTAAAAAAACGTTGTAACAAGAAGAAATATGTGACAACCAATAGTACGAGTGTTAGTAACTATAACAGCTATCTTCTCCGATTGACGACTCTTCACAACATCCTACCTGGAGACATGAATCATCAGAATTACAACTCTAGTAGACCCGACCGATAATGCAGTTCGAGACATCTGAGAATCAACGAGTACCTGTGTAGAAGGCCCACTCTATCCTGCAGACGTTTAAGCCGTGAACAACTGAGACCAGACCTAGACGAGGACGACGCTCTTCGGATTCCCAAGATGTAACCATATGGAGGAGATTTCTACATCCAAAATTAAAGGTGACTCGATAGCACGTCTATCGAGGAATAATAATAATAGTAAGTGTAACACAATACTCTCTTAAAGAGACTTTCAGAGACGATTGACTTTATAAGAATATAAAAATTTAAATCTAAGAATTTAATTGTAACTATTCAGGCTTCTTACAATTGTAACAGTTTAGATTTTAACGTAACGTAGTATAATTAATACCATTCTTCAAATGGAATAATAATGAAACTTAAAAGTAAAAGTAAAAGTAAAAGTAACAGTCTTGCAAGCTATTATCTTGAATTGAATATAATTAAAAGTTTAAAGACTAAATACCAATGGTTACCCGGATCCGGGGAAAAGCTAAATATAATTTGTTGTGATCCCACAGTCTATATAAAGCAATTTAAATAATTTAATAATTTAATTAATAATGTAATGGGATCTGTCTTTTGAGTAAATGTCATTTGTTTTTTTTAAATGTTTAATAAAGGGAAATCTTCTTGTTGCACACATATACTGAGTACATAAATCAACAGTTTTCCCTTCCCTGATTCCTTTTATATTTACTGTGTGTTGTTCTGTTTTAATTTCAGCTCGTCCCGAATAAGGCAGCCTGAAGTAATTGGCAGAACCAATTACTTTGGGTTCCCTCTGTTATAACTCAAGAGAAGAGGTTATAAATTGCGCCACTCTGCTAATTAGTTAAAATTTTGCTGCTAATTAACACAAAAAAAAAAATGTTGTGACTTGTGTTATTAAGCAGTAATTGTGCCTATTAACCCAGACCATAATCTGTTGATTTATTTACTCATGTACTTTAAATGTGTCTACAATCTTAAATAAAATTAAATGATAATAGTTATTATAATAGTTTTGTAAATAGGTAATTTTAATTATTATTTAGATATAGCAATGAACATAATATTGACTAAAGACGCCCCGTGTATTCGATATAACATCAGGTATGTGCTTGTCAAAAGCTCATTCAACAACACGTCTGTTTGTAAACAATATCAGACCGGTTGATTTCTTGTCCGCTCCTGTAAGTGTGTATATTGTCATTGTGAGACTCCCCCATCGCGGAATTAAACAATCACTTCACCCTCTGTGTTATCTCTATTGTTATTAGTAGCGTGTCCTTTCCTGTCTGTCGTTGCCGCGGATTCCCCCCTTTTGCCGTACGCATCTGTAAGCATGTGTGAGATTTCTCTCTCTCTACCTATGTAAAATGACAACCTTTGTCATCTCATTTTAATTGTTTATTAATAAATGTGCAAGTTAATAAGGTGTCCGTTAGCTATTGTTAAATGGAACAATAGAGAAATATTCTCCCTCGAGTTGACTTATCCCCTTAGTAAGCAAAACTATGCCATTGTTTAAAACTAGTCTAACCTACTTTCCAGCGAAACAGCTGATCGCTTAAATAAAAAAAACTAATGCTATGTTTAATTACCTCTGTTAATAAACGTTTACCATGTACTAAAGTGTGTAGGAAATAATTGTGTAGTATAGTAAAGCGAATAATATTGTGACTTAAATTTCAAATGAATAAATGACTTAGATAACCCTCCCTTGTTAGATAAAGTATTATACCCCAAGTCCCAAAACAAAGTAAATAAAGAGTATTCTAAATAATATGGTAGTAGATAGTAAATAATTCTAGGTGCGTTTCGTAAATGCTCCAAAGTAATTAATAAATGATAAAGAAAGTAAATCAGAATAAAGAGAATAATAATTGTTTAAATAATAAGGCTAATTAATTCTTGATTTAAACTAATTGTGTGAAGTGTAGCGTAGAAGTAAGAGAAAGGAATAATAATAATAAAAGTAACGTAGATTAGTAAGCACCCCAGTTGTGGTGGCCACTTAGAAGAAATAATGCGTGTTCAGGATTGTACTAAGCAGCCACCCTCTCTATTGTATAAACGGTAGCACTCCCTAAACAATGAATGCCACCGCGTGTGAAATACTATGCAGTGTGTAAAGTGTCCCTCTTCCGCATAGTTTGTCTGGTTATTGTTAAAGAGTTAAAAGAGAAGTATCCTCGTGAAATTCCGCTTATCTCCAAGTAACTATAATCAAGAGTGTAGTATGAGACCCTCTTTGGATTATTTGAAAGTAAGTCTATGGTATATAATCAAGATAGAATTATATACCGGTGTATAATCAAGATAGAATTATATACATGTTAAGTAACGAGTCACAACGGCGCCGGCTGAAAAGGATAATGATGAGCCAAGAGAGCCAAGAGATCATTTATGAATGCTGAAAGCTAACCTGTAGTGTTAGAGTAAGCTGATGTCAGTCGGGCCACGATATTGTGAGTTGCTGAAATTAGGGAAATTAGTATTATAAGTTAGTACTGTAAGAAGTGAGAAAAAGGGAATTTCACGGAGGAGGAACATTTAAATGAGAACTAGATCATTTAAAGAGAATTTAAAACAACAAACTGTGCACTAATAACAATAAAAGAGAATAATAATAAATAATGATAATAATAAGAAATTTCACACTGTACTCCCCAAGCATACTCTCGGTACGTACCTAACCAAATTTTCCGGAGTCGGTGTTGGTTAAGAGGCGGAGTATGTGACGATTTAAATTGTGACAATTATAAAAATAAAGAAATAAAAAAAAAATTTTAAGTTGCGAACAACTAACCATTTAAATCTCACAATGATAATAAAAAACATGTAGGTACTAAGTGTGAATGGAAGTAGTAATTAATAAGGGCAAAGAAACGGTAAAGAAAAGATATATTGTAAATAATTATTATTTCGCATTTAACCCTTTGCTTGTTATCAGGCGCCTACCTGTTGATACCGGACTCGACATGTTTACCGAGTCTTCTGTAATTAAAATAATATAGAAAAATAATGTTAATAATTAAAGAATCTGAAGACACAGATAGTCACGAAAACAACTAATTTAAATGATGTATTTTTATCTAGCGATAGTTTGTATAAATAAAAAGTTTTATTTAGAGAGAGACCGGGACTATATTCTCGCGGAATAAACACCCCACTACCTATTGTCCTGTACCAGTGGTAGCGGACGAAAAATCTCTCTCTCGCAATGACGACTCCAAGCAGTGCACACGCACGAGCAAAATGCTCTGTTGAAATGTTATGTGATTGGTTATTAGTTTGGATTAATTCTTATGTATTTTACTAACTGCTACAAAAGAGTGTAATATGTAACGTTAAGAAAAAGAAAAATTAAAAAAACGTTGTAACAAGAAGAAATATGTGACAACCAATAGTACGAGTGTTAGTAACTATAACAGCTATCTTCTCCGATTGACGACTCTTCACAACATCCTACCTGGAGACATGAATCATCAGAATTACAACTCTAGTAGACCCGACCGATAATGCAGTTCGAGACATCTGAGAATCAACGAGTACCTGTGTAGAAGGCCCACTCTATCCTGCAGACGTTTAAGCCGTGAACAACTGAGACCAGACCTAGACGAGGACGACGCTCTTCGGATTCCCAAGATGTAACCATATGGAGGAGATTTCTACATCCAAAATTAAAGGTGACTCGATAGCACGTCTATCGAAGAATAATAATAATAGTAAGTGTAACACAATACTCTCTTAAAGAGACTTTCAGAGACGATTGTCTTTATAAGAATATAAAAATTTAAATCTAAGAATTTAATTGTAACTATTCAGGCTTCTTACAATTGTAACAGTTTAGATTTTAACGTAACGTAGTATAATTAATACCATTCTTCAAATGGAATAATAATGAAACTTAAAAGTAAAAGTAAAAGTAAAAGTAACAGTCTTGCAAGCTATTATCTTGAATTGAATATAATTAAAAGTTTAAAGACTAAATACCAATGGTTACCCGGATCCGGGGAAAAGCTAAATATAATTTGTTGTGATCCCACAGTCTATATAAAGCAATTTAAATAATTTAATAATTTAATTAATAATGTAATGGGATCTGTCTTTTGAGTAAATGTCATTTGTTTTTTTTAAATGTTTAATAAAGGGAAATCTTCTTGTTGCACACACATATACTGAGTACATAAATCAACAGTTTTCCCTTCCCTGATTCCTTTTATATTTACTGTGTGTTGTTCTGTTTTAATTTCAGCTCGTCCCGAATAAGGCAGCCTGAAGTAATTGGCAGAACCAATTACTTTGGGTTCCCTCTGTTATAACTCAAGAGAAGAGGTTATAAACAAACTTTTATAAAAAGAAATTCGGAAATTGTCTGTATGATGAACGTATGTAGAGGATAATGATAGAAAACACTATGTAGAAAATAATTGAGTATTTATTTCCACGTATTATATTATTGTAATTAACAGAGGGGAGAGGAGAGAGAGCACGAGAAAGAGCGGAGAGAGTGAGATTATGTTTATGTTTATGTAAGTGTGAATTTTGTTTTTAATTTGAGTAATTGTAGCTTTCATTGGTGAAGACCTGTTTCCATCTTAAAATACAGAATCTGATTTGCAAAAATCTGTTTTTAAGTTTCATCAGATTTTCCAAACAATACAATATGAAAATCTCCACTATAAAAACTAAGGTTATGGCATTTCGAGTGAAGGAAACAATAAGAACAAAAATAATTGTTAGTGATCAAATTCTAGAACAGATGAGCTACTTTAATTATTTGGGAAATGGTATTAACTATGATAACAATTGTGATGTTCATGATAAGTTAGGCAAGTCCCAAACGATCTGTGGAACACTCAACCGTACTTTTAGACACAAGGTACGTCGAGATACAAATTGAAACTTCTACAAAGTTATGGCAGCCTCTGTACTGTCTTGTGGATGTACATTGTAGACAACAACCAAAAACAAAAACAAGACAATAAACTACAGTCCTAAAAAATGGCGTTCTTAAGAGAAGTTGAAAGGTGTTTTAAACTAAACCGTATCATTAACAAATGGTAATCAATATGGTAATCAAATCAATAACTGAAGAAAACAGTTAACAATTTTTTAATTTAAAGGAAAATTTACAAACAATGGTGGACAGAACACTTAGAAAGAATGTCAGATTCCAAGATGGAAGAACGTGTCTTCTTGAAATACAAACCTACAGGACACAGGTGTGTGGGTAGCTCCAGGAAGAGATGGCTGGAGTATTTTTGAATGCGGAACAGGTAAAACCTTGCCTATGCCATGTTGTGAAGATGATGATGATGATGATGATGATGCAAAAGTCTTGTTTACGGTCGACCCTCGTATTTACGACGAACTCAACACGATTTTTCTCCTAATTCGTGTTGAGTTTCAAAAAATAAACATTCCTGCAGCAGTTTATATTGTAAAATAGAGCAAACTGACATGCTTATCTGAGATGCTACGCTGTTAAAACGAGGCCAAAGCATCAGACAAACGGGAAGGGACGCCCTCAGCGTAAAATTGATGTCATATTTTTTAAAGAAATACCATACACATTTCCAATGACACGTCCCAGGTAAATGCTGTCAATAACGCTTACAGCATTTCTGCGCTATCTCAGTGACGTATTGCCAGAGAAACTTGATCAAATGCAGAAAATTCTTTAGTTAAAAATTATAGAGAGTCATGTAGAAGTTAAAAAAAACTAAAATCAAATTATTTAAAACCATTCTTAAAAGTATCCAAAGCATCAGACGTTTGGACTACCAATAAACACTCAAGAACAAAATTAATGACAGCAGAGATGGACTTTTGGAGACGTTCGGCAAGAGTATCCACACGTGAGAAAATTATAAATGAAGTCATTAAGGACAGAATGAATGTGAAAAATTCAATTCTTGATTTCATAAAAAAAAAATAACATTGATATGGACACGCGAAAAGAATGGCACAGGAAAGATTGCCAATGACACTTATGGAATGGGCGCCACCAGCAAGAAGGAAAAGAGCAAGACCATCTATCACCTGGATACAAGAAATTTAGACTATATTGAAGGAACGAAAAATTGAAGAAGCTCTTTGGATGGACAGGCAGCAGTGGAAGATGAGAATTCAATCACTTCTGTAATCTTGGGTTCCGGAAAATGTGTAAACATAGTACACCGGAAAAAAAAATATAGAAGTAAATGTTATGAGCCTATAAGCGAGGTAAATGAACCTAGGTAGCTTGATTCTTAAAACTGTGCAGTGATAAATTACACTACACTGCAGTTACTTGTCCCGTACACGATCCAAATGCATACAACTTACTGTTAGGACAGTCTCACGTATCGTCGTATGTACAGGGCAAATAAAAGTTCAGACACTAATGAAGTCACTAAATACAAGCTTTAATTACTCACAAATAACAATTGGAAGTCAACAATACAATTGGTACTCTCATACAATAATTTAACTTAATTTGACCTCACGCAATAATAATGTCAACTATTAGTGTTCAGCACTAATTATAACACAATAATCACTTTTCACTAATCCGCAACAATCACTTGCTGCCAAGTGTTACAACAGTTACAATAATAACGCCGGCCGGTGTAACTAACTTCTAAGCCGGCCTTATGTATACCCCGCAGTAGTTCCAGAATAATTTTCCCTTCTTTTGTCGGCGTCTCGGCATAATTTGCGGAATTTTATAAGTCATCATCATCTTCATCCTCAAGGTTTAAACCAAGAATGGTTTGTTCCGGTCTCAAATAGGCAAATATTACAGCTGGTCACTCCAGTGCTTCCTCGAACGTCCCACACCTCTCCGTCCCCTCGGCTTATGGTTCCATAGTTGTTTGGGGATGCGGCAGTCATCCATTCGGCAAAGATGTCCCCACCAATTCAGCCGATACTGGGCGATCCTGTCGAGTATACTCATAATATTCAGTTCCTGCCGTATACCTGTGTTTCTTCTATGATCATGGAGAGTATGTCTTACCACGTGCCTGAGAAATCTCATTTCAGCCGCTTGGATCGGTCCAACCCTTTCGTTAAAGTCCAATTCTGAGACCCATAAAGAAGTGTGGGAAGAGCCATTATATTGTAGAATTTTAGGAGTGTTTCTTTACTTACTGACTTAAGGGTTCGCGTGATGGTCCCGTACAGTAAGGTTGAACTTATGCAACTTGTTCATCACGTCGTTACTTGCATTATAAGACACACTGTAGCCCAGGTATTCAAAACTGCTAACTTGTTCCAGGACAGTACCGTCTATAACAATTTTTGCCCGTACGGGAACAGTTCCACAAAAAGCCATCATCTTAGTTTTAATTATTGTGGATATCTGCAATCCAGAGTCTTTGTAGATTCCATTTAACAAACGTATACCCATCTGCAATCTGTCCGATAACCCATCTTTCAGAGTCAGATAGAATAGCCTGATCGTCCGCAAACAACAAAGTGTCAATTGTACGTAAAATGCTCTGGAAGACACATCTGCCAGTTTTGTGTGACATCGTCAATATATAAATTAAAAAGAGAAGGTGATAATGAACATCCTTGTCGTACTCCACGATTGATTAGGCCAACTCTAGGAGCTGTTCTCGGTCACTTATAGATTTATAAGTGACTGCACATTCTGGAAGACACGTGAGTGTACGGCCTTCACAGAGACACTGCAACTGCTACACCCGGAGTAAATTTCTGGAAGAGGTTTTTGGAGGAGGAGGTCAAGGCCCTGTTATGATATATAGCACACTAGAGATGATAATGATAATGATGATGGTCCTCCTGATTATATCGTAAACCGATGTATACTTATTAGGTTTAATGTTTATATCAGACGAGTATCAGAGCTCAAATAAATAAACCGAGATACATGTACTATTGGTTCATTATTAACTAATAATTCCATGAAAGGTATTCCATGAAACATCTTTGACCTAGTTTCCGCAGTGGATGTACAAATGCTGTGGTACATGTGTAATACGTACACAAAATTTATATGTACATAATGTGTGTGTGTGTGTGTGTGTGTGTGTGCGTGCGCGCGCGCCTGTCTGTCTGTCTGCCCTGTTTATATATATATATATATATGTTTATATTGTGTTTTGATGTGTGGATTAACCAAATAATTTACTGTTGTTTTAGTGTGCAATAAATGATTTAGAAGATAATGAAAAATATATGGTTGCAAAGTTTAGAAATGTAAAAACTAAAGATTAACCTTCAATTCTACTATCTAAAGTTGTAAATTTCTGTGCAAAAAAAAAATCAGTTTATTTAATTGAAAGATTTGTTTCTACTTTGGTGTATACGTTATTAAAGATGTAAAAAGAAAATCTAGCACTTTTTAAGTTTCATCTACAAATGATCATCATCAAAACTGAGAAATACCCATTAGTGGAATTACAATTAACTACTCAGTTACTTGCAAGTTTAATTTCATCTGGCAATAGTTAATTTTACATACGTCGTTCAATAAGTTATGGTTTAGGTTCCAGAAGGTGGGTTAGTGCGTTAATGTGCGTAAGGTAGAGTTTTCCCATAAATTTCATTAAATTTTTAAAGCCTCAAAGATAGGTTGTTTTATATATTTGCGCGCGCGCGCGAGTGTTTTTTTTGACATTGAATTTTTGTGAGGAGATAATCCTTGTGGTTTACATAAGCCACTGATTCCGTTCGTGTGGGGCGAGTCTCGTACATCTGTTCATATGGGAGTCCACAAATATGAGGTTAAGGAAGTAGTGTAGAGCGAAATACCACAATGATATGCCGCAGACAGTTAACCAACCACATGTTGTTTGTGTGTTCCGGTGTCTGACCTAAATACCCAAGTATGTATGTTGGACACAAAAACTGAGGCGCCTTACCACGACACAACGAAGGTATATCTAGTGTTGATTTACCTTCATGCCACACTTGACAGATAACACGGAAGTTAGCATTACAAACAGTTATACAATTGATTGCATACATACATACATACATCCTCGGCGCTACAGCCCAGTCCGGGGCCTGGCCTCCAAAAGAAATCGTCCCCACTGGTCTCTACTCCCGGCCAATGTCCACCAGTTTGCTGCACCCAGCCTCACTGGCTCCTTACCAACCTGGTACAGCCATCTTGTACGCGGTCTTCCCCTCCTTTTCCTTCCCATCGGCAAATAATTCATGCTTTTTTTGGGATTCTATCCTCCGCCATTATCTGCACATGTCCGGCCCAACGCAATCTGTTAATTTGTATGAATTGCACGATCGGAAGATCTTTAAACCTTTCGTACAACTCTCGATTATGCAGTCGCCTCCAAATCTCGTTTTCCTTCACAGGGCCATAGATTCTCCTTAGTGCCTTCCTCTCAAGCACGACTACTTTCTGCTTATCTAGTTTTTTTAGCACCCAGCAGTCCGAGCCATACATCAGAACTGGTCTGATCAAGGTCTTGTAGAGCGTGGCTTTTCTCTCTTTACTTATTAATTTTGATTTAAAACGTTTCAGTAGTCCGTACTAACACCGATTAGCAGATAATATTCGTTTTTCAATGTCTCTAGAGGAGTCATTTCCAGAGTCCACATAAGACCCGAGATATGGAAAACCTTGAACTTTTCACAATTTGTAGTGTTGGCACCTACAACCATATTTTAGATTTCCTTTGGTTTATAACCAACCCCATAGCCATAGCGGACAACTCCAGTTCTTGAAAGGCTTCCTTTTAGCCAGATTCAGACCTACTTATGACGTCAATGTCATCGGAATATGCCAGAAGCTGTGAAATATGTGTCCGCTAGTTTGAATTCCTGAATCCCTGATGACCTTTTCTAGAGCTATGTTGAACAACAGACACGCTAAGGCATCTCCTTGATTCAGACCATTCAATGTTTTTAAGGAGTTAGATAGATTTGATTGTATTCTGATTTGGCACTTACAATTGGACATACAATTGATTACCGTTACTTAACGGATCAATGAATAAAATATCGGTATGTAGAACCATACATGACTTCCATGTTCTAAGATTTATATTTTAAATCATTTACGAAATGAAATGTTTCCATAGAAACTACTTCTTTCCACTTATTGCTTCAGCCTTAACCACAGTACTGTTGTCACTAACGTATACCACCACACGTTATCGCACTCGATTTTCACTGATGATGGCAGTCGACGGCACTGCCGAAACGTGTGGTTTTTCATAAAACATTGTACTACGGCTAAACAGCCCGGGAAGGAATTTTAACAACAAATTACTTCTTTGTTGTCGATAACGTAGTACACATGACATAAATAAAAATTTTTCCTCCCCCCTTCAACTATAATTTTCATTTATAGAAAATTACCCCCACCCCGTTCAACTAGCCTCTTCATTTATAGATATTTCATCTACGTTTCTACAGTGGATTATTAAGATCTTCTTATCAGGATATTTTATTTATCAAAATTAAGTACTTTACTCTTGTTACAACAAAAAATGTTTCAGGTAAACTGCCCTCTCTCCGTAACCGATCTTTACCAAAATCAAAAGGCCTTGAGTCTTTTACAACTCAGGGAAATATGTAAAAAATTATTTGATTCTGTTTGAATTTACGGAAGTTATTGTTCGTCATGAAAATATTTCTCATGTTACAACATAAAATGTTCCAGGTAAACTACCCCTTTCTCTTAACCGATCTTCACCAAACTCAATAGATCTTGAGTCCACTACAATTAATGGCTGCATGCAAAACATTATTTGATTCTGTTTGAATGTACGGCAGTTATCGTTCGTCATAGAAACAATTACTCTTGTTAAAACATTAAAAGTGGCTGGTATACTACCCCTTTCCCTTAACCGATCTTCACCTAAATCAACGGGCCATGAGTCCTCTACAACTCAGGCACATATGTAAAAAATTATTTGATTCTGTTTGAATTTACGGCAGTACCAAAAACAATAGTTCTTCACCAGAAACAATAGGTCTTGAGAACTCTACTATTCAGAGTTGCATGCAAAACATTATTTGATTCTGTTTGAATCTGCGGCTGTTATCGTTTGCCATAGAAAATACCCTTGTTAAAACATAAAACGTTGCAGGTAAACTACCCCTTTCCATTAACCGATCTTCACCAAAAACAACAGATCTTGAGAACTCTACAATTCAGGGCTGTATGCAAAACATTATTTGATTCTGTTTGAATTTGCGGCTGTTATTGTTTGCCATAGAAAAACATTACCCTTGATTTAAACTTGTTTCAGGTAAACTACCCCTTTCCCTTAACCGATCTTCACCAAAAACAATAAGTCTTGAGTACTCTACAAATCAGGGCTGTATGCAAAAAATTATGTGATTCTGTTTTAATTTGCGGCTGTTACCGTTTGCCATAGAAAAAAATCTAGACATAGAAGACAGACAGACAGACACACAGACACACAGAGGCACACACAGACACTTTTCGAAAAATGACTTTTTCATGTTTTGAGGGTAGTACAATCAGAATCTGCAATAATCTCGACCACGATTTTTTTTTGCCATCACCATACTTCCATTTCCTTATGGAACATGGAAGTAAAAAGGACGCTTAAATTACGCCAATCCTTATTACGTGTGTACGTGTGAATTTACTGTGTTTTCTCTAACCAACACAGGCACGCTATCTTCTATATATTAATATATAGAATGCTATAAATCCCACTCTCAAAAAACAACATTAAGGAAATACAAAGAAGATAATGTAAAGAAGTAAAAGATAGTGTATTTACGAAGACATTCACTGCCTCAGTCGACGTTTTAAAATTCAAAACTAACGGGCCGTGGTCGATTGTTAAAGCTTGGTTCATTCTTTCTACCAAACGTTTCGGAAAACCAGCGGAGTAGCTTATAAGCAATGTGAGTTTGCCATACCTCTGCTTGAGACGCCACATTTTGTTGAACGCGTTGTTACTGAAGAATGCGTTCGATGGGTAGCCGAAACGTTTAGACAAGAAAAAATACTCCAAGCTCCAAGTACTCAACCACGGCGCGGCGGCCTAACAGCCCGGTAGTTTTTAATTTTAATAAGTTATAGAAATCTTACGCATCAAATACAAAAATAGAAAATATATTTTAATATTTATACAGACTTTATCTCAAGATATTTCTCCTTATTTGGAACATGTTTCGGGAAGCCTTGTATTCGCGTCTTCAATTTTCTTTTGAAAATTGTGTCGTGATTTGTATTGATATTGTACCTGAACAAATATAAATCACGACACAATTTTTAAAGCACTCAATATAGAAAATACACAAAATACTAATATATACACCATAATCACACACAATAATAGCAATTTAAAGCACCAGAGGCCAACAGGAAACCACAGCAACAGCCAACCAACACACAAGTACCTCATAAGGCTCAAAATCAGGAAGGCTGAAGATGGGAACACAAGGCTTCTCGAAACATGTTCCAAATAAGGAGAAACATCTTGAGGTAAAGTCTTTATATATATTAAAAATATTTTATACATCAAGAAACAGACTGTAGCAAAAAGTGTTAAATAGAAAAGTATATAGGCTATTCGAAATATAACGTCTGATTGACTAATAAACACAAACTAGTTGTCATAGCAACACGGCGCATGCGCAACAGCAACCAGATGTAATATTACGCGCAAATCCGCTGTTCATTGTGTTCACATCTCTGTCTGACTTGCGACAGAAAACGCACGCAACCTGTCGTTGCTCTCTAGTCAGCTGTAAGAAGCGTGACGGTATTTGTTGAAACTTTTCTATCGTCTGCTGGTTACGTTCGGGACTGCGCCACAAACAACTGGAGTTGGACGTCGTCGAGGCTCTCGATCGATGTGAAGGCAGGAACAAAACCATCCGGACCATGCGCATCCGTGATCCGTGTATTTCAAAAATACCGCAAAATATGCGGTATTTGAAAAAAATGTTATAGTTGAAATATGGTTGCTTGTACAATATTTTCAGCACCCACTCAATTCTGATTGTGTTCCAAAGTAGTAACGGCGCTGCTTATGCAATATGACTACACCTGTTAATGGCAATATGCCGTTCACCGCCTGCGTATTGTATGCAATAAAATTAAGACATTTTAATTTTCTCCTCCTCCATATTCTTGTTTCACCGCCTACGTATTTATGCAATAAAATTATGACATTTTAATTTTCTCCTTCTCCATATTCTTGTTTCACCGCCTACATATTTATGCAATAAAATTATGACATTTTAATTTTATCCTTCTTCTTCTTCTTCTTCTTCTTCTTCTTCTTCTTCTTCTTCTTCTTCTTCTTCTTCTTCTTCTTCTTCTTCTTCTTCTTCTTCTTTCACCGCCTACGTATCGTATGCAATAAAATTATGACATTTTTTTTTCTCATTCTCCTTCCTCTTCTTCTTCTTCTTTCACCACCTACGTATTGTATGCAACAAAATTATGACATTTTAATTTTCTCCTTCTCCTCCACCTTCTTTTTCTTCTGCTTTGTCTTCTCCTTCTACTACTACTTTTTCACTTCTTCTTTTCCAACCAAGCATTAGGCTAACAGACTGTTGGTCTTCCGTGAGGTCTCCGTCCATGCATTCGATATCTATACATAATCTTTGGCATCCCCTCGGTGCTCATTTTTGTAAATGTTTGTTCCCATCTCCTCCTATACGCTCTAATTCGGACAGTTAAGGTGAAAACTTGTTCTTCTTCTTCCCTTATTTCTGTGTTCCTCATTCTGCCTCTCCTTGTGCACAACCTGCGATCCTCCGTAGCATTTTCATGTCTGCTGTTTGGATTGTTTTCTTTTTATTTGTTCTCGTGAGTGTCCATGTTTCACTGATATTCAATACACTCGGGATAACCATAGTTTTATATATTTATACTAATATATCTTTTCTTACGGATACATACGCCCGCACGCACAAACACACACACATTCAGTCAATTAAACGATCTGTTTATGTGTTTGATTAGTTCTTAATTGGTCCTGATGACGGCAATAAATATTGTCGAAACATCAACGCAAATTATGTAAACATTGTGTCTCTACTTATTGTCCGATCCTTGATCAACTTTTGATCACTTATTCATTGACAGTCATTACTAATTTAAGTATTTTATTCAACACGGGAATAAGATTTTATTTTGTATAGAAATAAGTGTTTTCTCTAAAGCAATTCCAATAAAATTATAACACTGCAAAATGCCCATGTTTTCTGTTGAATTGTGTCTTCAATCAGCGGACAAGAGATATAAAAATGAGCCCCTACTGTGCACTATTAAAAATTTTAAATGATAAATAACCTTCTTATTAATACAGTGAATCGAACGTTATATGGAAAAGAAAAATCACTTGAGACGGAGCGTGAAACTGTATGTACATATGGACGCAGGTGTGTGTATGTGTATGTGTATGTGTGTGTTTTTGTGTACGTGGCGGGACCAACACCCATGCCACAGTATCGTGTGTAGACTGTGTCAATGTGCTGCCGTCAGTAACCAGCTGTCAGACTTTGTTTACACCACATGCCCGTGACCACACTTCTATTTTACGTGTCCTACTTAACCTTGACGCAGAGATATACTTTTTCAGTTCTCGTTGTTCTAACGTTTTGTATGCTCTAAATATAATTTTCGAAAACTGACGTTTATATTTGAAAAAACTTGATGATTTTTAAATTTAATTTAATAAATTATATTCTTCTTTAAAAATATAAAATATTATTATTGATTATAATTTAAAATTGTAATATAGTAATTTAATATAACCTCATTATTAAATTAAATGGCTTGTTATCAAGGCAATGACTATAGCGTTTGTGTGCTAACCTAGAATATATTATCACCTCACCTTCCCTGCATGCCGTACAGCTCAATTTGGAGAGCCTATCGTGAATCGTCTAATCATTTCGACGGCACAAAAAGGTATCAACTTATTATTATTATTTCGAACAGGCAATAGAAGATGAGGAACAACTAGACGAAGCCCGATAAGGGCGCAATAGGGGCTATCCTAAAGTAATACATTAAGTGGTTCCAGGATGGATAGCACTGTCTGAATTAGAGGTCGGTGTTTCTGTGGATGAGAGTCCCACACACCAGAGGAAGCATGGTCTCCTTTGATTGTACATAAAGCATTTTTCCCCCTCTATGAAAAAAATATATCTTCATTATTATTATTATTATTATTATTATTATTATCATCATCATCATCATCATCATCATCATTATTAAAATGTTTGTCTTCTTCGCCTTCTTTTACTGCTACTACTACAGTTCTTCTTCGTCATCTTCTTCTAATTTTCCTGATCCTCCTGTTTTTCTTCTTCATTCTCCTGATTCTTATGCTTCTTTTATGTATCTGCTTCTGCTGTCAATGGACATGGTCTTTCAGCCACTCTGGTAATCCTTTCTATCATAGGCGAGGAGTTTGGCCTTCAACGTGATCTTCTCCCTTCTACCGGCAAGCTCCTCAGTATATTCGATTTATTCTAATCTTATTCTTCCTCTTCCTCACGCTCCGTTTGGTCTCTTTTGGTCTGAAGGACTTCCCCTTCCTCTTCCTCTTCTTTAGTTTGGGTACGTTTCTCTGAAGGGCTTGGACTTTCTTTTGACCATTACCATTACGTCACTAAACCTTTGCAGTGCTGTTCTCTGTATTACGATGGAGTGGTACGAGTAGACGATTTATCCATAAGAATCCTCACTCATCGCTTAGGAGTTCTAAAGAACTGATAGGCGATCCATTACAAACATCGTCTCCATCTTCATCATCGTCTTCGTCTTTCTCTGTCTCTACCTAGACGCGTCTACATGAAGCGCTTAGACTTCCTTTTTAATTTAATGTTCCGTAAGGAAATGGAAGTATGGTGATGGCGAAAAAAATCTTCTTAGAGATAAAAGCTGATTCTGATTTTGATTTACTACCCTCAAAACAAGAAGAAAAGTCGTTTTCCGAAAAGTGTCTGTGTGTTAGCGGGAGATTACTAAACTTTTATTGCAGATTACAACATAGAAAACGTAGACCCTGTTTGTGTAGTAGACTGTACAGATACTGTCCAGTGGACGACCGAAAAATTCCAACAACAAAAGTGTATTAGATTTTTCGTTAGAGATTAATGGAAACCCGCCGACGACGACACAACGTAGAGGGAGACGGTACTTTGTCCTTGTCAGCCGCAGACTACTACCTCTGTGCCATAGAGGTTTACCTGACCTTGTGTGCTAACTTGATTAGTGAAATCTCATCTCACGTCGCAATGTAAAAACAAAGCGGTGTTTACAAAAAGTATTCAACGGAACGGCTGATAACGGCTGAAGGTGCGACAGTTTTTGTTTTTTGTGTAAAGTCACAGTTGCCAGTTTAAACGCGTAGAAGTTAAACATCTACTAAATATTTACAATACTAAATACAAATTAAAAAAAAAATATCTTTATATTTACTGTACTGTTTTGCAAAGCAGACTCATAACTCAAGCTCAAATGATAAGAAAAAAGTGTTCATTAGTTACGATGGGTCCAGATGGTGAACGCCTGTTTCACTTTTACTTAAATGAATTTTAGTTTCTTAGCTGATTTTTGTTTTTAATTCTATTAGAGGTATGTTTATTTTTGTTTGTTTTCTTTTTTTTTAATGTCCAAAGTAAACGTACAAATGCTGTAAAAAAAACTTTGTTGCGAGATGATCTGGGAATAAAAAATCTGGCTGTCGTGGGACTGCCGACGGAAGTGTTAACTTAAAAATACTATTTCAAATTAAATGAAAACTACGTCATTTCAAAAAGATAATTTATTAAAAACTTACCGTTAAAAATTACGTTACAACTTAAGAAAATAATCACTAAATGTTTAAACATTTACGTACAATGCATATTAGACTTACCTTTCATTCAACAAATACTTTTTTGTTACATTGAATTCCTTGTAGCAGGAGGAATGGTAACCAATAATTTCATCGTCATAACTTTCCAGAAATATAACGTCGCTTTATTTATGACGTGATTTCAAGTAAAGTTTACACGAATTCCAGATGTCCGGAGTAAATTTTTTAATTTTTTCCCTTTTTTCTCTAAACCCAGGTTTATCTACTAAAGAATTGCACAAAAAGCACTCCATAATTTCCTTTTATTAGCCGCACGTGGTAGAAAATTATCAACCTTGAAGATGGGGCATATGTAACATCTCGAAATGTCTCTAAAATAAACAGTTGAACGTTTGATAAACAAAAGTACAAGTTGACCCGAAAATTCCAAACACAGGGATAAAGATTTGAGGAAATAAACAGAAACTAACAAATCAGTGGAAATAAAATCAAGCAAATTAATAATTCCGAGAGAGACGAGCAATAATAAAACATACAAGATACAGACGAGATACCAAAACTACGAAATAATAGCCAAATAATACACAGAACAAAAAATAACAGAAGTTGGACTAAAGAACAACACACACAATTAACTAATTGAACGATGAATACAAATACAACGACTAAAGACAGTACTAATATCCCGTAAATGACAAAAAGACGAAAAAATGACGTTTATGTAAAATAACTATAAGTAGTGTAAGTAGTAAATAAGGTTAAACATTGTACAAATAGCTTTTATAAATATCGAATCTATGAGTGAGAAAGACGAAAACGCGCGTGGGATCGAACACGCGATGTTACATTTGACCGCGCACAAAATTCAAACTTTAAATTAATAAGCCATAAAAAGTGCGTAAATTAACGGAAAAGTGCGAAATAAATACCTAATAGTGCCTACAAATACGGAATAAAAAATATTACTAAAAAACAAAGAGTGATATATGAAACATGAACATGTAAACAGAGAGGGGGAAATTGTTACGGATTCTCGTCGCATTCCTTTCTGATGACGTCACATTCTACGGATTCACTCCCGTGTAAATTTTTTCCCTCTCCTCTGCCATAAGAAGTTAACACTTCAAAAATAAATAATAGAACACACACACGAATACAGCGCTGTTTGAATATGATCAAGTAGTCATTCAAAACAAAGAATGCGAGCTCCAGAGATCAATGTTCTTTTATAGCAGGTAGTCTATTCATATTACATGAACATTTCTGTGCAGAATACAAAAACTACGGCATTTATGGAGAACTACCTCGTATTGACTAAAATTTAATTGGATATTATTTGTATAGAGCACGTGTTACATTTCCGCTATCTTGGCTGTGACATCACGTCTTACAATGTCAATTACGGTGTTGATCACGTGTTAGCTAATTTTCACACAATTCATCCGGGATTGTTTAGAAAAACAAGGAAAGAGTCTTGATTAAAATTATTAAACTTTGGCAAGGTAATGACTGTGCAAGTGTCATTGTATGCTTCTGAACCTGGGTTCAGGCAAAAAACATCTGAATAGGATATCATCGGAGATGAGATTCTGGGAAACTGTTAAAGGCTGTACACGAAGAGATTGACTGTGCAATGAAAACATTAGTAAAGAATCTTTTTAATATTTTTAATATCCAAGATTGTATTGTGCAGAGAACAAAGAGAACAATGTAAAGTCACAGTTGCCAATTTAACCGCGGGCGCGCCTGTGTTTAATATTGTACATTTAATTGTATTCGTATATAAACATTAATGGACGGGATTACTGTCGATTATCATTACTATAATCCTGTCCCGGTGCCGCTGCGCCAGTGTCTGGACACTTACTAATATCACGTACTTAATTACCTCTGTAATTATTTCCATTTATCAAGTCAGCTTATTTTTATCTTTATCGCTATGTAACAGACTACTTCTGTTTATTGTTATTCCGGTTGTACTATGTTTACACATTTTCCGAAAGCAAAGGTTACAGAAGTGATTGAATTGTCATCTTGCACTGCTACTTGTCCATCCAAAGATCTTCTTCAACTTCTCGTTCCCTCAACATACAGTAGTCTGAGTTTCTTCTATCCGTGTGACAGGCGGCCTTTACCTTTTCGTTCTTCCTGGTGGGGTCCATTCCATAACTCTCCTTGGCAGTCTTTCGTGTGTCCATACCATTGTATTTTTTTTTTTTTTTTTGGGATAAAGTCATCAATTGAATGTTTCTCATTCATTCTGTCGTTAATGACTTCATTTTTAATTTTCTCACGTCCGGATACTCTTGCCTAACGTCTCCAAAAGTCATTAATTTATTCATCATTAATCTTGTTTTAATAATCATTAATCATTAATTTTGTTCTTGTGTGTTTATTAGTAGTCCAAACTTCTGAGCCGTAAGTCATGATACTTCTAACAATGGTTTTAAATATTTTGGTTTTAGTTTCTGCTGTAATTTGCTTATCCCACAGGATTCCATTTAATATAGATATAGCCATCTTTCCCAAATTAATTCTGGATTGTATTTATAGATTGTGTGTGTGTGCGTGTGCGCGCGCGCGGCTGCGTTTAATATTGTACATTTAATTGTATTCGTTTATAAACAGTAATGGATGGCATTAATGTCGGTTACCATTACTATAATCCAGTCCGGGTGACGCTGCTCCAGTCTCTTGGTCAGTTACTAATCCCACAATCCCACGTACGAACGTATTACCGCTGTAATTATTTCTATTCATCAAGTCGGCTTATTTTACTCTTTATCGCTCTGTAACAGACTACTTCTTTGTTGAAATAAAACTGACTTGTCTCCGGGCTATTTGGCCGTGGTAAATCGGCCTCTCCTCTATTCACTGTGATACCGATTCGGTAACTGACACGGTCTTCTCAAGTTAACCACAGTAATGTCTCTCTCTATTTTCACTAACACGATTATTAACAATAAACTAGTTTAATTTAATTGTTTCATTTTAACAATAAACTAGTTTAATTGTTTAATTTTCATTGTTATTGACGTCGATAATGTAGTAGTTATCAAACAGCAATCATTCCAACACGTTTCACTACTATTTCTCAACTCACATTTTTCTCGAACAAAGAATTTTCCACTGCTCCGACGACGTCCACATTACGCCATCGCGATAGTGCAGGAATGAAGTGAGTTATTGACAGTGCTTACTTGTGTCACTGGAAATGCGTTACTTACAAAAATGTAACATCAATTTTACGCTCACTGCGTCCGAGTCTCTAATGCTTTGCTCATGTAGCGTACTACATAGTTTCTTAAAACTCTCTACTGTATAATCCACGAAGATGAATAAATATACTTTGTTTAACTTCAGTTTCAAAGTTTTTAGTTTTTCATAAAATCAAAATAAATTTTCTTACAAATTTATAATGACTCGTGAAGAAAACTTTAAATATAACCTGTGTTTGGTTGCGGAAACTGACAAAACAAAGTATGTTTTAGAATAAAATTGACTTGTCGCTGGACTATTAGGCCTGGTCTACTCCTGCTGTTATGAACTGACGTTTTGGCCTCCCTCTGGACGCCAAAAGATTCTTTTGCCACAGTATTGTGCTTAACCGGCGAAGACCGTGTGTCAGTTACCGAATCGTTCTCACGCTGAAGATGGCCTTCAGAGGAGAGACCGAAACGTCGGTTCGTAGCGGCAGGAGTGGACTACGGCCTAATAGGCCGGACATAACACAGTTGACGCCGGCCGCGAAAGCCTTACGTACACAAAACAAAATATAGTTATTGTATGTTGAAGTTGATTAGGAAGAGAATTAGAATTAGAAAGCGACGTTACAATAGAATTGCGATAAAACGGAACAGGTTTCTAAGTAGCATGAGGTGAATACGGTATAGATCAGACAGCGGCAAATACATCAAGGATACCAAGCAATTAGTAGACCAAGCAAACGTTTCGCCTTCTCATCTGGAAGCCAACTTCACTGTGATAACGATTCGGTAAGTCACAGTTAACCACAGTAATGTGGTCAATCTTGCGCCGCAAGATATCGACTAGCGTGTACGCCATTCAGTTTATACTGTTGATATGTGGTTCACTGTAAATAAAAAATTTTAATGTTTTGTTTCACGTTGTCTGGTGAGAGAGGTGTGTCTGAGCATGGAGCGATCACCATGGCTACTAGAAGTCACAAGGCGCAACTGAAATAAGGTTAAAATAATAATTTAATTAATTAAAATTTACAATTAATTTTTCTAAGATAGTTGAAATATTTTACTTGTTCTATGCATGTGTTGTCTACGCATACTTTGGTCCGAACCGCTTCATCTCCTATAACGGCCGTCACTTTTGTCTTTGATTCAGATATATTACAGTTATGTTAGTTTCCTATTGTATTTAAGATGTATATTTTATGAAACAATGGCGATACCTACACTACTGTATGGTTCTGAAACTTGGGTCATAAAGAAAAAAGATGAACAAAAGATACAAACAGCAGAAATGAAATTTTCTGAAATCAGTTGAAAGGTGTAATAGACGAGATCATAATAAGAAATGAGGAGATAAGATGTGATTTAGACATTTTTCCAGTTAATTAAAGGATTAAATAATACAGAAGAAAAGGGATTCAACACATCAATAGAATAGAAGAAAGTAGAATACCGAAGACAGCGAAAGATTACAACCCTAGAGGCAGAAAAAAAGTTGGTAGGCCTAACAAAAGATAAATTGTGGAATAAGACCAGGCTGCTAAAGTCTAAAACCGTTAAGAAGATGATGGTTAATTTTTCTACTGAAGTTCTTAAGCTTTCACGACCGGTTTCAATATTGTCTAAATTATTTTCATCCGCTGGGCTGTTTGGCCGTCGTCTACAATGGTCAGTTGAAATTATTATTATCCGCGGGGCTGTTTGGCCGTCGTCTACAATGGTCAGTTGAAATTATTATTATCCGCGGGGCTGTTAGACCATGGTTCACAACTATCAATGTTGAAAATATTATCCGCCGGTGTTAGTAGATTGACGGACACTGTGCCAATCTTGACACTGAGGATGGCCCCCGACGGTGGGGCCAGTAACTACAATATTGTGGACTACGGCCTAACAGCCCTGCCGATAATAATAATTTCAACAAAAATTAATTTTTCTATTCAGAATTTCAAATAGTGTTTAATATTGCTTTTGTTTTAACGATTAAAAAAATAACTATTTCTCATTTCAAAAAAAAATATATATTCTCATTTCCTCACAACTATTATTGTTTCATAATAATCAATAATAAAATATTTTAGGTGTTTTTGTACTGTCGTCTTTACGAAGATACAAATAAATGTTTTTAATTTCAAAACGCTGGTACCGAAAATCCTGGAAACCGTGTAAAAAGTATATAAAAAATACATTATTGTAGAAGATACATAGTATTGTTTATTCTATAACAATGTATAGAAATGTAGTTTCTGTATCGAAGCTGCGACACTGCCGTAACATATTGCGTACAATTCCAAACCAATGTAAGACGATGTGATTGTTGAGCTGTAGTACTGTAGTATTAGTCAGTCTGTCTATGCATGGTTGAGACGCTGCCATGCAATACATTATTTAATGCTTCTTATACTGTGTATTGGTAGAGATAGTGACAGAGAGAGAGAGAGAGAGAGAGAGAGAGAGAGAGAGAGAGAGAGAGAGAGAGAGAGAGAGAGAGAGAGAGAGAGAGAGAGAGAGAGAGAGAGAGAGAGAGAGAGAGAGAGAAGTGACATGAGAATAGTCTTACTGAGAATGAGCGTAAGACAGACACGTCAAGAGAGCGCACGCGCACGTCTAAGAATAGCTGAAAATTGCCTTAAGCATACAGACTGGAATGGCTTAATGCTTCAACAGCCAGATAATACTCTAAACAGTAATAGTTATTAATATATTGCTAATAAGTTAGTATGTGTGTATATGTGTGTGTGTCTGTGTGTGTGTGTGTGTGTGTTAAACGTGGTGAATATTCTATTCTTAGCGTATAAATTAACATTATTTACAAGAATTATAAATTTCGTAGTGAAAGTCGATCAATAAATTTTAACTATGAAGAGTTTGCGAAGATCGGTCGAAAAAGACTAACACAAATTTTAAATTATTTGTGTCGAAGTTTCGACAATACTATTTATTGTCATCATGAGGACACGAGTACGGATACAAGAGAAACTCTCAAATTCAACAGTTCAATTAATTGAGTGAATCTGTTTAAGTATTCTCCTGCGCGTGCGCGTGCGTATGTGTGTATATGTGAAAGGGGTTGAAACAGTTTGTTTTAAAACAAATTGTTTCAACTCCTTCACATATACACAAAACATTCTCACGCGCACGTGCACACGCATACACAAACACATTAAATGTGGACACGAATAATTTGTTGTTATACTTTTCTGACCGATCCTCACAAATTCTACAGCGTTAAAAAACTATTTAAAAGTATTGAGAAAATGCATTATTTACTTCAGATATTTTTGAAGGTGTACTTATCTCGATGGTCATAGCAATTATATATGCGTAGGTGTATTAACAGGTTTTAAATAAAGGTTAATTCCGTTAGAGTTATCTTAGGAAATAATGATTAAACCAGCTTATCGAATTTAATGTAGATATTAATTTAACTTTGCTAGCTTTAGCTTTATAATCGGCTTTAAAAGAGCAGTACACGTATAATCGTATACTTCTAAAAATAAGATTTTAAAAGAAAGATTGATTGGGGCAGTTGTTGTGGTTTAAAATACCTGCACTATCAGAAAACCCGATGAGGAATCAGTTCCAGCCATCGTAGTTGAGCGTTCAAATGGAGCAAAATTCACTTTTCAAATAATAATTTTCTCATAAAAAGTTTATTGAAAAATTTCAAATAAATTCTTTTATATTCTCATAAATTTACTTTAAACTTTTTGTGAATACAATTTTTTTTCTTCATGGCCCGTAGTCTTCCCATTTTCTGGACCACATTATTTTTTAATATTCTTCTTTCAAAAATTGTCAGTCGCCTCCAATCATTTTCTTCTTCTTCTTCTTCTTCTTCTTCTTCTTCTTCTTCTTCTTCTTCTTCTTCTTCTTCTTCTTCTTCTTCTTCATCATCTTCTTCTTGCGTCACAACCCTGTGTGGTCTTAACTTTCTAAATAATTTTCCTTCATTCTGTCTTTGCAATACACTTCTACAGCCTCTCACAATCTTACATCCCAACAACAATCAATTTATAAGGTTGAACATGTAGTCAGCTTTTCCACGCTTTAAAGGAAAAGTTAGATTTTTTAAGACATTTTATAATTTATTAAAAATTAATGACCGAGCATATGCTTACTTTACTAGCTTATGCTTCATAAAATAGAAATACAATACAGTTATGATTAAAATCATCAAGACGTGTCTTTCTACAAACAAATTATGTTTTAAAAACGATCATTTTGTTGAATTTACTTTACAAAAAATAATTATAAGAATTAATAAAATCTTTTACATAGTTTTATTAGTAGAGAATTCCAATCTGTATTTGTTTAAACGTCTTTTAAGCTTCAAAAATCTAATTATATGTGAATTAAGCATTTTTCATGATTTTATGTAACACAATAATTATAATTTTCAGATAAATTCAGTATTAAATATTTTTGCTCTATTAATAAACCCAATAACTGCGCTACACTGAAACGTAAATTTACAAAATTAACAAAAAATAAATTAACAAAATTTATTAAATGAAGAATGTGACTTCTTTAAAACTTAAAAATCTTTTTTTTTAAGTTGCGATTAAATTTGATTATATTTATTATATTTTTTCTATTATATTATATTTCATTTTACTACAAATTTTGTAATCAACAAAACACTCAGAAGTAGTAAAACTGCGATTACCAACAATCAATACAGGTGACTGAATAAATAAGAGCAGGAATATCGTATAATTATGGCAGTGCCAACTTGATTGGTTCAGCGTTGATCAAGAGAATGAGTTGCATTGTAGGTCGTCGAAACCAAAGCAAGCTAATTAGAGTATAATTGGCTGTCATGTGGCAACGCTTCCATTTCTTTTCATTTCTCGTTGTTATAAATCTCATTGACGCTCTACCGTTGCCCGTGATCTACGTACACACAGCTAAAAATTTGTTGATTTAAAAGTGCACTTTAAAGTGATATCTCAACATTGTCTTTTGAGGCAATAAAACATTACATTGTGTCTAAGATATATTCTGTACAAATTAAGGTATTTCTATATTAATATTATATATATATATATAACTATAATATAATATATATTAATATATATGTTATATAATATTATATATTTCTATCATTCGTTAGTTTCTACATTAACATCAATTATTTCGATTGTTATTGATTTACGTAAACAAACTTCTGATGATGCTGATTTTTTCAGTGAAACGTGCGGAAGGTGTTAAAACGACAAAAGTGCAATACACTACTTGCAGAAGAAACTATACTGAACAATATCACAATATAAATTAAGGTATATGCAAATAGAATAGGCAATCACATAGGTAAACTGTGAGACGTGACAGCATTCGGCCGTCGGAAGTGTCACGGTCTCTGGCATTGACTGTAGCTTCTAGCGAGACCCAGCGTTGTTGTAAGTATGCAACTACTCTCGATACGTTGTCCAGAAAGTGGTAGATTTTTCTTGAACCGCAATTGGCTATAAATAAACAGGGAGCGGCAGGAGGTCAACACTCCAGTTTTTAGACCAGCGCTATATTACAGTGGACATTTGGACTGTTATTGTGTTGTTGCTTAGTGCAAAACTGTAATAATGTAACTGTATTTATATTGTTGTGTGTCTGTTGGACAAATCTTAATTTGAAGAATTGTTGTATAACAGTGTCTTTGTTTGGGACGTAAGTTATGGCGTAATGGAAATGATCCTGGACCGGCTTATCTGTGGGATATTATAGGCGGGATTCCAGTTGGATTCAGTCGGCTGTACTACTGCGTCCTATTGTTATAGGATTATATATTGTTGCGGCATTAAGGGCTAGGAGAAGACAACTCTGAATAAAACTTACTGGGAGTCAAGGGCCCGTAAGAAGGCAGCCGCTCCACAGAACTTACCCATCTATTGGAACAAGTCCGGAAGTACAAGCCTATAGGACATAGGTGTGTGCGTAGACTTAGGAAGAGATGGCTGGAGGATCTTTGAAGACGGAACAGGCAACACCTTACCTAAGCCGTCTTGTGAATATGATGATGATATTTGCTAGAACATAGCTGACTCATGAATACATCTTTACAGAAGCTGTGAAGATCGTGCCGTGTTGTGAAGATCATGATGATGGTTTCTTTGTTCATTTCTAACTGTAATTAAAGTTGTAATTATTAGTGACTTGTTTAAAGATGTGGCCAGTAAAGATGTTTCATCGTACTATGGGCGAAAGGATTGGTTTTAAGAGTGCGTACCTAATGTTAAAATTACTTCCCGGACTGTTCGGTCGTGGTCCAAAGTTTTCGACAAAACCAGACGTTTCGGCAGCGCCGTCGACTGCCATCTTCAGTGAAAATAGAGTACGCTAAGGTGAGGTGATATACGTTAGTGACCATAGTACTGTGGTTAAGGCTTAACCACTTACTTCAAGCTTAGTAGCCTTAACCACAGTACTGTCGTCACTAACCTGCACCACGTCACGTTAGCGTACTCGATTTTCGCTGAACATGGCAGTCGATGGCGTTGCCGAAACGTCTGGTTTTGTCGAAAACTTTGGACCACGGCCAAACACAGCCCGGGAAGTAATTTTAACAAAATTGACTCCGCCCGTGTAAGCCTACGAAGTACACAGCATATGTTAAATCGAAAAAAAGCAGTGCCATTATTATTAACGAAAACAACGAAAGTTGTATAGAATCAGTAAACGTGTTTTCTTGGCTATTAGGCGGCGGTCAAATGTTTGTTATTAGTAAACAAACCAATCAGTTGTTTCGGTCAGTAGAGCGGAACTAGGTCTTAACGACCTCTAAATAAAAAATTTACAGGCACTGCACAAATGCAATGCACAGAGAAGGGCATTTTCAATGCTTCAACAACTCTAAAAAATATACATATTTATGTTCATTCACCAATCAATGGATTCATTCTTCATTTACCAATGTACAGATTATAAGTTAAATCTAGTCGCATTCATAAGCGAAGTTTTATATGTGTACTACGTTATTGACAACAAAGAAGTAGTTTCTATGGAAACTCACCGGTTCCCATTTTCGATCACGCACCAGCCATCGGCCGCAAATGTGCGACACATCCTTATAAACCTTTTCAATGTTAAAATTAAGATTAAAACCGAACCAGAATTACACTTCTGTAAGTAACTTTTATGCAACGAAGTTCTTGAAAAAGTTCTACATTCGGTTTTAATCTTGATTTATTCTTTGCTAGGCGTCAAGATCTAGTTTCCGGCCGTAAGAGTTTCTGTCTTAAAGGAGTTATAGTCTTAAGAGTCTTAAGAGTTATAGGATAATTTAAATGTATAGCTACCGCGCGCCCTGTGTGTGTGTGTGTGTGTGTGTGTGTGTGTGTGTGTGTGTGTGTGTGTGTGTGTGTGTGTTGTGTGTACTGTTTTATCATCATCCGTGGCTCTACAACCCTTGGTGGGTCTTGGCCTGCTACAAGGGTCGATTCTATTCCTCCCTATTGCGTGCCCTGGCTTTCCAGTTTCTTATGTTCAGCTTTCCGAGGTTCTCCTCTACCTGGTCTTTGAATCTACTTCGGGGTCTTCCCCTTTTTCTACTACCCATTGGTTTCTGGTAGAAAATACTTTCGTAGGCTGTCCTCCTTTCTCCATTCTCTCTATGTGTCCACTCTCACCTTAGCGTGTATATTTTTATTATCGTGTGTACTGTTTAGTTTGTATAAATTATAGATTTATATGCATATTTTGCACCTGGAAATGTTTATACACATGAAAACAACATAACACAACATCTTAAACCACATTTTATAATCGTAGTATTTTTATTAATAATTTTTGATGAGATACGTTTACTTTTAAAATGTATCTAAGTTTAAAAATATTTCTTAAACACAAGACAAACATAAACATTAAATTATTTACAAAACCAAAAGTACATATAACTTTGAACATACAGGTCTTATTGTTATTCATATTTACGTATCAGACATTTTCTTTTTTATTAACAATACAAATTACACAACACACAAAAATAGAACACGCAGCATGCTTAACAATTAAGTTTGTTTCGTGATTTAAAAACTACACATCAATTATTGACACGACACACAGCGAGAAAACAAAAAACTATATACATAAAAATTCCTTATTATAAAATAGTTTCAAAACCTGATTGTTGAAGTTCTTGTTGGCGTTGGCCAGCTGCAGACGTCTGTGGGGTATCGGAAGCGCGGCGTCCGTCGCGGTGTCAAACCATCCAACGGCGCTGCCGATGATCAACAACAGAATCAAACCGAAACACGTGACCAGCACACCGGTCACCACTTTGGAACGCGACGATATCACTATGGCCATTGCCACTCACCAATTGTTTCTTCTTATTCACAACTTTATCTCTTCACTTAAACAATTGTTTTAACTTCAATCTTGAAATGCTGACATTTAATATCACTGCTTTAAACTTTAAGAGAAACATAATAATATAAACAAAATAATCTATGAAATAAAAAATATTTTAACTTATAAAAATATACGTTAAGCTTTAAAAATATTTGTATTTTAAGATCAATTATTATTATTATCACGGACAGAGCAAAACGAGTTCTCATTTGTAACTTGACCGTTTGGCATATGTCTATCTGTCTATCAGTCTGCCTGCCTGTTTTGGATATGTCTCACTATAACTTTTGAACGCATCAATCGCTTTACGTAAAAGTAATATTACTTTACGTTTAGTACTTTACCATATAGAACTCGATTGTTTTTTTAGAGTGATCCCTCCCAAAAACAAAGCGGCGTCAGGCAAAACGTATAGGGGGTCAATTTTTTTTTAAATCCCAAAGGCTTATGTGGAGTATTAACTTGATACTTTACAATTTTTTGAGGAAAAGAAACAAAAAACAATGGTGATAGGGAAGAAAAAATAGAAGTAAAATTTGATATTATATTGGGTAATACAATTTTAGAACAGGCTGGAAATTTTTTATACCTGGGGAGCACTATCACTTACAAAAATAGATATGGGAGAGAGATTAAGAGAAGAATAGCTCTAGCAAAGCAAGCGTTTTAGAACAAAAGGAATTCTTACAAATAGTCACTTAAGTATGGAGGTAAGGAAAAGGTTTGCAAAAACATTTGTGTGGAGTGTTTTAACTTGTGGGTGTGAGGCGTGGCCTCTCGGCAAAATATAAATGAGGAAGCTGGAAGCAATGGAGGAAAAAACAGGGAGTATATGATGAGACAGATAAAAAAGATAAGAGGAATATAAGAGTAAAAGGCTGAGCCGAGATATGTACAGGAAGGTGAATGATATGAGACAGGAATTTCAGCTTACAACAAATGCCTGTAGGGATAATAATGGTGGCCTTGTGAGTGATACTGCTGGCGTAATCACGAGATGGACAGAACACTTCGAAGAGCTGCTCGGTTCAGTTAGGGAGTCTTCAATGGAGGCATCTGAGACGAAGAGGAAACAGGAGAATTCGAGGATGATAGAGAGGAGTTGGTGCCATCCTATGACGAGGTGTATGAAGCTGTAGAAAAGCTTAAAAATAACAAGGCAGCAGGTTCCGATGGTTTACCAGGGAAATTATTAAAGAGCGCAGGAGGAGATTTCATAAAGGAATTTTCCCATCTCATAGAGCGAATATGGCTAGAGGAGGTAATTCCTGATGAGTGGAACAATGGGATGGTGTGTTTAATACATTAAAAGGGTGATCCGCTCATATGTAAATTATACGGGCATCTCTCTACTTAATACAGCATTTAAGGTATTGTCCAACATCATATTTTCTAGGCTGCTTCCCTACGCTGAAGAAAACATAAAAGAATATCAATGTGGTTTCACTAGGAATAGATCAACAACAGACCAATATTTACTCTAAGGCAAATCCTGGAAAAAACGTTGGAATATGGAGTACCCACTCTCCATCTCTTTGTGGATTTCCAGTCGGCATATGATTTTATCAACCGGAAAATGATATATAGAGCTATGAATGAGTTGAATATACCATCTAAGTTGGTGCGTATGGTTGGAGTAGCTATGTCCAATTCTAAGTACCAAATCAGAATACAATCAAATCTATCTAACTCCTTAAAAACATTGAATGGGCTGAAACAAGGAGATGCCTTAGCGTGTCTGTTGTTCAACATAGCTCTAGAAAAGGTCATCAGGGATTCAGGAATTCAAATTAGTGGACACATATTTCACAAGGAGATACAGCTTCTGGCATATGCCGATGGCAATGACGTCATAAGTAGGTCTGAATCTGGCTTAAAGGAAGCCTTTCAAGAACTGGAGTTGTCCGCTAAGGCTATGGGCTTGGTTATAAACCAAAGCAAAACTAAATATATGGTTGTAGGTGCCAACACTCGCCCCCTGTCCCTGCGCTTTAAAGATTATGAATTTGAAAAAGTTCAAGGTTTTCCATATCTCGGGTCATATGTGGACTCCGAAATGACTCCTCTAGAGATATTGAAAAACGAATATTATCTGCTAATAGGTGTTATTACGGACTAGTGAAACATTTTAAATCAATATTAATAAGTAAATAGACAAAAGCCACGCTCTACAAGACCTTGATCAGACCAGTTCTGATGTATGGCTCGGAATGCTGGGTGCTACAGAAACTAGATGAGCAGAAACTAGCCGTGTTTGAGAGGAAGGTACTGAGGAGAATCTACGGCCCTCTGAAGGAAAACGAGATTTGGAGGCGACTGCATAATCGAGAGTTGTACGAAAGGTTCCGATCGTGCAATTCATACAAATTAACAGATTGCATTGGGGCCGGACATGTGCAGAGAACAGCGGAGGATAGAATCCCCAAAAAAAATCATGAATTATTTGCCGATGGGAAGGAGAAGGAGGGGAAGACCGCGTACAAGATGGCTGGACCAGGTCGGTAAGGAGGCAGTGAGGCTGGGTGCAGCAAACTGGTGGACATTGGCCGGGAGTAGAGACCAGTGGGGACGATTTCTTTTGGAGGCCAGGGCCCGGACTGGGCTGTAGCGCCGAGGATGTATGTATGTGTGAATTCAAGGAAGCAATAGAAACGTGGGTCTGGACGACGAGGACGAGTTGTATGGATTAGAAAAGAAATGAGCAAGTCCTCGCAGACGTTAACGATCACCTTTAAAAATGGTTGGAAGGAGAAAGGCAAAATTGATCGGGCACATGTTACGACATAATCAAGTCTTAAGGAACATTTTTGAAGAAGCTGTGCTGGGGGGAAAACCAAGAGGACGACCACGAGTAGCGTTCTTCAAAGGCATGGGAAAGGAGATGAACTTCCTATCGTACTGCGATTTAAAGAGAACAGTGATGGAGAGAGAGGCGTGGCTCACTCGACAAGGCATGACCTTTAGATGATGATGATGACGACCTAAATTTTTAAAACGTATTTTTTAGGACGTTCTTGGACAAAAAATCCATTTTTCTTACAGCGTGTAGTAACCGTTTTACGAGGTTCGATGTAGATTAATTACTACCGTACTAGATCCACGTCCACCTAACGGTACTACCGTACTAGATCCACGTCCACCTAACGGTACTACCGTACTAGATCCACGTCCACCTAACGGTACTACAGTACTAGATCCACGTCCACCTAACGGTACTACCGTACTAGATCCACGTCCACCTAACGGTACTACAGTACTAGATCCACGTCCACCTAACGGTACTTTTCAACCAGTAATTACGAGTACGTTTGTTTTATTAACAACTTAGATACGTCTACGATTCGCGGCTGTTACTTATATAAACCGTATCCGCAGTTCATGACTATTAAACCCGTTCAATATTTTATTCCCTCTGTCGGTCAGCAATGTATTGGCCGTGCAGATAGACGTGAATGCATAAATACGTATGTCAACACTTATTTGCACGGTCAACAAACATGCAAATAATGTCATAACAATGACGTCATAAGGTAAGGTAAAATTACAGTTCATTATTGCACGAATGACTGTGGTTATTTAGTGTATACACTAATGTTTGATGATGATGATGATGATGATGATGATGATGATGATGATGATGATGATGATGATGATGATGATGACGGGGGAGTCAGAAGAATTTCACAGATTAGGGCGGCGGTGTAGAGAGCACTGTTCCGTTGGAGTGTTGTTACGTAACGTTTTTATTGAAGAAGTAAACCTACGAATCCAAAACTCTATAGGCTACAAGCATCATGTGTCTAAAACTCGAAATAAAAATAATCGATATTCGTTCATCACATATGTGTCTGTGTCTGTGTGTATGTGTCTGCAGTTGACACCGGATTGTACCCTGCAGCAGTGACAGACGCTGGCCATAAGTACACATTACGCATGCGTTGACCACACTGTATTAAAACCCGACCCGAGACGCAGGATTAATGTCGGCAATTACTTTAATCCAGTCCTCCACTCTACCGCCCACACATACGCACTTGCTCCGCTATGATTATTTCTATTTATTTAGTATATAGATCTCTCTCCCCCATCCCCCCTCACTCTCTCTCTCCCTCTCCCTCTCTCTCTCTCTCTCTCTCTATCTCAGTCTTTCGTCTCTCTGACGCTAAAATCTAAACCTCCCAAAAGGATTATCTGTTAACTTCAGCTCTGATTCCTCTTCCCCTTTATTTCTGTTTTCGTTTTCCTCCTGCCTTTCTTTCTTTCGCTCTCTCTCTCTCTCTCTCTCTCTCTCTCTCTCTCTGTCTAAAAATTTCACCATTTAACCACCTACCCATACCATTTCTATTTTCTCTCCCTCGTTCTCTTTTATTCTACGGCCTGCATGCTTATTAGCTCTCTCACTCTCTCTGTCTCTGTCTGTCTCTGTCTGTCTCTCTCTCTCTCTCTCTCTCTCTCTCTCTCTCTCTCTCTCTCTCTCTCTCTCTCTCTCTCTCTCTCTCACTTAATGTTTTTTCACCTCTTGCAAGCGACATATAATTACGACTCTGTCTCAGTGCCTTTAATACGACAGTCATAAACACACACAAACACACACACAAATACAAGCGTGCTTGTATGGGTGTCGATATTTCGTCCTTTTTGTCTGATTTTGACAGAGAATACAGCAGTAATTAATTCCATTTTCCTAGATTTCTTTTCTGTTTTTTTTTTTACTATTTTGAACAGTAACAGTGACAAATTATTGCTTTGTCTCTTTCAAAAGGGTTTTTTTCATTGTTAGAGTCTACACGTTTTCTGTCGCCCGTTCGGTTTGATTAGTTTCGGTCTGTGCAACTCTCTCTCTCTCTCTCTCTCTCTCTCTCTCTCTCTCTCTCTCTCTCTCTCTCTCTCTCTCTCTCTCTCTCTCTCTCTCACGCACACACACACTTTCTTTCCCTGTACTTTTATCTGTCTTGCTGTTTCCCCTCTTACCGCTTAACTGCTGCAATGTTTCTTCTTTCTTTCTTTCCTATTCCAATCCTCTTCTACCGCAAGGTGTAGAGGTTGAACAAACTTCTCGCCACCATGGTCTCTGCATGGCTGGGGGCTTTGCTTCATTCCACTGCACTCCCAGCCCTGCAGAGAGCACCTCACATTGTCCTCCCAAGTCACTCCTCTCCCGGCCCCTTGGTCTTCTCCCAGCAATTCTTGCCTCATACAGTTGTTTTCGAAGTCTGTCCCCGTCCATCCTCTGAACATGTCCAAACCAGCAGAACTTAATTTGTTTTCGTAATTTGACTTTTCAAAGGTACTGCCCTATTTCACTAATCCTTTTGTCTCACCGTGGTCCAATCAACGAAAGTAAAAGACCATGGACCAGCTTCGAGGTGTCAATCGTAATTTTAATAATGGATCACGGCCTAACAGTCCGACTGTTTACCGTGAAAACCTGTGTTCGTTAATAAATACTAACATATTCTCAATTCCCATTGTTGCTAATTTTGATTCTTTCCCTGGTAAAATATTTTTTTTTATTTTGGTTGCTCATTGTTGTTCGTTGGTAGTAGTGGGGTCTCAATTCTGCATGCTGCTTGTCTTATTGTCAGTGGGATTAGTAGATATTTTATTTTCTGAATGTTTCCAATAGTTACCGCTTTAAATAATGATTTGTATCGTGTATTGATCTGCATTTGTTTGGACATTAATTTGTTTATTTTCTGTATTTCTATTGTCCATGTTTAATTAGTGCTATTTCTCTTTTGTATTACTTTTTGATGTGTAAAACTTTGTTGTCCCATACTAACAGTATGTGTTGCAATATACATAAAATAAAATAAGATGTGCATAATACAGTAATATTAACTGTTTAACGATCGATAGTAACTGAATACAAACTTTTGATGGAGTTATTTATCCTTCTGATACGTACTTTCCTAATAACCGTACCTACAATAACTTTCGATATTTCGATTCCGGCGTATTGTGATTAGATGACGTAGACAAGCACAACAGTGAGACACGTCAACTGTGAGTGAAACCACGATCGCGCCGCGCGTCTGAGCCTTGCTGAAACTTTAATAAACGCAGACAACAGTGCACGTCACTTGGCCTCGTCACCCGTCTGTTACTAATACCCTTTCGATATCTCGAAACACGTACGTGCTGTTTATTTATTACTGCATTGTTGTCCGTTATTTTTTCCTAATAAATACGAGACAGGAATTTGGGGTAGTATTCAAAATAAACTCCTTTTTCTTAGTACCCTTTGAAATTAAATTAATAATTCGCCAAAAAATTATATATTTTCCTTTGAACGGTATAATAAACGCTTAGCTTAGAACGTTTGCTTAAAATAAGCTTACTAAATTCTATGAAACTTGTTTCTGTACCAAGTCGCAATACTTCGTATGACAATGAGTTTTATTTTAAGTGTAACTTTTAAATAAAACCCCATGAGATGCAAGTTAGTCATATATTTTGATATCTATTAAACAAGACTCAGATTTTAAATATCTGGCATAAAAATTACTAGTTGAAGAAGTTTAAAGACAGATGGAATTGATAAAGTAAGTACAGCTTACAGAATTGTACGACATTTGAAGGACAACGTTTACAAAAAAATAATTGTTTAAAGCAAATGGAAAAGTAAACATGTATAATCCGATTATAAGACCACACAATTAAACGGAGACCAAACGACAATCTGAATGTTGTGTAGATTTTTTAAATTTTCAAATTTTTTTGACGTCAGGGCCTAAAAGTAAGTAAAATGTTTGATAAAATCACAAAAATTCATGTAAGGTATAAAATTAAAGGCACGTTTAGCTAACATGTAAATTTACTGTTAAATTTTAGAAATTTCAAAATTTTAGGATTCCAGGGCCAACAACGATCTTCCAAACGACGGCACCATTTCCAAAAACTGAACGGCAGTCTCCTAGCAGCAGACTCTGATGAAGTTCGCGACGATAGAAAACTAGCTCAGGTATTAAAATTGATTTTGTTTAATTTACATCTAAAATACTAGTGTTTTACATTGGAATAGTATTTATAAATTGTTAATTAACTCTCCTTTTTATTTTGACAAAATAACGGTGGTACGCGGAGGGATCCGAGGTAGTTTGCAAGAAGACCTAGCCTGGGGAAAAAATATATTTATTAAACAAAAATGGCAGAACAGAAAATTTTCATTGGACATAATTTAAAACGATTATCCGTATAGAAACACAACCTAAGCACTCTGAGGTAATATTTCATTAGATGTCTGCTCTCATCTTATTTTGTTTTCTTTATTCACGTTTGTTTACGGCGTAAAAATCAGTTCTGTTTTTGTAAATTCTATGTATTAAATTATACACGACTAGGAATAATAAGTTATACTGTTCATGTTGTATCAAGGTTTTTATTGAGAAACCCCCAACAGCCTTCCTCTTTAAGCTCCGGTGGACTCGAAATGAACGCAAAAGACCAAAGTGGTACGAGGGTAGGGAAAGGTTGGAAACCACTGGTCTCAACTACTCTACATCACCTACAAGTCTCATTTTGGGAAATTATATTCCACATAGTTTAATACCTTTGTTTTTTATTCTAATCGTATGATTGAGCATATAAAGCAAAGTCAGTGAGAAGCCGTTTTACTATAAGACATGATGACAGTGTATTTGAAATATACAGCAAACATGACGTACGAAGACTGAGAAGTGGATGTATATATGTGTGTGTGAGTGAGCGTGCGCGCACGTGTACACTCGTTATGTGTTCCGTGCAAATTAGGTGAAATGACTGTACCAGAACGCGGGTATAACAGAATTACCACAAAGTTCTGTATTGTGTGTACTAACCCAATTTCTCCACTGTATATGCAGCAAGGCTTCCGAATACCAACAAATTAATACACCTGGTTCACATGACCCTGAAACATACAAGATGTGTAGTAAAAGTAGAAGGAGCGTTAACAGAGTATTTCCAAGTTTGAAGAGGAGTAAAACAAGGGGATGTCTTGTCTACCCTCCTTTTCAATATAGGCTTAGAGACAGTAGTTAGGCTGCTTACAATAAACCCTGGTGGCACAATTATGAATAGAAGGTCGCAGTGTATTGCATATGCTGACAATTTTGTTCTTGTGACAAGAAACAAACAGATACCGGAAGAGGCGTACACCTCTCTGAAGCATGCTTCGACCAACCTAGGGGTGCAAGTTAACAGCCAAAACACAAAATATATGCCAATGAAAAAGAATGTCCGAGAAGAAATAGTCCCAAAAATAAAAGTCAACGACAATGAATTTAAGAGAGTACATAGTTTTAGTCATCTTGGATCCCTCTTGAAGTCAAAAAATTAGATTTCAATGGAAATTCAAGACACACTGGCCATGTGATATTGGTGTTACGTTTCTTTTTCTGTCTATCCTAAAGTCCAGAAACATTTCTAGAACCTCCAAGGTCCAGATTTATAAACCTGTAATGCTGCCAGTAGTATTGTACGCTCTTCAGAAGCCTGGGCCGTAACCTCAGACCAAGAAGATGTGGTCAGAAGATGGAAAAGAAAGATTCTCAGGAGGATATATATAGAGGTGTACTAGATACTGGAGTGTGGCGTCTGAGGACAAACGCCGAATTCTACGATTTACACAAGGAAACGGACATCGTCATAGCAATAAAACAAGGCAGAATTAGGTGGTGGGCAGGTCACGTACAACGAATGGACAGAGGAAAGGGCAGTGAAAAAAGTATTCATTGGAGGACCAGGAGGAAGAACAGCAAGAGACAGGCGAAGAAGAGGATGGGTGGGCGATGAAGATATGAGAAGACTGAGGGTCAGAAGGTAGCGTAGAGTTGCACAGGATAGAGGCCACGTCATTCTGGAGGCCAGGGCACTTCATGAGCTGTAGCGCCGTAGTAGTAGTAGTAGTAGTAGCAGTAGTAGTAGTAGTAGTAGTAGTAGTAGTAGTAGTAGTAGTAGTAGCAGCAGCAGTAGTAGTAGTAGTAGTAGTAGTAGTAGTAGTAGTAACAGCAGCAGCAGCAGCAGCAGCAGCAGTAGTAGTAGTAGTAGTAGTAGTAGCAGTAGCAGTAGTAGTAGTAGTAGCAGTAGCAGTAGTAGTAGTAGTAGTAGTAGCAGCAGCAGCAAGCAGCAGCAGCAGTAGTAGTAGTAGTAGTAGTAGTAGTAGTAGTAGTAGTAGTAGTAGTAGTAGTAGTAGTAGTAGTAGTAGTAGTAGTAGTAACAGCAGCAGCAGCAGCAGCAGCAGCAGCAGTAGCAGCAGCGATAGTAGTAGTAGTAGTAGTAGTGTAGCAGTAGTAGTAGTAGTAGTAGTAGCAGTAGCAGCAATAGCAGCAGCGGTAGTAGTAGTAGTAGTAGTAGTAGTAGCAGCAGCGGCAGCAGTAGTAGTAGTAGTAGTAGTAGTACTAGTAGTAGCAGTAGTAGTAGTAGTAGTAGTAGTAGCAGCAGCAGCAGCAGTAGTCGTAGTAGTAGTAGTAGTAGTAGTAGTAGTAGTAGTAGTAGTAGTAGTAGTAGTAGGTAACAGTAGCAGTAACAGCAGCAGCAGCAGCAGCAGCAGTAGCAGCAGCGATAGTAGTAGTAGTAGCAGTAGTAGTAGTATTAGTAGTAGTAGTAGTAGTAGTAGTAGTAGTAGTAGTAGTAGTAGTAGTAGTAGTAGCAGCAGCAGCAGCGGTAGTAGTAGTAGCAGCAGCAGCAGCAGCAGTAGTAGTAGTAGTAGTAGCAGCAGCAGCGGTAGTAGTAGTAGCAGCAAACATAACGTACGAAGACTGACAAGTTGATGTGTGTGTGTGTGTGTGGGGGGGGCGGAGCGCGTACTCTCGTTATGTGTTCCGTGTAAATTAGCTGCTGAAATGATTGTACGAGAACGAGCATATAACAGAATTATCACGGAAGTTCTGTATTGTGTGTACTAAACCCCATTTCTCTACTCTACTGTATATGCTGAAAGCGCCCAGCGTCGTGTTCATGTGTTAACCACCTTTATTGATTTTGTGGAGTTTCATTTTCACATTTAGCTCAACATTATAATTTTACTTAACAATAGTAAACTACAATTTGTATAAATTTAAACTACAATTTTTCTCTTCCAACGTTCTACATACAATACTGTTACACCATTATAGAACGATCAACATGTTTCTCGGCTAGTAGTAGTAGTAGTGTTGAAGCGTATTATCTATTATTCTGGAACACTTGTGCTATCTATGTAAATAACGATAGCTGCCGCTTATAAGTCAGGCAGTTTAAGTGACGATTTTCAAGTGAGGTTCGAAGTACTGTGGCGAAGTGTTATTGTGCGGGACTCTATTAGTCGACATTATTATGGCGTGTGGACAATTGTTACTTGAATTGTTGTAAGAGACTATCTTGTTGGTAAAGAAGAAGACGTAATTGACGAATAAGTAGAATAATGAAGAATTAAAATCATTTATTGAAGAAAAATGTATAGTACGGTTTGTCAACGCACAAAGAATACGTTGGCTGAGGGATGTGGAAGAATGAAGATACAAAAAATAACTGGTATTTTAGGCTTTCACGGCCAGTGTGAACTCTCTTGAAACTTGGTAACAACTCTCCGAGCTATTAGGCCGCATAAATCAGATGTATCGACCACACCGTTGGAAACCATCTTCACTGTAACGACTTGAGTAACTGATACGTTCTTCAGGACTTTTTCCACAGTTCTTATGCCACAGTACTAACACCGCTTACAATCCATATGCTGAGTTGGATTTTAGTTACTGACAACCTCGAAAGAGTGATTTAATTTATTTGAAGTTACCTGATGATGAAGCATATGCTCCGAAAAGCGTAGTAACAAAATCTACTAGAAGTCACACGGTGGATTACTAAAGGTTAGTTTGCTAATTCGAAAATAAGAGAGTTTAATAACAAAGATGGTTTGTATGTCGAGTAGTTTTGTAGAAATATTTGGTAAATCTCATTTAAGTTCAATAGCATCATACAAGACTATGGGCTACAGATCTCTGCTACAAAATCTAAAACTATGGCATTTCAGGGAAGGTATCCTATAATAACTACGATAGTCGTGGATAATCAGATTTTGGATCAGGTTAGTCGTTTTAATTACCTGGGTTGTAATATCTCATATGGAACTGATATTGATTGGGATAGTAAGAGAACAAAATTTATCATTTTTGTCAAAAACATACATTTTTAGGTTTAGTGTGAATTTACTTTTTTAAATTGCCAACAAATAAATGTAAATTTGTAAGAAACGGCTAGAAACAATATCAACAAGACACTGCGACATTGTTAACATTGCTACTGTGCAAGTGTTCGTGCGCATTATGCTTGTGTTTTGTGAGTGTTGTGTGTGTTTTTTTCATAGTAAGTATTCATTTGTGTTATTTTGTCCTTTGACTATTTACTTCCAACGTTGTCGTGTTTACTTGCTAAACTGCTACTTTTCATGTACCAGACGAGACTTTTCAGTGTTTCCACCATTTTCAAGTCCTGAAATGGACTTGAAAAACCACGTATATTTATGTCGTGGTTTAGGACTTGAAAATGGTGGCAACACTGAAAGACCTCGTCCAGAACATGACAAGTAGCAGTTTAGCAAGTAAACACGACAAAGTTGGAATTACAGAGACTGCTAATTCGAATAACAAGATGAAAAACGATTATTTACTATTTGAGGTTTTATTATTACTATTTTGTTGACTCTCTATCACGGATTGATTTATTCCTTTTAACATGTATTAGTTTACAATTAGTCTGAAGACGTCCGCTGATTGTGTTTTGGTTACCAAAACGTCGCATTCATATTTTTTCCGTGACGTCAAACTTCCGTCAGTTAAATTCAAATACAAACGCTTAAAAAATGTGTTTATCATTTATTGATCCGCGATCACTACATTAAACGGCGTATAATTTCTAGTGTCAAGTGACAATTTCTAGTATCTAAGTAAACGTGTGTTTGTGCGCGTGCGCGTGCGTTTCTACACACACACACACACACACACACACACACACACACACACACATATATATATATATGCTTATTAATAATAATAAATAACAATTTTCTTACAAGAATAGATGCCTAAAATCGTAAGTGTTACGATAGTTTAAAACTATCGTCAATATTAATTTTATAAAATTAATTAAGTTTCAAGCTGTCATGATGATGACAGTATAAAAATATTGTAAAAATAAATATAAACACTGTAAAAATATTCAAAAAAATACGTGTATAGGCTAATATATGACTATTGTTGAAGAGAAGTTTTATTTATTATTAATACTAATAAAAATATACAAGAATAATATAAGCAAATATAAATATATATATAGTTTGTATACACAAATTCACACAAATGTGTAGAAATATAGAACTAAGTGAGTGAGTCAGGAGTATAGAACTAATATTGTCAGAATAATACTAACTTGTACTGTTCTACAGAAGTGAATGTCAGTGAATGTCATTGTGCAGTGAACGACGGAAACTAGAAATCCTGCAAAAGTCTGATGACAACCGCGAGATCTTATCAACTAACTACAGAGTATTTTTTTTTTTTTTTACATAATTAAACAAACTTCTCTGTAAGCCTTTTCTATTTTTTTTAGTACTGGTTAATTCTGCTTACTTTAGAATGACTACATTTTTATAATTTTATTGTTCATAATGTTAAATGTGAGTTGTAATAATATTTTCTTTTTTAAAAGTAATTAACTATACATATTAAAACACGCTCACGTGTATTGTATGCCATGTTATATACAGTTAAGGTCTTATAAATAGGAACTAAAAAGAGCATTTATTACCTTAATATTAAGTAACGAAACATGATAGTCTTTAGATAATTAGATGTGTTAACGATACTGCACTTAGTCGTTTATCTGCTGCCGGCAGTAACGGTTTGGTCTAAGCATTAATACATTATTTGTTTTAAGTTTTATTTTTACCACTGTGATTTTGTTAAGAACGTACCTAATAAAGTTAGGTATTTGTGTGATTTCTTGTTTATGATGATGACAGCATACATTTTTAAACCGAAAATTATTTTATAAAAATACCGTAATTTTTAATTTTCGTTACTATTTTTGTATTTATTTTGTAGTCTTATAATTTTTGTGGTAATTTTTTTTTAACTGCTGGGTGTTTAAAACGTAAACAAGCTTAAGCTTAAATTAAATTTCATAAGCTTAAAATTTCATAAACATAAATTTATGAAATTTTATGTCGTTTTATAAACGTGTTTTAATAATACGTTTAAAAAACATATAATAAAAAAATTAATTAGTAAGAAGTAAAAGTTATTCAACAATGAATTCACCAACAATGTATCACTTGGACAACAATCACTTGGTCAGGAAACTTCGCCACTGTATTGTTGCCGCGACCGGCGATATCAGCGCACTCCTGTCGCGACGCGAGTACGCGCGTAACTAACCAACTGTTGGCTCTACAATACGACGCTCTCCCCCGCTGCCGTGGACGCGGCGCCGACGCAGACTTTGTGGAAAATCGTTTGCTTGTTCGCAACAAATTAAAAGGCATTAAATAAAGTGTGTTTGTCTTTCTCCGTCGCCACACATCCTTCCACTATATCCTAGTTTCTTTTTCTCGTACAAAACTGAATTCAATGCATTTGTCTCCTCTGTTTGACCTACATATTTCCCTGCCATCTGTCTCTCTCGTTTTTCCCCCTATTGAACGACTTAAACGTAGATTACTCTTTTTTTCTTCATTAACCCCGTAGAGAAGACAATTTTATTACATCATTAAACTCCAATTCGATTCGTCCACAGCAGTAACACGCCCCATTATTAGCGTAACCGGATAACGTTTCCGGCTTCTTTACGTATTTAATTAAATTAATCTAACCTTGTATTGACGCTCCATTTGTTAGACGTTGAGTTAACTACTAATGATAATGTGATGTATATATACACACTTATTGCTTACTCAATGTAATTATTGTACCTATAATCTCAATCTTCTATTGTAGTGTATTCATTGTTCATAGCCTAAAGATACCATGCATATGGTTTATAATAAGGTTTTAATTACTTAATTTCGATCGATTTCGGTTATAGACCATCGTCAGGACATATACACTGTGCACTCGCGGTCACAATATGTAAAACAGTTACTATTTACAAAAACGAGAAACTTTGGACACAAACGTACGTTTTACGATCATTAATCAGTGTTTACGAATTCTTTTCTTGTAAATATTAACTGTTTTACAATATTAATAGTGTATTGTCTTGTACACAGTTTATTTTGTAGTCTTATAATTTTTGTTGTATTTTTTTTTTTTAATTGAGGGCGATGTTTAAAACGTAAACAATCTTATATTTATGAAATTTTATATCGTTTTATAAACGTCTTGTATGATAATACGTTTAAAAAACATAATAAAAAAATTTAATTACTAGGATTTTTGGTCATTTATATAGAATGGGGAGCGTACTTGGCGTAGTGGCTAGCGTGTGGTGCTGCTACGCTGTCGGCGCGGGTTCAATTCCCGCCGGGGCCATCTGATTTAGATAGGACCGTTCCCCCTCGCAAGGCAATGGCAGACCAGCGAGTGGTATCCTGCCTAGTATAAACCCTAACCAACTATGCCGTTCGGATCCGGCGTTAAACTGTAGTTCCCATATACTTGCGAGAGACTCCGTAACACACGCACCACGGATATATGCGGGAAGGGTACAAACCATTCGGAAGACTGAAGGACCCAATAATAATATAGAATGGATGACAAAAGTTTAACAAAACAGATCTTGAAATATCTGTGGGGAAAGAAGTCAACATCAAGTTGGGTTAAAGAAGTCCAAAAGGATTTAGAAAAAAAAAATGTAAACGCAGAAGAAGCAATTGTGACACTTGCAAAAGACATAAAGCTCAGGCATTTATTGTGTCAACCAATAAGACATCTGTAACAGGAAAAAATAGAAGACGCAGTAAATTCTAAATACTGCGTCTCCAACAAGTAACGCCACAAAATGAATATGGGAGGTCAGAAAATTCCATCCCATACTGCCTACTGAACCTTCTCCTTATCACTAAAGAAGTCGACAACGTCAACATTGTTGGCATCTCACAACCGGACTGCATGATCCTGCATGTCCATCAGTAAACTTGGAACTTATACGAAGTCTGTAGGTAGGGACCTTCAGATCAGTGGGCATGGGCAATCTAAGGAGAACTAAGTCCAACCTAAGTCCAAGAAGATCTCGATGAAGAAGCTATTAAAATTTTGTTTGTTTGTGATGACTTCCACGTCTCCCCTTACAGCCATTGCAACCTTCATGAAGATTTCTTTTGAACAGGGAAGCAGGAAGCAGAATGACTGTACTCTGGCGGCAAAAAAATGCAAAGAGCCCGTGTGGAGTTGCTACTCTCCCATCGGGCGTCTCCCCAGGTAGCGGATAGGGGTATGCTCACCAGATATGGCGGGTACCGGGGAAATAAAATACCCGGGGCGCACCAAAACTAGCAGCTGCTGTCTTGTAGTTGGATATTGGCTTATCAAAGGCTAAAGGAAGTAAACCTTGATTAAAAATTGCCTGGTCCTCTAGTTTTGGGGTTAATGCAATGGGGCATTAACAAATCTATTTGTTAAGCAACCAAATAGATTGCAGCCGTATGGATTCAATAAAGGTAAATGAGAATTCAATCATGTCAGTAATCTTTGGTTTCGGAAAATGTGTAAACATTGTACAGCCGGAATAATAATAATAAAGTGCAAAGAATAGTACGAACACATTGGTGTATGCATTCTACTTAAATCCATTTCAAGGAAATCGTCGATATATACTATTGAAGAAAGAGAAACGTATTACACATATATAAAACAAACAACAAGTAACATGACATGATATACCCAACTTACATTTCTAAAACGATTAGGTGTCCCAGTCAAATCCGGAGTGCTCTTACTCCAGTATTTTCATAACATTCTTCCTGAAGACATTAATATTCTGATTGAAACCGTCTACGTTTTTACTGTTACAAGCACTATTCGTCATTTTGATGGATCTCGCCAATGGAGCCAACACGCGGTTTGCCGCCCAGTACCCGAACAACACATGCCTTCTTTGTCTTATATAAGGAACTATGTAACCGATCCCCGACACATCTACCTCAATAAGGCAGTGAATACTCCTATACATAAATAACACATCTTGTAGTGCTCTTCTATTTTTAAGGTTATAATGCCACAATGTGTCAACTTGGACGCGTATGACAAAAAACTATTGACTGATGCCACGATATTGTAGATAAGAAAAAACTCATTTTTTTGGACTGCTTCAATCTTCCGATCGGTGTCGTCCCTTATTATATATGCACAAATCACGGAACAGTAGCCCTACTCCAGAATCGGTCGAAAAATTATTTGGTATAGCCGCAGGATGGTATTAGCTGACTAGAAATGAAGACTCACCCACAGAACCACTCCTACGTTCCTCCATCTTGATTTAGAATTTATTATATATACGTGATTAGTGAAAATTAATTCAATTTATTATATATTAAAAAATAAATGTATTTTATAAATAAAAATGTTTATATTAGAAAAATATTAGACCACGAAAAACTTCAGAAGTTTGGTCATTAAGAAGTAATGATGAAATATATCAAAGTATAGAAAATGTAACAAAAACAGTGAGAAAAAAAAGGCTAGTATTTTTTGGACATTTATATAGAAGGGACTACAACAGATTAACAAAACAGATCTTTAAATGTTTGTGGGGAAAGAAGGCACATCAAGTTGGATTAAAAAGTCCAAAAGAATTTAGAAAAAAATAATATAAACCCAGAAGAAGAAATTGAAAGAGACGTTTTTCGGGCAAAAGTGTTAAAAATGGAAGACGTCCAGGGCAGGAGACAGAAAAACGCGGGTTCAAAGTGAACTGAAGACAGGAAGAAGAGACATAGTGAAAAGATGGAAGAATATTGGAGAAAAAGAAAAGAACGAGGAGTAAAGAATTGAAATTGTCATGTGGTACTCATATGGCCGATACAAATAGGAAAAAAATTATTATGAAAATACAAACAAATAAAGTGAAGTTCTTAAAAAAAACCAAATGTTGCACCATCCTTAGAGATCAAATACGAAATGAATATATAAGAACCGAGTTAAATGTATACTCTATGGCCAGCAGAATAAGGGAAGGACAAATAAAATGGAGACAGCAGCGTATCGACAGAATGGAAGATATGAGACTACCTAAACAAGTAAACAAGTAATAAGAAACAGACCACAAGGAAGACGAGATATAGGTAGAGCAAGGAAGAGATGTTTTCAGTGAAGGCGGAACAGGCTGTAAGCCTATACCTTGACGTGAAGAATAAGAGAGAGATTTATTATAAAAGCGTTAATAATAATAATAATAATCATCATCATCATCATCACATCATCATCATCTTCACGGGTTAAACTAAGGATGGTCTGTTTCTGTCTCAAATAGGCAAATAGGTCACTCCAGCGCTTCCTCGGACGTCTCACACCTCTCCGTCCCCTCGGCTTGTAGTTCCATAGTTGTTTGAGGATGCGACATTCATCCGTTCGGCAAAGATGTTCCCACCAATTCAGCCGATACTGGGCAATCCTGTCGAGTATACTCATAATATTCAGTTCCTGCCATGTCTGTGTTTCTTCTATGATCATGGAGAGTATACCCTGTCACGTGCCTGAGAATCTCATTTCACCCATTTGGATGCGTTAATAAGAAGAAGAAGAAGAAGAAGAAGAAGAAGAAGAAGAAGAAGAAGAAGAAGAAGAAGAAGAAGAAGAAGAAGAAGAAGAAGAAGAAGAAGAAGAAGAAGAAGAAGAAGAAGAAGAAGAAGAAGAAGAAGAAGAAGGATGCTGAATGAAAAATACTAATTATGTTGTATCATTAAATACTGATTAGGGAATTTATTAATAGAACAATGTTCAGGGCCTATATGTGAACGTTAAATACTGATTAGGAAATTTATTACTAGAACAATGTACAGTCATATATGTGAAGTTTCTGTTAATTGTCTCTTCCCATGGTCAGCCTGAGTGATAGCTGCTGCTTACCGAGAGATAGAGAGAGAGAGAGAGAGAGAGAGAGAGAGAGACACACACAGACAGACAGACAGAGGTCAAACTAAGGTAAGAGATGGTAAGGCTGGGGGGGAGAGTTACTTGAGATAACCGTTAGAGAATTTGTAGACGGTCGGTCGACTCGGGGTACCCAAGAGGAGCCAGAAATTACAACGTACGACTCCCGATAGGGCGAGCTTACAATTTTTATCACGTCTCTCTCGCTCTCTCTGTCTATGGTCGGTAGGGTCGATCGGTTTGTTTTTTATTCTCTCCATCTTAAAACGAACTTAAATAACTTGAATTTACTGCTGTCGACAGACAATGTTTATAATAGTAGTAGCCGTTGATTAGATTCAATTTCAGAAGGAATTAAATTTTAATTAATATTTGAAACATTATTTATATATTTCAAAACATTAATATTTTAAAGCATATGAGAGGATATAGGATGGTTAGAAGTGTGTTCAATATTATATATTGTGCAGATGACGAAAATAGAGGAAGAGAAAACAAAGTTATTACAAGCAGAATTATCACTGTTGCACACCACTATATAAAAATTATTCAAATTACCAACTGCTTTGTGTTGGACAGTTTTTAGCTTGAATAATAAATGGCTTTGTTTATTTTTACTGTAGTTAAAGTTGGTAATTAGGCAATTAAAGTTATTTCAATTTCTTACGACCCAATAAGGTATAAGCTTGTGATAAATAACAGAATAATATAGCAAGTAATACAGATAGACCACTTGGAAACAAGGCTTACAAGTATCAATAGGTCAGATGAAGAAATAGAACATTCATTGATTAAAACAAGAAGAATTGCTGGATGCATAAATAACCTTATATGTAATGATAAATACCTCACGTAAGAAGCAAAAACTAGCATTTACAAAAGCACAATACGTCCAGTAATATCGTGTGCACCAGAGACCAAGCCAGACACAGCAACAACTCCAACAAAACGACAAACTATAGAATGACTGTATTACAGAGGATACTAGGAAAGACAAGGTACGACAGGTGCCAAACAATAGTATAAGAGAAACGTGTAATGTAACAGATGTTAATTCTTGGGTTGCGGAAAGAAGAAAGACGTGGAATGAACGCATCTCAAGAATGGATGACACAAGACTAGTGAAAAAGGCGAGAGAGCATTGGTCGGCTACGGAGTGACCGTTGTTGTAGAACAGGACAGAGTTCTAACAAGGAAGCTAAAGAAGAAGAAGATTTCAAAACAGCTGCTACAAGACGTCGCTGATAGATTATTACATTAAGCTATACTATAATCATAATATTTTGAATTGAACACATAATTATACAGTATTGTATCACATTACAACACACACGCACGCACATTTATATACAGTATTAATGGATGATATTGAATGTTTGTTATGTTGCTTTGTGTTGGACACTTTTTAACTTGAATAATAAATGGCTTTAAATATAAATAGTAAAATAGTTTTACCTTTTTTCTTGTCCGTCTGGTGGCCTTTACTCTTTATGTAAATCTACGCGTTTCGGGACGTATGCCCCATCATCAGGAATATCCCTTGGTGAAGTTCGTCGATTATTAAAATATTAAAAACACTTTATATACAATTTTACACACATAACAATAAATATAAATATAAACACAAAAAATACACGTAAACTCCCCGAACTTGAGAACACACGCGATATCGTTGGTGCGCACCACGACATGCTATAGTCCTACATTTCTAATATTTCTAATATTATGCTTATAGTATAACTTAATGTAATAATCTATCAGCGACGTCTTGTAGTAGCTGTTTTGAAATCTTCTTCTTCTTTAGCTTCCTTGTTGGAACTCTGTCCTGTTCTACAACAACGGTCACTCCTCCTCTTCCGTAGCCGACCAATGCTCTCTCGCCTTTTTCACTAGTCTTGTGTCGTCCATTCTTGACATGCGTTCATTCCACATCTTTCTTCTTTCCGCAATCCAAGAATTGATATCTCTTACATTACATATCTGATGATGGGGCATATGTCCCGAAACGCGTAGATTTACATAAATAGTGAAGGCCACCAGACGGACAAGAAAAAAGGTAAAACTATTTTACTATTTGTATACATATAAGAGGCCTGGATACCAAAAAGCGTGGATCTAAATGGCTTTGTTTATTTTGACTGTAGTTAAAGTTTGGTAATTAGTGTGACTTCGTCTGGTGTCAATTATTGTCTTTCCGCTGTACAACACAACGATTTGTCCGATTACGCACAGTACGCAGATGGCATCCGTGGGGCGAAGAAGAGATGAACAAACGAACCCATAGTTCGTTCACTATGGGTTCTCTACGCACAGTGTCTATAGAGTAGAACAATGTTGATGTCAGCTGCTCATTGGCCGTAAGCAAAATGGCCTAGTGTGAAGTAGTGTGATAAACGGTCCCCCAGCTGACACTTGTATTTGTTCTAGCTACGAGGAGGAGGGGTTTCACTAGGCAGTCCACATGAGTTAGAAGTCCCACACTTCTTGCGTAAATGCACTCCCCTTCCTTCTAAAAAAAATAGTAGTAGTAGTAGTAGTAGTAGTAGTACTAGTAGTAGTAGCAGCAGCAGCAGGCGCAGAAGCAGCAGCAGCAGTAGTAGTAGTAGTAGTAGTAGTAGTAGTAGTAGTAGTAGTAGTAGTAGTAGTAGTAGTAGTAGTAGTAGTAGCAGTAGTAGTAGTAGTAGTATACAATAAAAAATTGGAAACAGTTTTCTATGAAACACAACTATTCTATACGCATATATGCAATAAGCTAACAATTATCACTTCTTCTCTTATCATGACTTCTGCCCTTAAAATATTCACATAATGTGCGTGGATTTCTAAAACCGAATCATTCCACGGTATGTTACGATTGTGTGCGCGCGCGTCTGTGTGTATTAGCAACTTAACGTAAACTGACAAGTGAACATTCCTGTCAGGTGTGGTGGGCAGACAGCTCCAATTGGCGGCAAACGTGATTTTCACGTTGGAGGCGTGATCTGTCTGATCCACCGCTCTCAGCTCTGTTCAGCTCAGCATACCCGTCCCCTGTGTGCCCATTTTCTCTCACCCCTGTCTCTTATAAGACATCTCTCGTACATTACTGTCTGTAATTCTTCTCTCTTCGTCTCCTCTTCACTATTTCTTACTTCGTGTCTGCTGTTTTACATTTTTCTTACTCTCTGTTCAATACACAATATAAACAACTTACAAGTTAGGGAAGATAACGTAAAGGAAACTCAGATTTATATGATGTTTTATCCACGCCTTGTATAAATAATAAGCATCAATTTCCCGACATTAAAGATATAAAATTTATTAAAAACATGCAAAAATGTCAAAAATTAATATTTGGGAAAATCTTAGTATATACAAACATAATAACAATATTTTATCAATTAAAGAACAAACTCAAGTAAAAACAAAACAAGATGATCTATTTAAAATTATACATTTATTAAAATAAATTAAGTATAAACATTAAAATTTCCAATGAAACCGTCAAACAGCTGATTAAGTAAATGAACATTAACACAAACGATAAATTCAATCAAATTAAATGATTAATTTCTTTTATATTAAATTCGATTATTCAATACTTTTTTTGTAGAGGCAGGACGTTGTAAATTGAACACTCTGGTCTCGATGCGCAGTAGACAAACACCTCGTTGCGACGCTAACAAAATTAGCGTAAACCGTTTTACAGTTTTGTGCCGTGTTTCACAGCGTGAAGATCGGCTGCAACAAGACAGGCGAGAACAACGGAAGCATGTGTGCGACAGAGAGGGAAACAATATGGAAGTGAAACAGTGAACGTTATAGCGTCGTCTCCCCTCTCTTGTCACTAGATAACTAAGCTATACTTGAAAGTGGGGGTAATTCATGCATTGGGTTGGCGCAGATGACCGTTCAGGAAAGGCTGGCGGCCCTATACTGAAATCGAAATCAATTCGATTATTTTTTGATTCACTTATAAACGTCCGATGTGATCAGTGGAACGTGCGTCAGGTGGAACTACAATAATAAATTTTACTTGCAGGCGTGTTATTCGAAGAACTTTCATAATATAGAAAACCTGCAAGAATACTATTACAGAGTTACGTAAAAAATAAAGATGAACAAATAAAAGATAAATTTATTTTACTATAGAATGAGTTAACGGAAATGTAAAATAACATAATAAATACAAAACTTAACAATAAAAATAAATACAGTAAAATATAAAACGATAGAAACATAAAAACAAAATGCCTTTACGCAGCAGAATAAATGTTTCCACACCAAAAAAGTAAATTAAAGGAGTAGAGAAATAGAAAGAGAAATTTAGAGGAACGGACAAATTCAAGTATCTAGGATTCACACTGAGTAAACAAGGCACAACGGAAGAGGAAATAAAAAGTAGATTAGGGCAGACTAGAACAGGGATTACACAATTAGACAGTGTTATATAGGACAAAAATATTAGAAAAAGGACGAAAAAAATGACATATCAGACCATAGTCCAAAGCATTATGATGTATGCAGCGGAAGTATGGGTTATTAGCAAAAAGAATGAAAGAAAGATTCTTGCAACGGAGATGGAATATTGGAGGAGGTGCTGTGGAATAACGAGAGCAGACCGAATAACAAACGAGGAAATCAGAAGAAAGAAGAATGGAAACGGAAAGAAGTGTAATTGACTACATCGAAGAAAAAAGATTGTTGTGGTACGGTCATGTCCGGAGAGCCCAAAATAGGTGGATCAACAAAGTGACGGAATGGAGTCCGTTAGGAAGGAGAAAAAGGGGAAGACCGAGAAGATCTTGGAGGGACGAAGCGGATGAATCTATGCAACGTATAGGACTTGAGAAAGGACAATGGGAACATCGGGAGAACTGGAAAGCCAGGTTGAACAAGGGAGACGGCACTAGCTGTAGCAACCCTATTATATATATTATAACGGAACCAAATATTAACTATTTGGGGTTATATGTTTACCGCATGCTGAAACCATATTTAAATAAAAATTAACAGTTAAAACTCCATTTGAATGTAGCGCATTGAAAATAATGCTGTGTAAAGCAACGCACACGTGGTCGTTATGTAATCAGTTCGCTGTACAAGGAAGCGACCACACCCAAACTGTTAATTATTAATATCTCGGAAACTAATAAATAAAGGCGAAATCTAACATAGCCAAAATGTTTGCCGAGATATTAATGATGAAGTGTGCAAATTTGATGCAATATAATTAACAAATGTAAGAGTTAATTAAAATAATTAAATAACTTCTGTTAAAATAGAGATATAGTAAAGAGATTTTAGTATGTTATAAAGATAATAATTTGTGACAGATTGTATATTTTAGATTTCACACAACTTGATTTGCAACCAAGTTATTGCAAAATTAAATAAGTACAGGATATCCTGAGCGACAAAGTGGTTCCGGCGGATAATTAAATATTAGATAATAATTCTATTCTCCGTCTGTGGGAACCAGACTTCATTCTCACGGACTAAGGGAATTCTAAATTTTATGTAGTAGGGAGAGTGCGTCGACCAATGAAATCATTGCAAGCAGCCCCGGCTACTGCGATGTTTTCTGGTGGAAAAATCACTCTTCTGTCAGTACTCACGAAGTTAAGACGTAGTCCTTCGATCGTCTAGTAGCCAAAGTGGTGAAGATCAACAAGAAGACTCTACGTGGTCAACACACACGCAATTACGAACACACCAACTACAGATCATCTGTATAGCTCGTAATTGCTACGTAAAGGCGAGATACTCTTCAGGACATCAACCAAGCTTATTGTGTACTACCAGTTAGTCATAAGCACGCAAGAGATCCACCCGACTTCAAGACCAGACTTCAAGAATACAACAGAGAGGCCGTCTAAATCATTGGTTAACGGCTGACGAGCAGAGCGACCGCCCGAACGAAGCACACACACACACACGGTGACGTGCAACGTGCAAATCGACGGAGAACAGGAAGCAGTTCCAGCAGACAACAGCAGACGTTAAAATATTCACAAACAGCAGGGAAGCAGAGTGTTGCCGAATTTTGAACTCCACGACCGAATCCAGCAGTTCTAAGCAGATTACTTTCTCTAACCAAGGACTCGAATCGACGAGGGACAAATCGGGACGACATCCTCTTCAGTAACAGGAAAGCATAATCTATTTATTTATTTTCAGATCAAATTTTATATTTTTCAATTAAAACATTGTAATTCAAATAATTCAGGTGCCAAACAAAAAGCAAAGACTCTAGTAATTAAAAAGTAAATTCGTTGTGATAATCTGTATAGCAGTTTAAGGCTTTAGTAAGTTAGAGTTAAGAAATAGAAGTAGTATAAAAGCGCTATACAAATCTTTACTGACAATTTAATCGTAGATCATACTGCAGTAGATCAGAAGTAAAATCACTAAAAAGGAAATAACGTGAACTAGACTGTCACGTCTAATTTATTTTAACTAATTCTTCAAATTAATTTTAGAGTTTTATATTTTGTTTCATGAACACTTAGATTCAAATTAATTAAATAAATTTAATTAAATTCAAATCAATTAATAAAGTCAAATTTAAATTGCAATTAACTCGCAAAGAACGAGTTCAGTTTCTTTCAACTATTAGACAATCGAAAAACATCGATTCATTGTATAGACTATAAGAAAATTCATAACATTATAACCATTCTATTCTTGTGTGTTGTTGGTGTAATAAACAACGTTTTATTGCCCCATATAACAGTGTTTTATTGTTGTACGATAAAGCCTACCAGTCTCACAAAACTCTCCCCCTTAAAAGTAACTTATCTTGTGTGTTGTTGTAATAATTTGAGATTACTAGCTTGCGAACTTCAAATCCAAAATCCACACGCCCTAGTCGGAAGAATCTGCAAGATCAGACAGCAGGTGGGTACTCACACACAACATTACATTACAATAACGCATAGAAGTGTAGTTATAAATGTCGCCCTGTACGTGGGGCCAGAAATTAAATTCAATTTAAATTTAATTTTCACTTTAAAACAAACTTTGCTGTTTTAATTAGTAAAACAGCTGGCGTCCAACTAAACAATCCCCAAAGAGTTTTGTGACTGGTGTTCGTACAACAGTAAAGTTATTGTGTGTATTTGAAACTGTTGTGTGTATTTTAAATTGTGTATATTTGACATTGTTGTCTATTTAAAATGGATATGGATAAAATACTTAAACAAATACAGCAAATGAACGCGCAAATGAGTGCGGATTTGACCGCTAATATTAACGCGAAATTCGAGAAAACAAATGCCGAATTAACCGCGAATATGAATGCGAAGTTTGAACAAATAACAGCCAATGCTGAAATGAATATCGCGGAATTAAAATCTAATATCGAAGCACAAAAAGTTAGTCTAACCGAAGCATTAGAACACAGTAACGCTGACATAAACGCCGAGATTAAGCAAAGTAATAAAGAAAGTAGTAAATAATTAACTGCGAAAATAGACGAAAGCGTAACCGAGTTAACGGTGAAAGTCGCGGAAATCGCCGAAAAAGTAAATACGGTCGATACTAAAATCAATGAACGGTTTAAGGTTTTTGAGACCACAATGCAAAAATCGTTTATAGAACAAGTAACACGTATGGAGGGCCGGTTTAAGGAACACATAACCCGCTGTGAAAAGCAAACACTAGAGGTTTCCAAAAAGGTGGAATCCCTAGAGGTAAAAATTCACGCGGACGTGACCGAAACGCAACGACGAGTAGATAAATTAGACGCTTCAATTGTAGAGACGCGATCTAACATTTACTCTAATAAAGAGAGTGTTTTACAAACGTTAAGCGACGAGATTTTTAAAGTACGACAGGAGGTACGAAGGAGGTCTGCTCCAAATATTTTGGTACAAGGTCCTGTCGATGAGAAAAATCGCGTGTATTTTACGGGGGAAAATAACGAAAACCCCATTGAATTTTTATTAGCGTGTGAGAGTGAAATGGCTAGAGTAGGTTCCCGACTAGAAGATCAAGACAAAATACAGTGGGTGGTTAACGCGATGCGTGATTCGGCGCGTAAGTGGTATAACATTGTACGCGATAGAGTGTCCACATACGCGGAGTTCAAACAAAAATTTGAAAGCCGATACTGGAACTCGCATACCCAACGACTTCTGCGCAATGAACTGGAATATGGCCGTTTTGACAAGAAAATGAATATTACCGCCGAAAATTATATAATCCAGCAGGTCGAGCGCGCGAAGCATTTAACCCCAGCATTTGCGGAAATTGACATAGTCACCAAGCTTGCCTACCATTTTAACCATAACATTAGAGTAGCTGTATTTACCCAGGGTATTCGCACGGTAGACGAACTCCTCATTCTAGTGTCCCAAAGTGAGACGGTTTTTGATTTTGGTGGGTGGCGTTATAATCCCGATTTTCGCCGAAATAATGAAGGGCAGAATACGCGACTACAGTACCATCAGCAAACGGATCAAAAACCGAGTACCAGTTCTACTCCACCCCAAACACCGTCAAAACAGCCAAATAAAACCTTTGAGTACAAGGGAAAACAAAATTTTGGTAGACCAAAGGGGCAGGGTAAGGGTAACGATGGAGCACAAATTAGAGCGATTCAAACGGTCGAATTAGCCAAAGCTGATACAACTGAAAAAGACAGCGACTCCCACGGAAATAAAAATTCGAACAATAAATCGAAAAGTTACCAAGCTACAAAAAACGTGCCAAAATGCGCATCCAGCAAGGACGCGCTATAAATTCGGCAAAATTGTGTAAATATAAGCATGTTAATTATAAGGATTATATATTGTGTGAAATGTGTACTTTTAATTATGTAACTTGTGGGCCCGTTAATAATGTGTTCCCACCGGATGTCAGGGATCCGTTGCTAGAATCCGGTCCCACGCGACAAAGGCCCGTGAGCGCGGCGTGTCCGGTGTTACACGCCTTTGTCAATAGCGTTCCCACGAGAATTCTGTTGGATACCGGTAGTGTTGTATCCGGAGTCAGTGAAAGGTTCCTGCGTACCAATAAAAAATATTTTCGTACGGCCCCATCACTCCCAATCAATCAATTTTATATACGAACCGCTACCGATACAAAAGAAAAAATTGACACTCAATACTATCTAACTATCATGCTAGACGAAGTGCAATTTGAAGTGTGTGTAGTGGCTATAAACAATTTAATATGTGATATGTTATTGGGGGTAGATGTATTGGAACAAATACGTGCGGAAATTAACACCAGTGAACACTTATTAAAATGTACCATAGACAATGTTAGTTACACTTTTAAACTGAACACACAGACACACACACAAAACCATGGTGACCCAATTAAAATCACACGGCCGCCAAAACAAGTAATTCATTATAAAGAATGTGAAGAGGGGGAGACCACCTTAGATTCCCGAACTGAACGGAGATTGTCGTCGCTGCAAGAAGAATTCAGCGATATCTTCAGTGAAGAGCATTCAATCTCGTCAGTGTATGAACACAGAATCCACCTCACAGAGCCGGAGAAGTTCATAAGGAGAATCTACCAGGTCCCTATAAAATACCAGGCCGAGGTCCAGCAGGAGATACAGCGGATGTTGGAAGAAGATATTATTGAAAGATCTAATAGCAGCTTCCTCAACCCACTGCTGGTCGTCCGCAAGAAGACTGGAGAGATCCGACTCTGCCTGGATATGAGGAACTTAAACAGTCTCGTAGAGAAAGAGTTTGACTGCGCACCGACAGCGGAGGACCTCTTCATTAAATGTGAAGGAGCCAGGTACCTCACGAAGCTAGATCTAACAGCAAGCTTCTGGCAGGTCCCGCTGTGTGAGCAAGATCGTAAGTATACAGCATTTATATTTAATAACAAATGCTATCAACACAAGGTGGTACCTTTTGGCCTTAGCACGAGTCTCGCTGCGATTGTAAGATGCCTCGAGAGAGCTCTAGGACCTGAGGTAGACCCATACACGGTAATATTCGTGGATGACATCCTCGTGATATCCCGCACGTTGGAGGAACACTTCGAGCACCTGCGGAGCGTCTTCCAGAAGCTGAGGTTAGCCAACATCAAGCTCAAGCTACACAAGTGCGAGTTTGTAAAGTCCCAAATGAAGTTCCTGGGACATATAATCTCAGCTACAGGTATCAGTACGGACCCAGAGAAGCTCAGGAGTATTGTGGAATTCCCGGTGCCCAAGAACCTCAAAGCACTGCGAGCATTCCTTGGACTCACGGGATATTACAGGAAATTTACCAGCAAATACGCAGAATATACAGTCCCGTTGCTACAGCTGGTACGCAAAAATATAAAGTGGAAATGGGGTTCTGAACAGAACGATGCGTTTGAGAGGGTTAAAGACCTGTTCCAATCTAATTTACAATTGTTCCATCCACAGCAGGGTAGGAAGTATGTAATGTACACTGACGCTAGCGAGTACGCTATCGGCGCCGTGTTGCATCAAGAAGACGAACAAGGTAGTCTTCATGTTGTAGCATACGCCAATAGGACGCTCAAAGGCGCTGAGTTGCACTATTGTACTTCCGAGAAAGAAATACTCGCCATAATAAACGCACTCAGAAAATTCAGACACTACCTATACGGTACCCATTTCGAGATTCACACTGATAATCAAGCGTTATCGTTTATATTAAAATGTCGATTAGCAAATTCCCGACTAACACGATGGGTGTTAGCTATTCAGGAGTACTCCTTCACGATTAAATATTGCAAAGGATCAGAGAATACCACCGCAGACACTCTAAGTAGATATCCGCCCGTAGAAAAGGAGGAGGTATATGAAGCAGCTGACGACGAGTTGAGAGTGTTAAATATGCAATACACGGTCGCGCCTGAAGCTACTAATATGCTACAGAACTTAGGACGCGAGCAGGACGATAACCTCGCACTCCTTGCTAAAAAGCTAATGTTAGCAGCTCACCCAAATCCTCACTATCTTATACAAGACAATATATTGTATAAATTGTTACAGGGCGAATGGAAAGTGGTATTGTCTCCAGCGATGCTTGCGTGTATAACACAATCTTTACATATAAAAATGGCGCACGCATCTCCTGTAAAATGTGTCAAAATATTGCAGGAGGATTTTACAATAACCAACATGTACCGTAGGGTAAAGAAATTGCTAAAAACATGTTATCCATGCCAGACAGCGAAAGTACCAAACGTACACACTTACGTGCCCATGGCCAATGTGATAACGGAAGGTAAGGGACAGATGATCGCCATCGACTTTCTGGGACCATTACCCAAGGCTACCAGAAATCTAAAACACATGGTAGTTTGCGTCGATGTGTTTACTAAAAAAGTTAGCCTTTATGCGATCCCTAGGCCCACTACAAAGTCCGTTTTAAATATTATACTTAATAAGTATATCCCACAACATGGACCAATAAGGAACGTACTTAGTGACCAGGGAAAGCAGTTCCAAAACAAACACTGGGCAGCCACCCTGGAACGTAACGGTATCAAAGCAGTCCTAACCTCGATACGACGACCACAGGGAAACCTTGCCGAAAGGGTGAATCGGGAAATCGGTAAAATGTTCCGTATCTATTGCTATAAGGAACAAAGTAAATGGTCCGAGTTCTTACCATTCTTCGAAAAGGCAATAAATGAGAGTTATCATGATACCACGGAATACACACCAGCAGAATTAGACTCTGGAACCATGCCAGAGAGGTTTTGGGATAATTATTTAAGTAAGCCAAAGACTTATAATCTACCTCTGCCGATGCAATGTAAAAATCAACTTGTGAGGGAAAGAATAGTTGAAAAAGGGCGAAAAAGGGCAGACAAATTTAATACGACGCATAAACTAACGAACTTTGTAGTAGGCGAGAAAGTATTGCTCAAGGCGAATCCTGTAGGCCGACGAGACATAAATGTGGCTGCAAAGTTCTTTCGTTTATATAATGGACCCTATCTGTTGGCTCAACAACTCGCACCTCACACGTTTATCGTTACGACGCGGGACCGAACGAAAACGATCGGTAAATTCCATGCGAGCTCTTTGAGAAAATACTTTGAGTAGCATGGTGTTCCAAAGCGCGTCGCGACGAAATAAAAAGACTTTAAAAAGATAAATAGTATTTAGAGTTAATAATAATTGTATTATAATAATTAAAATTAAAATAAGTATTTTGTGTTTTATAATATTATTAATAATAATTATAGATAACTTGTGTACTAATAATAATATTTCTCTATAGCGGTAAATAATAAGCGTATACCACTGAGTGAACGAGCTCACGGCAGGAAACAGTTACGTCACGCGATAACAACTACCTGACCCACATATGAAACTAGGTCAAGCAATTAGACGCGCGCCCGGCGATAACGTTTTAAATACTGTCAGCAAAAATTCCTTTGTACGCGTGCCATTGTTTATATACAAAGGCTACTACTCGTTTTAGAAACATTATACGCAATAAGTTGCAAATATGATAGTTTAATACATGTATTTAGAGTTAAATTGTATATAATGCAATAACGTTAACACTTGTGTACGTGTCTTCAGAATAAGTAATACAATGTATAGGGAATAAGAATAATGTTTACAGAATATGTGTGTAATGATTAAGAAAAAAAAAAATAACTGTAATTATTACATTCATTTTTTTTTTAAAGCGGGTGTGGGAATATATAACGGAACCAAATATTAACTATTTGGGGTTATATGTTTACCGCATGCTGAAACCATATTTAAATAAAAATTAACAGTTAAAACTCCATTTGAATGTAGCGCATTGAAAATAATGCTGTGTAAAGCAACGCACACGTGGTCGTTATGTAATCAGTTCGCTGTACAAGGAAGCGACCACACCCAAACTGTTAATTATTAATATCTCGGAAACTAATAAATAAAGGCGAAATCTAACATAGCCAAAATGTTTGCCGAGATATTAATGATGAAGTGTGCAAATTTGATGCAATATAATTAACAAATGTAAGAGTTAATTAAAATAATTAAATAACTTCTGTTAAAATAGAGATATAGTAAAGAGATTTTAGTATGTTATAAAGATAATAATTTGTGACAGATTGTATATTTTAGATTTCACACAACTTGATTTGCAACCAAGTTATTGCAAAATTAAATAAGTACAGGATATCCTGAGCGACAAAGTGGTTCCGGCGGATAATTAAATATTAGATAATAATTCTATTCTCCGTCTGTGGGAACCAGACTTCATTCTCACGGACTAAGGGAATTCTAAATTTTATGTAGTAGGGAGAGTGCGTCGACCAATGAAATCATTGCAAGCAGCCCCGGCTACTGCGATGTTTTCTGGTGGAAAAATCACTCTTCTCTCAGTACTCACGAAGTTAAGACGTAGTCCTTCGATCGTCTAGTAGCCAAAGTGGTGAAGATCAACAAGAAGACTCTACGTGGTCAACACACACGCAATTACGAACACACCAACTACAGATCATCTGTATAGCTCGTAATTGCTACGTAAAGGCGAGATACTCTTCAGGACATCAACCAAGCTTATTGTGTACTACCAGTTAGTCATAAGCACGCAAGAGATCCACCCGACTTCAAGACCAGACTTCAAGAATACAACAGAGAGGCCGTCTAAATCATTGGTTAACGGCTGACGAGCAGAGCGACCGCCCGAACGAAGCACACACACACACACGGTGACGTGCAACGTGCAAATCGACGGAGAACAGGAAGCAGTTCCAGCAGACAACAGCAGACGTTAAAATATTCACAAACAGCAGGGAAGCAGAGTGTTGCCGAATTTTGAACTCCACGACCGAATCCAGCAGTTCTAAGCAGATTACTTTCTCTAACCAAGGACTCGAATCGACGAGGGACAAATCGGGACGACATCCTCTTCAGTAACAGGAAAGCATAATCTATTTATTTATTTTCAGATCAAATTTTATATTTTTCAATTAAAACATTGTAATTCAAATAATTCAGGTGCCAAACAAAAAGCAAAGACTCTAGTAATTAAAAAGTAAATTCGTTGTGATAATCTGTATAGCAGTTTAAGGCTTTAGTAAGTTAGAGTTAAGAAATAGAAGTAGTATAAAAGCGCTATACAAATCTTTACTGACAATTTAATCGTAGATCATACTGCAGTAGATCAGAAGTAAAATCACTAAAAAGGAAATAACGTGAACTAGACTGTCACGTCTAATTTATTTTAACTAATTCTTCAAATTAATTTTAGAGTTTTATATTTTGTTTCATGAACACTTAGATTCAAATTAATTAAATAAATTTAATTAAATTCAAATCAATTAATAAAGTCAAATTTAAATTGCAATTAACTCGCAAAGAACGAGTTCAGTTTCTTTCAACTATTAGACAATCGAAAAACATCGATTCATTGTATAGACTATAAGAAAATTCATAACATTATAACCATTCTATTCTTGTGTGTTGTTGGTGTAATAAACAACGTTTTATTGCCCCATATAACAGTGTTTTATTGTTGTACGATAAAGCCTACCAGTCTCACAAAACTCTCCCCCTTAAAAGTAACTTATCTTGTGTGTTGTTGTAATAATTTGAGATTACTAGCTTGCGAACTTCAAATCCAAAATCCACACGCCCTAGTCGGAAGAATCTGCAAGATCAGACAGCAGGTGGGTACTCACACACAACATTACATTACAATAACGCATAGAAGTGTAGTTATAATATATATATATATATAATATATATAGAAATATATATATAATAGAAAGAGAAAGAAAAATACGAAAGGACATGGCTCAAAGAAAATTGGACGTGACAGGAAGAAAGGAAACAATAAAAAATCATATCTGAAGACTGAAAAACTTTCAGAAATTATCCAAACACAAAGGACTTTATGCTACGGACACTTGGTCCAAATGAAGTCTGAGAGCTTAACAACAATAATTATTGGTACCTTAGGCTTTCACAGCGGGCGCCTTTTGCCGTAGTACTGGTGAAGAACCGTACCAGTTAATCGAGTCATTTTACACGGAAGTTGGCCGAAACGTCTGTTCTATACGGCAGTAGTGAACCACGGCCTAATAGGCTGGAGAGTAGTCAATCAAATTTTAACAGAACGACAATAATTGATTATTTTGATAAAAATTCCTGGACAAAATTTGTCGGTTCACAGACATTAAGAAGACTCTATGATAAATAAACGTAGGAGAATGAATTGTAGAAAGGAGTACTTTTTGGTAAAGTTAATTGACAAAGTTGTTTTAGATCTGTGGGGGAAGAAGTCAACATCGAGTTGCATTAAAGAAGTCCAAAAGAATTTAGAAAAAATAATATACACGCAGAAGAAGCAATTGAAATTGCTTTTTTCGGGCAGAAGTGTTAAAAATGGAAGGAGTCCAGGGTAGGAGAGAGAAAAACACAGGTTCAAAGTGACTAAAGGCAGAAAGAAGAGATACGGTGAAAAGGCAAAAGAATATAAGAATATTGGAGAAAAAGAAAAGAACAAATAATAAAGAATTGAATTGCAATTGGCATGTGGTCCTTAGACGGCCGATAGAAAAAAAAAGTTGTTTAGTGGTTATAATCACTATATCAAAAATATGATCTGACGACGAGCTGTGAAGCTTGAAAGCGCTAATCGGGAATTTTTACTGTAGTAATGTGCAAAAGTGTTATTTCTGTTTTCGGAAAATTATTAAGCAAGTTAGTCGTTTAATGGAAGAAGAGATGAAAAAACAAACTCTGTTTGGGTAGAAAAAAGGAAGAAAGGATATGGAAATAATGAAGAAATACTGCAAAGAGAAAAAGACAAGAAAAGACAGAAGATCATGAAACGTCATTTCACAATGACCGTAGCTGACCAAGATCGGTCAGAAATAGTGTAAAAATAATAATCAATGAACAAAAGTAAGAAATTTAAATAGCAAAATAGAAACAAATAAATGATAAATTTATTTTACTATGGAATGAGTTACGGAAATATGGTATAACATAAAAAAATATTGAGTAAAGAATACGCTGTAATTTTTTAATGAATATTTTGTAGCAGAAGAAAGAATTCATTTGAGCCAACCTGCGCGAGCGTAAATATTGCAAGCCTCGCGCAAGTTCCGTGACAGCAGCGCTCTCTTCAGTCAGTCTATTAAGTCAAACACCGACAGACAGCCTTATGAATATGTAAACGGCGATGTCAAACGATTCACAGGTCCCTCAGGGCCTCCCCCCCCCCACAAATACGCTGCTGTCAAGAAACGTTTCTTCTTCAACTGGAAAAACATTGTGTTTAGCTTAAGTATACATGGTAGAACTTTCTTCGCTTAACTTTTGTGCGTGTAAACATATTCAGATAATAACTTTCACATTCTTAACGTAGAAACATAAATATTAAATATGTCGACGCAAACATTTAAGAAAATTAGACAAATATTTATAGGAACACAAATATTATGTAATTTACCTAAATTGTTATAAAAACTTTTACAATGAGAAACCAATGAATCTACAGTTGACACAAGTCTCGTAACTTTTTTTGTTTTGTTTTAAGAGGTTGAAAGTGGTGAGATATGAGTTTAAAATAATTTTTTGTTCATAATTAACTTCTGTAAACAGTTAGTGTCACTTTTAACCAATAATTCTTTCAATAGTTTTTATTAATTAGCAAATAATTGAATCCGTTTTAATTTGAATTTTCAATTGTTGTAATGTTTGCTCAATCAGCTGTTTTGTTTACTATTAGACAAAAAGTCTAAAAACAAATATCTGGTGAAATCTTAATATTCACAAACACAATATCAACAATTTGCAAATTAAAGAACAAAATCAAATAAATCGAAACAGTATGATCTATTTTAAAATATAAATTTATTAATATAAATTTATTAAATATTTTGTTCAATATAACCGTCAAAACAGCTGATTAAGTAAATGTTGCAACAATCAAAGATTTAAATCAAAATAAAACCTATTATTCGTAATTTTATTTTAAAGTCGAAAAAATCGATTGTTCTTTATTTCATTTAGACAACTCTGATGATGCAGATCTGTTCTGTGAAACGTGTTTCAGGTTGAAATAAATCTAATAAAAATACCTTCTACCTGCAGAAGTAATAATAATTTTATAAAATATAAATTATATGTCTAGAAACACTCACACGCGCGTGCGCGCACAAGCTATGTATATATGGGTGTGTACTATAGTCCCTGGGCATATTGTCAACTACCTCATCAAAACCTAAAAAAAAATTATGAATTCTCTGGTGTTCTTCTTTTTCTGCACCTCACCCAGTAGGCACTTTCCCTTCTCAGAGTGTCTCTCCATCTCTCTCTCTCTCTCGGTCTTCCTACATCTCGTGTACCAAAGGGTCTATATCAAAACGCGACCTTAAGTAGTCGTCCATCCTCCATTCTGTCTGGATGCTGTAACCATTCGCTGCGATAAGTCTGGATTTTATCGTTCGTGGAGAATACCTGTAGCTCTTCTCTAATATCCTCATTGCGCAAACAACCCTGTCTCGTGCAATCCTTTGGTGTTGTCAGAAACTTCATTTCCAAAGTTTGAATCTGCTTTTTAATCTTCTTTGTATGAACCCATGTTTCACATCCATATAGTGAAAAAGGCAGTGCCATTGTTTTATGAAATTTAAGCCTTGTCTCTTGCACTGTCTTTTTACTCTACGTTCGACGTATGATGCTACACATCATCCGAAACCTCGATATTTTTGTAGTAATACTCGGCCTGTTCGTTCCCAATACTGATAGTGCAACCCAGGTAATAAATTCTTTGGTATTTTTATTAAATATTACACAATAATAGTGATAGGAAATAAAATAAATCTATTTTTCTGTAAACTTACATAATTGATAACAGATTATTTTCCTGTTTTTTAACTATTTGTTATCTCTACTAGAGGTCTGACAACACGTTGAAGTCCCACTGGCGTACATTTAATGAAGTTGCCTTTAAAGGCTCATTACGGTTCCAAAGCCACTTATTGTTTAATTAATGGTTTCGTATTAATGAAGATTTTTTTTGGCTGAGAACCAGGAAATTTCATAACTTGACTGCAAGTTTATGTAAACATTTATCAGGATATGTACAAACTCTCAGTGCTGCCAACAACACACATGGTGAGCATAAAAATTTTACAAGCAGAATTATCACTGTTGCACACCACTATATAAAAATATTCCGAAACATTTTTTCCGATCTGACGATGAGCTGTGAAGATTGAAAGCGCCAGTCGGAATATTTTTATATAGTGGTGTGCAACATTGATAATTCTGCTTGTGATTTTAACCACTAACACAACTTTCTTCATTAATAAAAATTTTATTTTTCATACAATATTGAGTGTTAAATTAACGTTATTTACATCTTAACAAAATCTAAATAAAGTAAGAAAACTATTGAAATTTTAAGCTGACAATTTTCACATTTCTTAATTGATGACCTCTTAAATTTTGTGAACTGTACATTTATTCCAGAAAACGTATATTACCTGGTAGCTTAGTCTATCAGTATAAACCGCAACTCTTTCTTTTTTTGGTGGGAAAATTTTGATCCACTAGTGGTGTTATTTATTATAACATAAACACACATACTTAAAAACTACATCAAAAATTACTGCACACAACAAGATATATACGTATATAATTAAGGAAACGCTGGGAGTCAGGTAGCTTAAGTGAACTATTAGCAAACTAAAGGATCGTTGTGGACTTACCTCGAAGTGTCCCTTGACAATGCCACCGGCCTGTCCTATGTACAGGGTGGACGCAGAGTCGAACACCAGCTCCTTGGGTTCCCGCTGCACCAGCGCCGTGTCGTACTCTTGGCACATGTGGTACAAGGTCACCTGGTCGTTGGTCACCTTCAGGCTGAACCGCGTCCACCGCCTCAGTCTGCTGGGCACGACGAAACTGGCGATGGTCTGAGACGTGAAATGTGTGTTGACGTCCGTGTACAGGAGGCTTATGTTGGACTGACCGACGTGCACGCCCAACTCGACTACCTGAACACAAAACAGAGAACAACCGTGGGACCAACTCTCTTTCGGATATAGAAATGACGCAGCAGTTTCAATCAGATTTATTTGCAAACAATATACTACGAAAATCTCCAATATAAACAGAAAGGTAATGACATTTCCAGGCAAGGAACCAATCAGAACATAAATAATGATTACTGATCAAATTGTAGAACAGGTGAACCATCTTAATTATGTGGGAAATGACATTGGCTATGATACTTTTTACTGGATCTTATACACAATATTGTTTACTGCTATATTTGACTACCCAATGCAGCAAGTAATCTATACAGTTGTATTTGAAATATCTACCGGGCTGTTTGGCCGTGGTCCAAGGTTTACATTCAAACCAAACGTTTCAGCAGCAGCACTGGCTGCCATCTTCGGTGGATATCCGAGTCAACCTAACGCGGGGTGTCGTACGCCAGGCCCACGGTACTGTGGTGAAGGCTAACGGCGGTGAACTTGAAATAAAGCCTTCATCACAGTACTGTGAGCCTGGTGTACGACACCCCGCGTTAGGTTGACTCGAATATATCCACTGAAGATGGCAGCCAGTGGTGCTGTAGAAACGTTTGTTTGACCTTGACCACGGCAAAACAGCCCGGCAGATAATTCAAATACAACTGACACCACCGTTAAAGCCTTAGAACAATATTAATCTATACAGTATTTGTTTCGTTTATCTCGTTTTGTTTCACATTTTTCTCTGTTTAACATGAAATTCTGTTACACGAAAACAGAGTTAGTCCTCGTCATTTCACGTTAAACGTTTTTCACTGTATTTGAGAAATGATAAGACAAGAATTATTATATTGATGTTAAGTTCGGCAAGTTTCAAACGATCTATGAGACAATCAACTGGATTTTTTGGAACCAGATACGTCGAGACAAAAAATTAAAGTTTTAAAAAGTTATGGCAGTCCCTGTACTGTCCTATGGGTGTGAATTATGGACGACAACCAAGAAACAAGAAAAGTAAAATACAGGCCTCGGAAATGGCGTTCTTAAGATGGCTTTCAAGGTGTCCTAAACTCGACCGTAGAAAGAATGAGGCTATAAGAGAAGAATATCTGTACTTATTTACCTCCCCTCGGTAAAACTTTTATCATATATTGATTGACAGTCACTACTTTTTGTTTAAAAGATAGAATGCTATAATAAAACTTTTAACATTGAAAATGTTTATAAGGACGTGTCGCACATTCGCGGCCGATCGCTGGTACGTGATCGAAAATGGGAACCGGTGAGTTTCCATAGAAACTACTTCTCGGTTGTCAATAACGTAGTACACATATAAAACTTCGCTTATGAATGCGACTACATTTAACTTATAATCTGTACATTGGTAAATAATGAAGAATGAATTCATTGATTGGTGAATGAAGAATGAATTCATTGATTGGTGAATGAACATAAATATATATATTTTTTAGAATTATTGAAGCATTTTCAATGCCCTTCTCTGTGCATTGCATTTGTCCAGTGCCTGTAAATGTTTTTTTTTAATTACACGAACATGGACTTATATCATGCCCTTGTTTGTATGATTATTTACTTCCAGTGCTTTCATTTGCTCGATTAATCTTTGTCATAAAATAAACTCACTGCTCTCCTAGGCAGATTCCTGTACACTCAGCAGTTCATCATCATCTTCACAACACGTTAAGGCAAGGTGCTGTCTCTGTTCCGCCTTCAAAGATCATCCAGCCATCTCTTCCTGGGTCTATCCACACACCTGTGTCCTATAGGTTTGTATTTTCAGGCCTGTTTGGTCAGTCTTAAATCTGACATTCTTTTTTATCGTTCCTGACTGTTCTTTTTATCGTTGTTTGTAATCTTTTTTTAATATTTCATTCAAATTAAAAACTTGTAACTCTTCTCTTATGGCCTCATTTCTTATGCGGTCAACTTTGGAACATCTTTTAACTCCTCTTAAGAACGCCATTTCCACGGCTTGTTTGTAGGTTGTTGTCCATAATTCACACCCATAGGACAGTACAGGAACTGCCATACCTGTGTAGAACCTTCATTTTGTATCCCGCCGTATCTTGTTTATAAACACACGGTCGATTGTCCCACAGAACGTCTGGAATTTACCTAACTTAACATCAATATCATAATTCTTGTCTTAGCCCATATCATTTCTCAGATACCGTAAAACACGTTTAACGCAAAATGATGAGGACTAATAATCAAAAATTAACTTATTAAACGTCTTGCGACGTCTCCTTATGTTGTCCTGACGCGTTTCAAAACCTAAGGTTTCATCTTCAGAGGATAATCACTCTTCCGTCGTCAAGCGTTAAAAATTAATGACACAATGACACACATACACATAATTTACACTACAAACTTAGGCCTTTTCACATTGCACAGTGCGCACTGTATGGAGGACCAGTTCTATAGTATAAGTAGTATGAACTATAGAACTGGTCCAGTGTATAGTGTAGCATAACAGATAATCCACTTAATAAAGATTACAATATGATCATAATTAAATAACAATTACATTAAATAGCAAGAAAAATTCAAATGAAAATAAATAAATATCAAAGTAAGATACCACCATAAATGGAAAAAGTAAAAATAAAGAATCACAATGCAACAAAAATGTATAAAGAAAAATAAATCACAAGAAACTAAAATAAAATAAGGATAATACCCAGGTAGGATAGGAGTAGGTAGGGAAGATACCCCGAACAAACCAACGGACATGATAAAACAATATTACCTTGGATAAACCAAGAAAGAAGAATTTTGAAGATACAAAATTGTAGGATGGGAGGACTACAAGATATACCCAACGAAGACCTATTAAAAAGAATATAACAAACCCCGAAAGTGATTAAATGTCACCAAAGAAAGTATAACAACCCAAAACCTGATATTAATGTAAAATAGTTGTAAACAAAAGTGTTTAGTATTGTAAGTAGAAGTGCACCCACTAAAGTTATTGTGTAATGGAATAAACAAATCTTCATAATCCCTTATAACTAAGATTTTGGTCTTGGAATATTGTAAAACTCAATTAGAGATAAGATCCAAAAATATAAGTGAACCAGTGCAAGTTATTTCAGTATATTAAATAAACTTCAAGTAGAAGTGTGACTAATACTTCAACTAAGTACATGTGTACCATTAAACAACTTTAATGTTTTCTATGACTACGGAAATAAGATGTTATGAAATGTTCTTATGAAAACATTACTAATGTTTCTAAGAAGATGCCACTTTTTATCAAAAAACCTTCTTTAACATGTAAAGGATAAAGAGAGCAGGTGGTGAATAAATAAAGTGACAGGGGATAAAAGTGTAATACCAAAATAGAAACAGAAAAGACTGCAACCAAAATAAGTTTAAGAAATAAATAAAAATAAATGGCTTGTTATGTTTATGTTAAAGCCCATGAGCTCCATATTTCAATGTGGTGAGTAGAATAAGATTTTGTTATTATTATAAAAATGTTTAGTATGTATAACAGTGTTAATCCAGAGTAAAATGTCTAAGTATGGATACCGTACTCTTTTTATAAAATGTTTATTATATGTTACTAGTAGTAGTTAAAACTAAAATGTCTGACTTTGAAGACCATATTATTAATTTAAAATATTGTATATGTATTATGAGCATGAATACGATACTACATGTTCTATTAGTTAGTTAAGGAGATTTTAATTAATATTGTATTAAATTAAGAAAGTCAGAAGGGGTATAGATACAGTATTATTCAAAAAACGTTATATGTAAAACCAGAAAATCTAGGCCAAATAGAAAATTCCAACATTATATTTGATTAATTAAGTTAAATAAACCAAGTAAACTGATGGAATTTATATAAGGTGAATCAGTCACCAAATACTATGACTAAAACTATACTTTAAAAGGATAGTGTAAAAAGATATATAAAATTATTGAAAATTTTGTAAATTTTGTAAAAGTGGGGAGTCATAGATTCATGAATTATATTTAAAAGAATAATCAATTGATAAAATTGGAAGAAATTAAGGAAAGATAAACATTTGTGTCAATCTGAGATTTATTATAGTCATAATTATAACATATAAAATGGCTAATATTTGGAGAAGAACAGGAAATAAAAAGTTGAGCCTACTTTTCCAAAATGAAAGAAATATAGCAATTTTGATAAAAAACTTTGTATATCGAATTAAGCAGAAGGAATTAAAGAAACCGATTATGTATTTACTATTTCATGAAATTAATTAATAACCAAAATATATTCTGTGATATAATGTATGATTTTTACATGTATCGGAAGCGGTTAAAAATTGAAACAATACTTTTATAATATTAAATTGGCTAAGATATTTCAGAAAACGAAGGAAGTAAGACAGTTCTTATTTAACATTCGTAGTGTACGGTTGATGAAGCTCTCGCTAAATAACAACGTATATCGGAACCACTAATGGCGTATAAAGGTTGAACCTAACCTACCATAAATTTTGAGAATTTTGACAGAACACATTTAAACAATAAATTCAGTGAAAATTCACCAATACAAACATTAAAACAAGTGAATACACAACATAAACTAGTGAATTAACAATTTGAACCGCTAACACTAACCATTTCCAAATAACTGAAACGAACTTTACAACACCAGTAACTGAACATTATCACACACATTTTTTACTCGAGTGAACAACAGAACATTGAACGAGAGATACTACAACAACACCAGAATTATTAATCACTACAGCGGAGACGAGGAAGCAGTGAGAAGGCAGCTTTATTGAAAGAAAATTTCAGCGACACAATTCCTGTTTAACGTCAGCAGCTAAGAAGCGGCCATTTTGACTCCCGTCATGCATAGCGCACACGCCGTTTAGTATTCGTCGCTCGTCATTGGTATACACTTTTCACTTTATAAACATTATATATATTATCAAATAACTTCGTAATTATTAACTATTAAGTTTTTTTATTGTGAATGTTATACTTTCTAGCTTTCCCCTTCTCTGACTATTAACTATAACCGTTAAAAGAACCTGAAAATATTTATATTAAATAACATGTATCAACAATCGATCGCCCTGTGAACGAGTCGAGCAATATATATGATAATCGATTTTAAATCGATCTTTTAAACAATTGTCAATAAAATATAGTAATTCAACAATTTGGTTTTAAATTTATTTTATAAATTTAATAAATAGAGTTTTAGTTAACAACAGGACTACAAGAAAGGCGGCCATTACTCAAGTGGAAGTAATCCTACGAGAATAAAGAAGAAATATCGCTAATCGATTAGCCACAATCCTGTTAACTGGAATTTAATTCCAGTAAACCATAAGCAAGATTATTGACAAAATTAACTCAACCAAACTTAAAATTTTAACACTACACCATTACAAGAATTATTTACTAAATTATTAAACATTAAAACAAACTTAAATTTTTTTTTGAATTTTTAAATAACAACAAAATTTTTTATTTTTTGTAAACGAAATTTAAATTAGTTTCGTTACAATAGTAGTATAAACCGGACCTACATACAGTGCGCACTGTGCAATGTGAAAAGGCCTAAGTTTGTAGTGTAAATTATGTGTATGTGAGTCATTGTGTCATTAATTTTTAACGTTTGACGACGGAAGAGTGATTATCCTCTGAAGATGAAACTTTAGGTTTTGAAACGCGTCAGGACAAAATAAGGAGAAGCCGCCAAGACGTTTAATAAGGTAATTTTTAATTATTATTAACATTTACGCGACTTGGATACCAAAAAACGTGTTTATATGATGAGGACTAGCTGTTCTTTGTTTGCGTCTTAACATAATTTCGTGTTAGAACGGACAAAATAGTGAAACAAAATGAGATAAGTGAACAAATACTGTATAGATGACTTGCTGCATTGGGTAGTAAAGTATAGCAGTAAAGAATATCATAGATAAAAAATACTGTAACCATAAATTTGTAAAACTTTTTAATTTTGTAAATATTACTACCGACTCGGAACACAAAGTTTTTATGCGTAAAAACGTAAAAGTTTTACCTTATAGCCTGGACCAGTTTTCGCTTATTATAAGCTTCGTCAGAGGCTGCGACTGGGAGCGCTGTCCGTCTTGTTCTTGGGGACGGCGCCGACTTTTGAAAGATCGATGTTGTGTGTGTGTGTGTGTGGGGGGGGGTGATATGTTCGAATAATATGTGTGATCTGAATTGTGTCTGTTCGTTTAGAATGTCGTTTTTATGTGTTTTTGTGTGGCACCAGCCCCGCAAACATAACCAAGGATAACAGTCATGAACGGTAACTGTTCCTCAAAATAATCCATGAATATAAGCTAATATTTTAATCTTTTAATTGTAATTGTGTAATACCATAAACCAAGAAAAACATTTAGACCTAGGCTTAACTACAATTACTTCAGGTGATCGAGTTCCGTCGTTAAATGTAGTAATGAACATTTAATGTCTGACTGTAGATACGTGCAGTATTACATTCGCGTTAGATTCGGTACCTAATCACGTTGACGTTCTGATTGAAGGGTCACACTAAAACTACAGTGAAGAAGGCAATTTTCAAAGTTTATTCTTCATATTTCTCTTGTTTGACGTATAAATTTAACTTTTGTTCATCGTCACAGTAGTAGTCATGTGTTATTTTTCACTTTACTATCCTATTTTGAAATTTTTGAGACTATGACCTTATGCTATCGTATCGTATATTTCCAATTGTTCAAGAGTGTCTAGTTTTCAGCCTTTTGTGTCTACGTGTAGAATGTCCATGTTGTTGTCGTCGGTGTTTGTGTATGTGTGGTTCGCTTCAATTAGGTGGTTTGCAAAGGTGGATTAGGTAGTGGAGTGTAGTGCCTTTGTGTGTTCAATGTATCTTTGTTTGAAGCAACGTCCTGTCTGGCCTATATAGAATTTGTTTCAATCTTGACAATTTAATTTTGTACCTCGACATACCTTCTTTTTAAAATATGGTTGATTTTCCCAGCATAATACATTTGCTTATCTCTTAGCAGTTAAACATTATAAAAAAAAGTTACCGCAATATTAATTTAAAGTATGATCCAATAAAGTGTTGAGAAGCAACTTACCGTTTCCAGCGGGCTGACGATGGCGAACAGGAAGCCGCCGTCCTTGGACACCTGCTTGCAAGTGACGGTTATCGCAAATTCGGGGTACAGTTTGTCGGGCAGGTGGAGTCTGAACGGTGACTTGATGTCTGAGCCGCGACGCAGACCGAACGTCGGGAATCCGCCGAGACCCTCCTCAATGTACACGGTGTTGGGATCGTCGAACGGTAGTTTGATGGCCATCAACAGGTCCCGCTCGTCCACTGAAACCAAACCAAACACTTCACTTTAGTAAATGTAGCGTACATTAAACTCTACTGAATGTAGCCCATTCAGTATACGATTTACTATAAATACGAAAACAGATAGTTCGTTACAATTTTAATACAGCTTCTATTATAATACACACCTTGTATTTTCATGTTATTCAACAGGCATCCTGTATCGATCAGTTTCGTGTACAGCTTCACTGAAGATTTGAAAACTATCTTCAATAATGAAGCCTTCACAGTACGTTACGTTTGGCGTTCGTCGTCTTCACTTATAGATTTATAGCCTAAAGAGTTTAATTTACTTATACGTAGGGGGACCCAAAAGTAACGAGAATTTTTCTCTGGCAGTTGGTAGAACGCTAGTTCCGACTTCTCCCGCTAGGTGCCTTCACTAGACACCATTTTGTATCAGTTGCCCTAGCGGCATTGTTGTGGAAACATTAGCGCGGTCAGTGTGACTATTTTTTGTAAGCGCTGTTTCACGTTTTCGGCGATTTTTAAATTAATTTAATGGCAGACATTAAATACCAACGTGCTAACATCAGGTTCTGTTTCCTGTTAGGGAAATCAGCAGCAGAAACTGTCGCAATGCTTCGGCTGGCTTATGGGGAGGAAGCTTTGAGCCAGGCAAGGGTTTTGAGCCGACAAGAAAGCACACGCGGAACGAATTTTTCTGCAACGCGTTTCATCTTCAGTCAAAATTCGTTGGCATGAACTCCAGGATATTCCAGTCATTTCCTCCAAGTCATCGATTGTTCTAACGACGATCAAACATGATCGCAACACGGATTTTTTTCAATGTTTTCGTCCGTTTTGCAAGTCGAGGGACGTCCCGGTCGTGGTTCGTCTTGAATTGACATTTGACCACTTTTAAAACGAGAAAACCACTCGTAAATCCTTGCCTGGCTCAAAGCTTCCTCCCCATAAGCCGTCCGAAGCATTGCGACAGTTTCTGCTGCTAACAGGAAACAGAACCTGATGTTAGCACGTTGGTATTTAATGTCTGCCATTGACAAATCGCCGAAAACGTGAAACAGCGCTTACAAAAAATAGTTTACACTGACCGCGCTAATGTTTCCACAACAATGCCGCTAGGGCAACTGATACAAAATGGTGTCTAGTGAAGGCACCTAGCGGGAGAAGTCGGAACTAGCGTTCTACCAACTGCCAGAGAAAAATTCTCGTTACTTTTGGGTCCCCCCTCGTATATCTGTCTACACAAAGCCTTTTCAAATCAGACAACCTTTAGAAATATACTCGTGCAGCATCGGAAAAATGTGTGTTGAAAATATGCCGCCTTTTTCCTTCATAATCCTGAAGGTCGTCCTTCATAATACATATTATGGGAATATCAGAAACTGCTGTACAGAAGGCATTCACAGCATTATACCATTCAGCTGAGGAAATGGGGCTATGGGTAAACAAAGAGGAAACTAAACATATGATAGTAAAAATATGGAGACCTTGTAACCCATCAGCATCACATTTAAAAATTATTAATTTTAACTTTGAAAGGGTCTCAGGTTTTTAGTCTTTGGGCTCTCTGGTAAATGAAAACAATGATAAGTAAGTAAAAGATAAGTAAAAGAATTCGGAATGCTAATAGATGCTACTATGGACTGATGAAAAAAACTTTAAATCACAACTTTTACACCGTGAAACCAAAGCTAGACTATATAGAACATTAGAAAACCGGTCCCGATGTTCGGAAGTGAAACACGGCTACTGACACAGGGCGACCTGCTTCGACTTACAACTTTACAAGGAAAATACTTGGGAAAATTTATAGACCTATTAGGGATGGTGGAGAGTAGAGGATAAGGTACAACAGAGTTATACGTGTGGATCTCCTGATATTGTGACATCAATTAGGATAGCTAGGCTGAGATGGACAGGACATGTACAGAGAATGAATTAGGAGGATGTTCTTAAGAGCATTATGAAATGCACACCAGAAGGAAAGAGAGTACTTGGAAGACCCAGACTACGATGGATTGATGCAATAGTAGAAGATGTGAATAGTGAAATTACTTGGAGTGAAAAATTGGTGGACTTCAGGTAAGGACAGGGAAGTCTGGAGGAAGATCGCTGAGAGAACCTGAGCCCCACGGTGGGCTGTGGAACTACTGATGATGATGATGATGATGATGATGATGATGATGATGATGATGATCTCAACAAATATCTGTCAATAAAGGTATTAGATGACGGTGCAGTGCAGTGTATCACCTACACTTTGTAACACTTATGCCGACGATCCAGTAAGAAAATGTAAGCTTCTAGCGAACGTGGTATAAACATACATACAACAGTTTCATTCACAAATTACTAACAGTCCCTGTTGACGATAATGGCTTCCACGAAGAGTTAATAGATATTTACGATACAAGTGGGATAACAGCATTATTAATATACGCGTGTGAAAGTTTGGACGACGAGTGCGTAGTGATTTTTGTGTTTTCTCAATAGCCGATCAGGTCAATTGTAGAATTGTAGCCTGTCGATAGTCGTCTAATCACACAAGTATATTAATATGCGTTATCACTCGTGGGTCGTACAATATTTTATCTACACCCGCTGAAAAATAAAAAATGCGAGAATCAGAAAATTTAAGCTATCTACGTAGCAGTTGAAATAATGTATTGTGACGTATACGTTCCCATAGCAACCACGTTGTTATGATTAAAAGTAGTTTGTTTTTGCTGCAAATTAGTAATTTGTAAGTTGTTTTAAAATGAATGAATCTGAAAGTTTGCCTTCAGATATTGAAGAGGGAGCTTTAAAAACCAATAAGGGCAAGGAGCTTGCAACTACTTCTGACGATCAAACATTTAACTTGGTGACGAAAAAGTTCCAATCTTCTTCTACAGCAGGAATGTACTTAAATAACTCTAAAGACTGTGTTATTAATATCTACAATAAGTAGATAACATGTTTAGATTGTAATATTATGTTGTATTTTGTGTTATGTTCCAATAAATTTTTAAATATAAACGAGTGGGATAACAAAACCAGTGAGATAATGAACTTGTTATCCCACTTAAAATGAGTGGAATATCACGCTATTACGTTACGGGTGTAGATAAATACTATATAATACATCGCTGTCGCCAATGGATATAAGACTTCTACAATTGAGAAAACACAAAAATAAGAAACCCATACCCCAAGCAGACATTAACAGACGGACAATGTTCATAACCACCAATTACACAAATTTTATACTCTATACTAAGTGATAATAAATTTACTGTTTCATTTAAAATTCACAATAATTTACTAAAATTACTCAGACCAAATAAACACACACCTTTAGAAGAGAAAACAGGTATGTATAAATTGATGTGTAATGATTGTGATTGCGTTTATATTGGACAAACGGGGGAAGTGTTTCCTAAAGCTTTTCCGAGAACTTGTACCTAAGCAAATAAGGAATTACAGGCATAATAACATGAAATCTAATTTTGCTCGACATTTGATTTCATACAATCATAATTATACAAACTTCAACTACAATTTTGTACCATTACACATTTGGGAAAAGAGCCGTTTCATGAATGCCTTGGAAGAATATGAAATTTATGGAGTACACACAAATGTAAACAGTCGCGATTCTGTGTTGAATGATCTGTTGAACTTTAGATCCAATCAGTTATACGACACAGCCTTGAACCTGCTTGCTCGGATAAGTACTAACGACCGTGCAGTAGTAGATTGAGCTTGAGTGGATGCGCACCTAACACCGTGTACAATCCATATGCTGAGTTGAATTTTACTTAGTGACGACCTCGAAAGAGTGATTTAATTTATTTGAAGATGAAGCATATGCTCCGCAACGTGTAGTATCAAAATCTACTTGAAGTCGCACGGCGGATTACTAAAGGTTAGTTTGCTAACATAAAATGCAGGTTGGTATAATTGTAATTGAAGTGTTTACACAAGTTCTATGATATTAATATTGGTGTTGTGTTGTAATAGGTGACTTATGGTACTTATATAATTTACGGTTGTGAGTACCATAAGTTATTCTATTAAAACACAACACCAATATTAATATCATAGAACTTATATACTACAATTAGAACTATCAAACTGTCATTAAAATTATAATACTTTCTACTTTATGTTGCAGGCATGTGTATGAGATTAAATAAATTTTGAAACGTTGCATATAAACAGCGTTTTTATTACGACCGGAACTCGATATAAACTGGAAACCATAATTAATACGGTCGATAAATAATATTTTTTTTATATTTATAATCCACATGCGCGCGCGCGCGTGTGTGTTTGTGTGTGTGTGCGTTTTTCTATTTTTTTAACTTCTTTGGTAATACAAAGGTAAAGAAGATCATTCATTAACCGTTTTCTTAACATAACAAAATCCAATCCGTATATACACATTTGTGGTTAGCATTGGTAAAGGATTGGTTTGGTTTACAGTAGCTGAAATAACCCAGTTGATTTAACGTTAACAACTTATGAGATGATATAAAACATTCCGACAGTTGTAAACATACGTACACTAAGCACCATCTAGCGGTAGAAATGTAAACGTTTAACTCAGACATTCACTCACAGATGGCAGCAGCGTGTGAGTTGTGCGTTTCGAGTTCACGTTTAATAAAAACCGATAATAACGAACAATATTTTTACTTTCTTAAGTATTGTAGTAATAGATGCACACACCGACAACAATGGACTTGATAAATTTACAAGTTAGTTATAAAATGGAAAACGTTTAAATCTAAGAACGAATAATATCAAAATACATAACAAGTATAAACGATTAGTCTCACCAGGAAATAGTGAAAACGCTAATTTTAGTAAACTTTTTTTAATTTTTTTTATATAATAAAATACTCTGATGATGATAATATATTAACACATTGTTTAACACATTTTTCGGGAGTTTGTAAACAATTAAAAAAAAAGTAGCATCTTACACACAAATGTGAAAATGTAAATTATACAAACTTATGTTTATTATATTATAATATTACATAATGCAACATAATATTTAGTATAATATATTATACTAAAAAAGAGTATAATATTATATACTATAATATAAAAGAATATTTATATATTAATTTTTTTTAATAAACTATATCTATTTTATCAGAACAACAGAGTTTTTTACATTAATACATGTTTAAAAACATCGTACTTTGTGTTACATATAAAGACAGTTTTTTATAATTCTAACAAATGTGTCCTCGTCAAATTGAATTATAATTTTGAATAAAGGATTTCATGTAATACAAAAAGGATTTTAATTATGTAGTACATATTAAAATTAGGAATACAATTGTATTAATGTACTTTAAAATATAAATCTGCAAGCGTTAAAAATTAACAAAATGTAATTGATTTTATACTACCGTATATACTTTTATTTTTCACCTACATTCTAGCTTACCAGTGATAATGAAAATTTGTACACACTTGGACGAAAAACAATCAGGGGCGTATATACGGAGGGACGAACGGGACCCCCCCCCACAAAGAGTGGAAAAAGTTGAAGATTTTTTATTTCTCTCAATTGTTAGGCTGTTTTTATTTTTGAGTTGAGTAGGCTAATATAGTAGTGTAACCATTTTATAATATACAAACAGGTTTAATATACAGCATTAGCGTATACGTCTGAAATGTAAAATATAGGAAAATCACTTCAGTCAATAAGCATCTTCTAAACAAAATTTCAATAACGCGTAATTTAATTGTGTTATTACCGTTTAGTTTGATGGGACTGATTTCAGCTAATCTAAAGATAATAATGTTGATTAGATAAGAATAGTTAACACAATTTTTAAGGAGATCCAAGAATTTAAATATCTCGGAAGCACAATTACAAGGAATAATGAAACAGCCGTAGAAATAGAAGCAAGAATAGCAGCAGGAAACAGAAGCTACTACGCATTAAAAAATATATTTAAATCGAAGAATGTATCAAAAAATGTCAAAAAGAAAATATACACCACACTAATCAGACCTGTAGTAACATACGCAAGCGAGACATGGGTGCTGCAGTTGGAAGATATGAAAACCCTTGGTGTTTACGAGAGGAAAACTCTGAGAGGAATTTATTGATCAGTGTGGGATGGATAAGTGAGAATAAGAAAGAATCGTGAGCTAAGAGACCTGTATGAAGAATCGGGCATAGTTGCGGCAGTGAAGGCGCAAAGGTTGAGATGGTTTGGCCACGTGGTAAGAATGATCGAGGTCCAAAAACGACATTCGAAAAGAAGCCGGGGGGAGTAAGGAGGAAAGGACGTCCGAGGGGGAGATGGTACGAAGATGTGGAAAGGAATTTGAGGGAGATACGAGTGGCAGGCTGGACAGAGAAGAGTGGAAGAGAGTCAATGAACAGGCCAAGGTTCTACAGGGACCGTAGTGCCAGAAGATAGAGAGAATGTTGATTAATCTTAACATGTTCTTTTTTTTGTATGATGCCGACCGGACTCCGGACCCCCTCCCCTAACAGACCAAATTCTAGATTATTATTATTCAGGCTGTACAATGTTTACACAATTTCCGGAACCAAAGATTACAGAAGTAATTGAATTCTTATCTTCCACTGCAGCTTGTCCATCCAAAGATCTTCTTCGATTACTCGTTCCTTCAATATAGCCTGAATTTCTTCTATCCAGGAGATAGGTGGTCTTCCTCTTTTCTTTCTTCCTGGTGGGGTCTATTCCATAACTCTCCTTGGCAATCCTTCCTGTGCCATTCTTTATTGTGTGTCCATACCGTTGTAATTTTTTTGTTTTAATAAAATCAACAATTGAATTTTTCACATTCATTGTGTCCTTAATGACTTAATTTCTAATTTTCTCACGTCTGGATACTCTTGCCCTACAAATAACAAATTCTAGATACGCCACTGAAACAATATCGTCGGAGCCGATACAGTAAACGTGCTGTTTTTGAGAACGGCAGAGTTCTGTGTGTCGGTATCTGTTCACTTTCTAATTGTTCTTTTAGGTTAGTTTTTAATCTATGTCTTTGTCTTCTCAGGTCAGCAAAAGCACAACAGTCTTCAATAACATTGCAACGAGAAGCCTATGGAACAGTCCAGAAAATTCTTCACTCCCCTCCCCCCTCCCCCGCGGCCAGTGTGGCAGGTGCTGCCTCAGTTAAGGCCGCTCACAAGTAGGTTCTAGCGTGTTTCAATGGTAACAATAGACAGATCGAGTCATTTAATAACTATTTAAATAAAGTACATAAGAAAATAAAATTCACTATGGAAATTGAAGAAAACAAAAATATTAATTTCCTGGATCTAACCATAACAAATAACGGTTGTGACCTAAAATACAAAATATACAGAAAGCACACATGCACAGATACGGTTAAACATGCTAAGTCATATCATCCTCCAGCCCAAAAAATGGCTGCATTTAACAGCTTTATTGACAGATTACTTGGTGTTCCCCTTAATAACGAAGACTATGATCAAGAAGTAAATATTATAAAACAAATAGCTCTAAATAATGGTTACAAGCCAACAATAATTAATAGAATGAAACACAAAAAACGTTTAGAAAATAAAAATAAAAATACCAACATTATTAACCAACATATTAAAAAACATAAAAAAGTCCTTTCAGCTAATTATACTGGTTTGATGCCAACTATTTTAAAATCTGTTTTTAAAAGTAAAGGATATAATATTTCATTCAAAACATGTAATAAGTTAAATTTTCTTTTTCAAAACTAAAATAAATATTCCTTTAAAAAATAAATCAGGAGTCTATAAAATAAAATTCGATAATTGTGAAATATTCTATATCGGCCAATCCGGAAGAGATTTTTATACAAGATTTTTAGAGCATATTCCTAAAGCAAATAATAATAATTCCAGTTTTACACAACATCTGATAACAAAAGTCCATAATTATACTAGTTTGGAAAACAATTTCGTAGCGTTACATACGTGCAAAAAGGGTAAATTAATGGATAGCCTAGAGGAACTCGAAATATATAAAGCTACAAAAAACGCAACAACCAAAAATAATATATTAAATGATCAAATGAACTTCGGGTCTAATAACCTGTTTGACACTGCTATACGGTTGAATAATAATTATAACTAGTCGTAAGGAAGTCGCGGTACAGCGCGCTTGCATGCGAGTGCTCCGAACGATTCAGTTGTTACGTTTTAAATTATGACATAACCACAAAATGTGGTATACATTCACGTTTTAAATTAGTTTTGTGTATCTGAAGATGGGATTTCGTCCCGAAACGCATCATTAAGAAGCTAGTGTCACTAAGGTGGACCAAAATAAGGTAATTTAATTAACTGATAACCATAAAGTGACTCGGTACGTAAAACATGAATAGATTTAAACTTGAGATACGCTTTAATCCGGCGTGCAGTAAGGAGGGAAAGCTATACTGGACCTCTGCTCGACCTATAAAACCAAGAGCATCTAGCTTAGTTCAGTCAGTTGACAGTCAGCGATTTTCCTTAGCGCGGATCGAGTGTTTTTCGAAGTATTGTAGCGAAGTGTTGGGTTATAATTAGTGCGGAATTCTTTATAGTTGACATTATTATTGCGTGTGGACAATTTTTACTTGAACTGTTGTAAGACACTGTCTTGTTGATTACAAAATCCTAATTGTGATAATTACAGCTGGTGATTAGTGACGTAATTGGTGTCTTGTATTTTGTTTTCCACTGTACCATACGACGATCAGAGCGAGACAGTTGGTTCACCGTAAATGCTTCGCTACAAGTGCAGACGGTTTGTTCTTCTCCTTGTACGAAGACGAGGTACGAAGACGGTGTATGTCTGACCTCTACCATCTACAGCTCGCAATAATACAAAGTGCAACCGTTGATATTCCACTGAAGCATGCTCTCATTCTGGATACCAAAGAATCAGTTGCTACCGACTAAAGAATCAATTGATGGTGGTTACTGTAGTATTATTATTGTACTATCAATAATTTAAATTTTTTTGTTTATAGAATGACATCAGAAGCAATGGCGATTTGTCTGCCATTGCTTATGTAAAAGTATGTCCATCGTTGTATATATATATTTTTTTTTTTGTAGACTAAAGAATATTGTTATTAATTTTTGTTTTTGTTTGTAGCATTAGTATTAGCATTAGTATTTACAACAGTAACAAAAACTAATATAAAAAGTAATGTTTCAATACTTGACTTAAAATGTCTTAACTAACATATATATGCGTGTTGTTGAAAAGTTTTGTTTTATTCTTTGTAATGTTAGCGTCAAAGTTTTTTACTCGTAATTAAAATAAGCACGCAGATGCGATACCAGCCGTACAATGACGTCTGCTTAAAAGACTACACAAAGTGAGAATTGAATTTAAAATGTAGTAGGAACAAATCGTCTTTACTTTCACTGCCTTTGTAATAACAGACAACTCCGTCGTCGGTTGTTCTATTCAACCAACACAGAAGAACATAATTAAAGTGATGGTAAGAGGCGCTATTCCCTCCCGCAGATAAACAAATATTTTTCTTTCTTCAAGTATTTTTCTTTAAACTGACTTGCTAATTAGTTCTTAATATGCGAAGTAGGAAAAGTACCAGTTCATTGGTGCTTTTAAACTTTCTGTTTCTCACTAACAAGTCTTATTATTCCACTTTTACTTTTTTACGCCAGAACGAGGGAATTTTGTTTGGTGTAATGGGTTTGCATCTGTGGGCCCTTCTTTACAACTCCTAAACGATTGTAGCGATTTTGATAAAATTACGTTCAATCGATTCCACTTTATTATCGCAAATGTGTTTAGCCTTGGCCGGCTCTAGTAGAAGGCCGGAATATTAAACGTGGCAGCGTTGTGACTGAGGCCTGTAAACCATAGTGTAATAAAATAGCTAAAGTTAACATGTAATATTTTGATTTAATTTCAAGCATTACTAAAATCATAAGTAGGCATATTTATAGCTAAATCTAAATTATAGGTCTGTGCGCACTTATTACTATACACTCAACTTGAAGAAATTAGTGAATTAGTGTTAATGAATTAATTTTGTTCAAATTATTGAATTAGTATCATATCAATGAGTTAATTATTATATTTCTTACATAATATAAATAACTTTACATAATAAACTTTTAGTTTGCAAAAAAATGAAGAATTATAAAACTGCTGTTAGCCGGCAATTAAAAATGACGCGATTTGATTACTGTAATACGTAAATTAAGAGATCGTCTAGTCGACCTGAAAATATCAGCTGGCTGCAGCGTTGCCACGTTTAATGTTCCGGCCTTCTACTAGAGCCGACCATGATTTAACCATACAGTACGTTGAAAACAATTGGGCGTGTCGTGGGACAGACACCAGAGATGAGAACTTCACTATCCTACCGAACGACGAGTGAACTGATTCAACTTGTGAAAAGTCGCTCGCATGAATTTAGAGTAACAGAGATTTTTATGTAAAGAATTAAAATATTCAAGTAAGAGTGAACGAATAATTAAATGAGAAGATGGGATAATAGTGTTTATATCTATCTTAATAAAATAAATCGATATTAGCAGCAAATTATTGACCTGGGCGTCAGAAGAGAGGTAGCTTTTTTTTGGCGCGGGGGGGGGGCAGAAATGAACGACAACATTTTCAGTGGACTGAGTTTGGCCAACGTTATTTAGCGGACAAAATCCGTATCATATATTTGTCTGGATTCCACTGGATCGTGAATTACGAAGAAAACTAAGAAAAGAAATTGAGACTGGTAAGAGCGCGCACGAGAGAGAGAGAGAGAGAGAGAGAGAGAGAGAGAGAGAGAGAGAGAGAGAGAGAGAGAGAGAGAGAGACTAACTGGCAGCAGCGTCTTGTGATCCCCCATTCTGTTCATGTCTAACTTAACTGTACAAAAACATTACATCATTTACGCGCGCGCGCCTGTGTGTAGTAATAGAAAATAAAAGTACACTTGCAGAAGTAATTTATTATTTGATCTCCTCTTCCTTCTCCTCCTCCGTCTTTTTCTTCTTCTTCTCTTCAACAAAGTTTTATATATATATATATACGTATTAAGGGCACTCGTAACCGGCTATGTTTACCATGTTAAATTAATCAAATTTGAGACCCATTAGCTCAGAACCTGTTAAAGATAGACGTATGAAGCCATTCCAGCCGAGCCCTGCTATAATGTGTGAGTGCGCGTACATATTGGTGCTACTTTGAGATGAAGGACAATTACGTGACACTTGTCACGCTTCCGTAGCCGAGATTGTTCCAGACTCACCGGTCCGCGCGCGCTGTGTTCAAGGGCGCAAGCAATTACGCTCTATAATAGTGTAGTGTTGCCGCGTACTATGGATAATTCTGGAATCTCAGCGGGGTATAAATATAAGAGTTCAGCGACTCTTAGTTTCAGTTCAAGTGGCGATTTATTCAAGTGAGATTCGAGTTTACTTCGGACGATTGCACAGTGCGTCTCAAGTGATTATTGAGCGGGACTCTATTAGTTGACATTATTATTTATGTGGACAGATTAACATGAATTATGTGCGAGTATAATCTTGACGAATAACTTGTTGATTACACACTGTTAATTGTGATAATTAAAGCTGGTTATTAGTGACTGTCTTGGTGTCTTGTATTTTGTTTTCCACCGTACGACGATCAGTTAGACCGTCGCAACAATACGTAGCATGTTTTGACTTCCATGTCACAACTATTAATTGTAAATGGCAGTCCAGCATCTTGTATATGGAGCCATAAACATCTACTGTGTAGCGTATCGTTCATAACGAACGCGTTACGTAGATTCATGTATCTGTGTATCATTAAGACCACATTACCTATAAAATATAGGCAAAAAGTATCTTCTTCTTCTTCTTCTTCTGATAGTTCCTATCCGATTCGGATGTTGGATATCATACAGACTATTTTAACTTTCTGTACTGCTGCACGGAATAAGTCAGTTGTATTCATGCCAAACCGGGTCCTTAAATTTCTCAGCCATGATATTCTCGGTCGCTCAACTCCTCTCTTTCCAAGTACTTTTCCCTGTAGTATGAACTGCAATAAGCGAAATCTCTGTTCATTTCTCATAAGACGTCCCAGATACTGGAGCTTTCTTATCTTCACTGTGTTAATAACTTCCCTTTCTTTCTAAAAACTTCAACATTAGTTATATGTGCTGTCCATGACATCCTGAGAATTCTACGGTAAAAACCACGTTTCGAAAGATTCCAATTTTTTAGTTGTGGCTTCAGTCAAAGTCCAAGATTCTACACCGTAAAAGAGGACCGAGAATACGTAGCAGCGTAAAAGTCTCATCTCATCTCTGTGTTTATTGTTAAATCGTGACTTTTGAATAAACTCCTCATTCTAGTGTACACGGCTCTTGTCTTTTCAATTCGACTCTTTATTTCTTGAGAGCGGTCACATTGTTCATTGACTATAGTACCAAGACATGTAAATTGGCTTACACGTTCAACTAGCCTTTGGTTTATATTAACGGTGCAGTTTGTGAACTTCTTCTTAGATACAATCATTAGCTTCGTTTTATTAACATTGATGTCCAGACCATATCTACGGCTGCTTTCTGTCACTCTATTCAAATTTTGTTAACAACATTAAATTCTTAAATTTCTGTTCTCATACCTTGTTCACTGTCTTCGTTGACATTTAACACATTGTGTACTACAACTGCTTCCATATGACAGAGGGGAGGGGGCAGAGGTTGGCCTATGAAAAATTAAAACTAACACATTAAATACAAATTTAAGCCTATTCGTGGACTAACAAGCGTGAACCGTTACAAAAAAAAAACTTGAAAACTTGAGCCAGTGTGGTTGTTCTTCCCGGTTCTCACTAGCTGAGTTAAGGGAGGAACCGGTTCATTTTATTTAGTTTTTATAGTTGTTTTTAACTTTATAGTTGGTGGTGTTCTTTTTTTGCGTATGAGCCACTGCGGACTACGTTTACTTCAACTGGTTGCTCCCTTCTTCTTCTCTCTCTTCCTCATATCCCACATCTCCTTCATTCTTGATCAATGTCTCTACCTCCTTCCGTCGGTCCAGATGGCACCTGTCCTCTTCTTGGGTTTTTTCTGAAAACCTTGGCCATTTTTTAAATTTCTTTTGTGAGTGGCAAGCATTCGTCAATGTTTTCTTGAGTAATCTGCAGTTCTTCTATGTCTTTTTTCTGTTTCTTTGAACCACGTATTGGACATTTTGAGCTTTCTGGAATAGTTAAAAAGTTTCTCTATTAGTCTTATGATCCAATATCTAAAGCATCTCTCGAAAAAACAGTTTTCGCTTCAGACTTCTACGCTTACAGAATAATGGAAAGACAAGGTGAAGAAAGTTACCTATTGCTGTATCGTAGTCTTTTCAACCAGTTTTTGGTTGATATGTATGCCAAGATAGAGACAGAAAGGCTTAACTTTATAAGATTCAACCAGAGTAAGCTGCGAGCGGAAAAGTATGTTCATCTTAAAGGCGCCATGTGTAAGGGGGATGCTAACGTTTCAGATATGGGAAAGAGGGTCGTGTTACCATCCAGTTTTACCGGTGGGCACCGCTATATGCACGAGAGAACTCAGGACGCCATGACATATGTTCGTCACTATGGTCGTCCTGATTTGTTTATCACATTTACATGTAACCCGAAATGGTCTGAAATTGGAGCTGCCTTAAGAGACAGACAAAAGCCTCAAGACAGACATGACATCATAGCTCGAGTGTTTCATTTGAAAGTTAAAAAACTTATTCATCTTTTATTCATTCTTTGTAGATGTCCGTAGAAAGTAATTCTTTTTCTAATTACGTCTGTGATTTTCTCAACACGTGTGTACAGCTCATTCTGTACCGTGTTGAACTGTACTGCATGTTCTGTACTGTTCTCCATTTTTTATTGATCCCAAGGTTTTGTTTGGTGATGGTTTATTATTAGTATTATTATTACTATTTTGACGGATGGATCACGTTTGTTGTAAACGAATACGCTTAAGTTTCTATTTAATGTATTAGTTAATCTTATATCTGAAGACGCTCAACACATTGTTCATTGGTCAAAACGTTGGGTGATAAATAATATCGATGGTTATTGACCGACCCAATCGTTATTAACATCGTGTTTTGATAACGAGACTGCAGAATACTTGGAAACTGTATCTTCATCCGTTCCTGCAGTACATTTTCGATGTTTTTAATATGGGATTGTATCGATATATTACGATGTGGAAAAGAAGATGTGTACTAATTGTAAATTGTCCTATTTCTTAAAGCAAAGCAAAAATACGTGTTGTTTTTAATTGTGAGGTTAGGTGACAATGGTTTTTGGTCTCTACTTTACTGCTGAAATAAATAAAAGTTTGAGGAAAACATAATGTTTACTGTGTATATGCAATGCTTATAACACAGTAATACTTAAAATTAAAAACCTAACGTTTTTGATTTAACAAATTAACAAAACTAAAACAGAGAATGTAAACTGAAATATCGGTATGGAGAAACATACATGACTTCCATGTTCTAGGATTTATATTTAAAATCATTTTCTGAATGAAATATTTCCATAGAAACTACTTCTTTCTACTTACTGCTTCAGCCTTAACCACAGTACTGTGGTCACTAACGTATACCACCTCACGTTATCGCACTCGATTTTCACTGATGATGGAAGTCGATGGCACTGCCGAAACGTCTGGTTTTGCAGAAAACATTGGTCTACGGCCAAACAGGTCGGGAAGGAATTTTAATAACAAACTACTTCCTTGTTGCCGATAAGGTAGTACATATATAAAAAAAAATTATCCCCTCCCCCTTCAACTATAATTTTCGTTTATAGAAAATTACCCCCACCCCGTTTAACTAGCCTATTCATTTATAGATATTTTATCTACGTTTCTACAGTGGATTATTAAGATCTTCTTATCAGGATGCTTTATTTATCAAAATTAAGTACTTTACCCTTGATACAACAAAAAATGTTTCAGGTAAACTACCCTTTCCCCGTAACCGATCTTCACCAATAAGCCTTGAGTCCTCTACAACTCAGGGACATATGTAAACAATTATTTGATTCAGTTTGAATTTACGGCAGTTATCGTTCGTCATAGAAAAAATTACCCTTCTAATCACAAACAATGTTGCAGGTAAACTACCCTTTTCTCTTAACTGATCTTCACCACAAAATCAACAGGCTTTGAGTACTCTACACTTTAGGGTAGCATGCAAAATATTATTTGATTCTGTTTGACTGTGCGGCAGTTATCGTTCGTCATAGAAACAATTACTCTTGTTAAAACATAAAAAGTTGCAGGTAAACTACCCCTTTCCCTTATCCGATCTTCACCAAAATCAATATATTTTGACAATACTTTCCTTTACAATTCAGGAAAGTACACACAAAAATATTTTATTCTGTTTGAATGTGCGGCAGTTATCGTTCGTCATAGAAAAAATTACCCTTGTTAAAACATAAAACGTTGCAGATAAACTACCCCTTTCCCTTAACCGATCTTCACAAAAAATAACAGGTCTTGAGAACTCTACAATTCAGGACAGTATGCGAAAAACTATTTGATTCTGTTTGTATTTGCGGCTGTTATCGTTTGCCATAGAAACAAATCTACACACACAAACAAGATAGACAGACAGACACATACACAGACACTTTTCGAAAAATGACTTTTCTTCATGTTTTGAGGGTAGTACAATCAGAATCAGCACTTATCACGAACACGATTTTTTTCGCCATCGCCATACTTCCATTTCCTTATGGAACATGGAAGTAAAAATACAAATATTTATAGTTAATGGAAAACACAAAAAACAATATATTAAGCAACGGCAACATACGCTCTACATATTGTATATAATGGAGGTTTCTTATTGGTTAGCCACAAAACGAGTACTTGTTAGAGAACGAATATTACCGAAACAAAAAGAGTTCTGCCACAAAAAGTGGCATATATAGTAATAGGCATAGTATTTTCGGTATACATTCGAGTTGGGTTTTTTCGTAGTTTCCGAAAAAAAACGAGTTTACATTACACATGTAGTATCGCTTTCCATGTGTAATTCCAGTTCTCAACTTTTGGCGTCACAGGTACGCGACTGTGATATACTACTGCTACAATCTACAACTTCTACAATTTGTTAAAAAAAAAAAAATCGGCGGGGGCTGTGTCGAAGCCACGGCCGCAAATCTTCAGAGCGTAGAATACGTCTGTGAGCTTTAGGGTTGCCAATGTGTTATAAATAAAATGAACAAACACATATTTAGTATTACAAAGTACAAAATTTTATTTGCAAAATCATCACACAAGTTAATTAGTTGGTTCAAGCAAGACTTTATTTATAATATGATAGGAGAAGTAGCTGATGTAAGGTAAGATATCAACGCTGATGTTTCTGGTGAAAGTCAAATCGATGGTGGTGTTACCCAGCGTAGTCGGTGGCATCATCAGAAATACGTATAAACATACATTTTATAATCGCTTAAGACAATTACAAAATATATAGACGTATCTGTATAAAAAATTACAAAATATATCAATACAATCGCATAGTAAAAACATTAAAAACTGCAGGAATGGATAAAGGTATACTTCCGATGCCGCTAAATATCATTTGCTTATTTACTTGTTACTATGGTAATTAATTCTGGTCTCCATGGTGTTGACTCGACTTCAGTATTTATTTCCTTGTCTTTTAAGCGTTGTCGGTAAATCCTCAGACGTTCGGCATTGGTCATTTTAAGTTTTTTGAATTCCCCATGATTTTCTCTACTCTCCTGTATGCGTTAACGATACTTTTGGGCCCGTTTAGCATCCATATACCGCGACATTTTGTCCGAACACACGATTTTTACAAATTGAATTACGATTATTCAAACCTCTTAATAACATCACCGCTATTACGGTACACTATGTAGATAGTACTCGATGAGATAATTTTAACGACACCTCACACAACGTTCTATCGCATCGGAAACCGGAGAAATACTAATTTTAGTGCGCGCCGAGCGGGGCAAAACATTTCTATTCCTCCCCCCGCTCACCCCGCGCTGGGTGATGCAATAGCCCGCTTATATTGTGCTATTTATTATCTTCGTTCCTTTATCTGTCGAATGGTACCTCATATAAGCGTGAATCTTTTGTCGTTTAGATAATATTTCAATTTCAAACGTGACGTCAAAACGTAACGCTCGATTTTCTGGTTGGGTGGTGCCTATTGCTGGCCTAAAAGGTAAGACGTATTCTACGTCAAAAAGCACTGAGAACACCAACGGCAATCGTCAGCCAACTATTTTGCAATATAGGAAATTAAAATTTGTATAATTCTTTCACCTACATAAAAGTATGTGCCATATTCACTAAAGGTCAAAGCGAAACGATCGCATAATCGAATATTGGAAAATGACTGCGGGGACGGATAAAGGTACAGTGCCAACATTTGTATTAATTTTTGCGTTGAAATAGCATCAGTGCAGACAACAATAACGTAAACTAACGTAAAAATTAACGTTTCAACGTTTGACTTGAAGTGACGTGCACTTGAACAGTTTTTTTGCCTTTGTAATGTAAGCGTCAAAGTTTTTCTCTCGTAATTAAAATAAGGACAAAGTTGAAAGGGGGGGGGGGGCGTACAATGACGCCTGCTTAGAAAAGTACAAAGTGAGAATTGAATTTACAATGTAGTCAGTCACTCTCTCTCTCTACTCTCGAGTCTTGTGTCGCCGGTTTTGTGATACCAGATCTAGTCGTCGCCAATTGTTCTGTCCAACAACGAAAGGACAAAATTAAAGTATTGGTGAGAGAAGCGATTTGCGACGCCTCAGAAATAACGTTTTGCTAGCTTTAAATAGGGGGTGGCTATTTTAATTAGTTCTTAATATGCATTGGAGAAACTAGCAGCTGGTGGTATTTTTATTTTACCGATGAAGGGTTTGCGTGGATCGTCAGAAAACAATATGTAATAATCTTTCAAATAATTAATGCTTGATGCCTTTACTTGGTGAAAATCCATTGTAAATTATAGTAAAAAATAAAACCATATAATAGTTTTAGTGATTTCCACTCGTCAATTTATTAAAATTATAAATCCATGACAGCTGTTTCGGCAGCACAGTGCCTTCATCAGATGGTGTACGCTGACACCATCTGATGAAGGCACTGTGCTGCCGAAACAGCTGTCATGGATTTATAATTTTAATAAATTGACGATATGTAATAATGCAATTATTTTGATTATGTAAAACAAACTGTTTCAACTCCGTCACATATACACGGATACAACACGCACACACACCAACACATACATACACAAACACGTTCAGTCAAATAATTGATCTGTTGTGTTTCATATTTTCCCTTATATTCATACACAGGTCCTGATGATGACAATAAATATTGTCGAAACGTGGACACAAATAATTTAAAATTTGTGTTACACTTTTCTGACCGATCCTCGCAAACCCTTCATCGGTAAAATTCACTGATTGACGGTCACTACGAATGTAAGGATGAGTTATTTTTATTAGTTTTGCTAACACTCTACAATTGCTGTTGGCCGCTAACAAGTGGAATACAGTGTTATTAGTCTTTGACTTTTCCGTTTGAGGTTAACGAACCGATGTCGCTCTTTTTCTACAAGAATGTCTGTCATGTCTTTTCTAAATCTTGTAAACGGACACTGAATTAGCAGTGTAACTACGAGAGCTATTCAGGAAGTCAGTTCTTCTTTATCATCTTCTTAAAGGTTTCAGGCTTTAGCGGCCTGTTCTCATTCCACAGTCCACTTTTTCTTAGGCCTAACAAATTTTCTTCTGCCTCTAGGGTTGCAATATTTCGCTATCTTTGGTATTTTGCTTCATTCTGTTCTACCTATGTGTTGAATCCATTTTCTACTGTATTCTTTAATCCTTTCATTAACTTCATACATATATAAACCACTTCTTATCTCCTCATTTCTTATATGATCTCGTCTGTTACACCTTTCAACTGAGCTCAAAAACTTCATTTCTCCTGTTTGTATCTTTTTTTCCTTATGACTCAAGTTTCAGAACCTGTGTAGGTATTGCCATTGTTTTATACATTTGGGTTTCTTTTCTACATTTGTTTCCGAACGTTCTCCATATCGTTCCGTACATTCTTTAACATTACATTACACCTTTTAACTGATCTCAGTTTAAGATGTTTTCACATCCAGCAGTAGAATATTCGTAAAATACAGCCGTTTGGACCAGAGCCTCTACTTACTCAAGACCGTCGCTGCGTGGTGAAGAGCCACACCCTTTTCGAGGTGGTCCTATAACAAAACACGACGGATCTAGACCAGAGAAGGTCGATAAAAAATCTCTTTGACTTTTCCGTTTGAGGTTAAAGAAGTGGTGTCCTTCTTTTTCTACAAGAATGAAAATTCTTTTTTACTGACCTTTACTTCTCGTTTCTAAATCTTGTAAACGGACACTGAATTAGCAGTGTAAGTACAAGGGCTATTCAGAAAGAAAGTTCATCATCATCTTCTTCTTAACGTTTTTAGGCTTTAGTGGCCTATTCCTACTCCACAGTCCACCTTTTCTTAGGCCTAAAAACTTTTCTTCTACCTCTAGGGTTGTAATCTTTTACCATCTTCGGTATTCTACTTTCTTCCATTCTATCTATGTTTTGATTCCATTTCCTTCTGTATTCTTTAATCCTTTCATTGACTGCAAAAATATCTGAACCACTTTTCGTCTCCTCACATCTTATGTGGTCTCGTCTATTACACCGTTTAACTAAGCTCAGTTTAGGATGTTTTTACATCCAGGAGTAGGATATGCGGAACATAGGAACATGCAGTTTGGACCAGACCCTCCCGTCGTGCGTGGTGAAGAGCCGCACTCTCTTCGAGGTGTTCCTAAAACAGAACACGACGGATCTAGACCAGAGAAGGTCGATAAAAAATCTACCCGGCATAGGGTTGGTTGCCCTATACTGTGGTCTCAATCAGCAACTCACAATTCCAACAGTAGCCTAAAAAAAAAACGTTTTCCCAGCTTTAAATAGGGGGTGGCTATTTTAGTTAGTTGTTAACATGCATAGGAAGAAAGTACCAGAAGATGGTATTTTTATAAGTTTCGCTAACACTCTGCAATTTCTGTTGGCCACTAAACACGAGGAACACAGTTTTATTAGACGTCGACTTTTCCGTTTGAGGTTAAAGAACCGGTGTCGTTCTTTTTCCACAAGAACGTCTATCCACTCGTTTCTATATCTTGTAATCGGACATTGAATTATCAGTGTAAGGACGCAGGCTATTCATAAAGTAAGTTCCGATAAGGTGTTAAAGGAAACTAAGAATACAGATGTACGAAGGCTTAGACGGCCGGTGTCATTTCGATTAAAACTAACTCCTGGGCTGTTTGGCCCGTGGCCAAAATTGTGTGACAAAACCAGACGTTTCGGCAGCGCTACTGACTGCCATCTTCAGTGGAAAGGAGTCAACGCCAACGTGGAATGATATACGTTAGGACCACAGTACTGTGGTTAAGGCTGGAGATGTCCCGTGAACACTACTTGTATATATTCTATTTCTATTTATTCTAAGTAGAATAAATTTAACTTGAATTATTGTGTAAGAGTATCTAATTGTTGTTTGTGCTCAACTAAAGTTTGTAATTCATTGGTGTCAGTTATTCTGTTTCCACGACCCGTGAGACTGTCGTAACAATACAATAACAAACAACGTTCTACACACCCGACTTAATGTTCTACACACCCGACTTAATGTTCTACACACCCGACTTAATGTTCTACACACCAGACTTAATGTTCTACACACCCGACTTAATGTTCTACACACCCGACTTAATGTTCTAGACACCCGACTTAATGTTCTACACATCCGACTTAATGTTCTATACACCCGACTTAATGTTCTACACACCCGACTTGATGCTCTACACACCCAACTTAATGTTCTACACACCCGACTTAATGTTCTACACACCCGACTTCAAGTGTTTTTAACTGACGTGCATTCGTGCTGTTGGAAAGTGTTTCCAACACTTGTAATGTAAGCGTCAAAGTTTTCGTCTCGTAAATAAAATAAACACAGCACAGCAGACTAAGCCACTGTTGCCCATACAATTGCGCCTGCTTTGAAAAGTACAAAATGAGATTTGAATTTAAAACGTAGGAACTCTCCATACCTGTCTCTTGGCTCGGCGACTTTGTAATAACAGACATCGACCTCGTCATTTCTTGTGTTCAACAACAACAAACATTGTTTAAGTGATGGGCAGCGTGATTCTTATCCACGCCAAATAAAATAAAAGGAACCACTTTTCTTTGAGTACTAAGACAGTATAAACAACATCACTTTAGAACAAATGACCTGTTCCAGATATCTCGGCTGTGCAGTAAGCTGTGAATCTGAATATGATATAAAGAAGCCTTCTTCTTCTTCTTCCTATGGCACTACAGCCCTTGTTGGGCCCTGGCCTCCTTCAATTTTTCCCGCCATTCTCCTCTGTCAGCAGCCATCCTCCTCCAGGAACGCACTTTCAATATCTCTCTTGCATTCTCATCCACCGCATCCTCCCATCTTCTCCTTGGTCTTCCCGCTGGTCTTTTTCCATGGATTCTGGTATACAATAGCTTTTGTGGTATCCTTTCTTCTCCCATCCTGGCTACATGACCAGCCCACCTTAGACGCTGTATAAAGAAGTAGATAAATAAATTTAACAATATTTGTGGTACGATTCATAGGAATCTTAGAAATAAAACAAGACTCAGCATGAGGATTAAATTTTATAATACAATTGCAATACCCACAGTGACATATGCGAGTGAGGCCTTGACAAACAAGGAATGCGGCAAGATTCAGAGTGCTGAAATGCAGTTTCTTCAAAGTACTTTAAACTATACATTGCAAGATAGAATAAGGAATAAGGATATCAGAGCAGACCTCGAACTAAAGGACGTAAATGAAATTATTTCAATTTACAGAAGACAATGGTGGGATCATCTGCAAAGGGCGACAGAGGATCGATTGCCGAAAGCGGCACTGAACTACAAAGCCATTGGTAGAAGAGATGTGGGTCGTCCGAGGATGAGATGGGTGCCGGAACAGCCTTATATAACCTAATCTTAAAGAGAATAGGAAGAAGAAGAAGAAGAAGAAGAAGAAGAAGAAGAAGAAGAAGAAGAAGAAGAAGAAGAAGACAGTTTTCTTACTTTAAGTGAACTGACTTTTTTAATTAGTGTTTAATATCCAATGCAGAAAATTTCAGCCGATGGTATATTTATTAGATTTTCTAACACAACTAATGGTTTGTTACTAAACAACACATGATAGTAAGGTACTAGCTTTTTACATTTTTATGTAAAATAATTGTGTTCTGTATCATAATCTTATATTTTAGTTGGTTCAAATTTAAGTTTTATAACAGAAACAATGAGAACAAGAAGACTATTATTTTCTGGACATATATATAGAATTGACGACAATAGGTTAACAAAACAGATCTTCAAATATCTGTGAAAAATAAAGTCAACATCATAGAAGCTGGATTAAAGAAGACCAAAAAGATTTAGAAAAAAAGTAATAAAAACGCAGAAGAAGCAATTGAAAGAGACGTTTTTCGCCCGAAAGTGTTAAAAATAGAAGGAATCCAGGGTAGGAGAGAGAAAAACGCAGGTTCAAAGTGGACTAAAGACAGGAAGAAGAGACAGTGAAAGGATGAAAGAATATTGGAGAAAAATAAAAAACCAGGAATAAAGAATTGAAATTGGCATGTAATCCTCAGATGCCCGATACAAATAGAAAACAATTACGTCAAATAACAAAACAATAACAATCTGTATTCAACGGTTATTTGACTTAAAAATTTACAATGTTTTGTAGTACACTCGGAAGAGTCTTGGAAGCAACACCCCACAACTGTTTCTCTCCTGTTTCTGCCAACATTATAAAATGCACAACACAATTTCAACTTGGAAACTTGATTTACTTATTGTTTTAAATTAGTTTAGGTAGTTGGCATTACTGACAACAGTAAGCGACCGGTGCGACTAACCTTAATCTGGAAAGTTAAATTAAATTCGGAGAAGAGTTGAAGAAGGGTAGAGAAGACGTTATTTAAATAAGAAAACAACAAAAAAGACAATTTAAAAACTCGTCTCCAAATAATCTCGTCACTCCCGCTACAGCGGTAGCGATTTCAATTCCCTTCTGTTGCTGGAAGCATGTTTTGTATTAAATAATTAAAACTTTACAAAAGTTTGATCTAATATTTCATTATTGTTTAAATAGTTTTTAATGCGGCTATTTATTTTAAATAAATTTAAAAAAAAGTCTGAGTATTTGTGTGTACAGGTACCAGACTGTGATGAAGAAATGTGCTTGTTATAATAATTTAGAATTGATTCTCAAGTTGGGTTACAAATATCTACACTTAATCCCAATGTGATGGCTTTTCGTGGAACTGATCCCGTACGAGCAAAAATTGTAGATGTTACTGCCCTGGAACAAGTTAGCAGTTTTGAATTACCTGGGCTACAGTGTGTCTTATAATACAAGCACGATGTTGTGAACAAGTTGCATAAGTTCAACTTTTTGTCCGGGACCATTAGGCGAACTCTTAAGTCAGCAAGTAAATAAACACGCCTAAAATTGTACAATTGGCCCTTCCAACGCCTCTTTATGGGTCTGAGAATTGGACTTTAACTAAAGGCCAGGCCAGTTGTATCCAACATACATTTTATTTTTATTTATTATTCCGGTTGTACAATGCTTAGACATTTTCCGGAACCAAAGATTACAGATTTGATTCAATTCTCATCTTCCACTGCTGCTTGTCCACTGTCCAGCCTAAGATCTTCAATTTCTCGTTCCCTTAATATAGTCAGAATTTTTAAAATTCAGGTGATAGGTGGTCTTCCTCTTTTCCTTCTTCCTGGTGGGGTGCATTCCATAACTCTCCTTGGCAATCTTTCCTGTGCCATTCATCTTGTGTGTCCATAACATTGTAATTTTTTTTGTTTTAATAGAATCAACAATTAATTTTTTCACATTCATTCTGTACTTAATGACTTCATTTAAAATTTTCTGGATACTCTTGCTGAAGGTCTCCAAAAGTCCATCTCTGATGTCATTAATTTTGTTCTTGTGTGTTTATTAGTAGACCAAACTTCTGAGCCGTAGGTCATGATACTTCTAACAATGGTTTTAAATATTTTGGTTTTAGTAGTTTGTGCTGTAATTTGCTTATCCCACAGGATTCCATTTAATATTGATATAGCCGTCTTTTCCAAATTAATTCTGGATTTTATTTCTTTGACTTGCTTCCCATTGGCTGCAATTTTTACAGCTGAATACTTGTATATATGTACATGTATGCATAAAAGTAACATATATTTTCCTTACTCCGTAAAAATGTGTGTGGGGGGGAGGGACGGTATTCAGCGTGTTTGGAAATGACACAAACGTTTACCGCAAACGTTTTTAAGAAGTTTACGCTGCTAATTCAGCAGGAGACCAAGAAGAAGGAAGCGAAAGTTTTGTCAAGTTACGGGGACGAGGGTTGGGAGTGAGCAGCAGCAGCAGCTGGGGGGGATGATTGCCACCCCTGGACAAACAAACACAAGTCTACCGCCACTGTGTACACTTTGTTAACTGCCAACACAAACACCGAGCCCAGCAGCGTATTGAATTATAGTGACTGCCTGCCTTCCTTTGACGGCCTTGTAACGTTAACACAACTTGTTGGCCGCCGCTAGGAATATTTATATTCTCATAGTAAAATAAGATTCTCCTGTATTATACAGAGTAGCAACCTCTATAAGCTGCACAACTCCCTCACTATTTTTTACGAATTATATTTAATACTGAAGGGTTATATACGTCGTAAATAATAAAGGGTCCATAAACACAACAATACATGACAGGATACAAACAGGAAATAGGACACGTTACAACTTTGTCGTGTTTACTTGCTAAAGTGCTACTTGTCGTGTTCCGGACGAGGCCTTTCAGTGTTTTCATCATTTTGAAGTCTTAAAGCACGACAAAAAATATCCCGCTGGAACCCGTACATATATACCCATGAATCCGCCTTCACGGCTGGTCAATTAGTAAACAATTCTACTTGTCACTACCCTATTGGCTCAGCTCCGTTAAGCCACGCCCCCGCTACTTACTACGGAGCTTCGTCTCTCCCACTGTTACCTTATTAAGCCATAATAATAATTATTAATACCTTAATGAGCTGCCTTAAAGGTAGGTTGGAATACGGGTTCCAAGGGTTATATTTTTTGTCGTGGTTTAGGACTTGAAAATGGTGAAACCACTGAAAGGCCTCGTCCGGAACACGACAAGTAGCAGTTCAGCAAGTAAAGACGACAAGTTGGAATTACAGAGACTGCTAATTCAAATAACAAGATGAACTAGGACATATTATGCCAACAGCAGACTACTGAGAAGCAAACCCATTAGTAGTCGTAACACAAAAATAAAAATACACACTAGGCCTACACTTATCAGACCCATTGTTATTTATGGAGGCGAGACATAATACTGTTAAAAAAGGAACAAGGAACATTACGAAGATCTAAAAGAAAGATCGTAAGACTTGTTTATTAAAGAAGATGACGAAAATGGAGGATAAGAAATAACCAGAAGATAGATGAGCTGCTGAATCACGAAGGCATTGGAAGATTCATAAAGGCTCGACGAATACAATGGTTAGGTCACCTAGAGCGGATGGATGATCAGCGTATGCCAAAAAAAATTCTGAGGGCGCAGGTATATAAAAGCAGAATGAGGGGCCGAACTAGGATAAGATGGTTGGAAGGTGTGCTAGAATATCACAGAAGAATGGATGTGTGGGGCTACACTAAGATGGCAATGGACAGGAGACTTTGAAGAAAATTGGTGTTAGAAGACGGGGCTCACTTTGGGCTGTAGTGCTACTGAAGAAGAATATTTATTATTTGATAAATTTTAATATTAAATCATTTTTCAATATTTTTATATAAAATAATTTTCCAACTATCAGAAAAATTACGAAAATCCCGATTTCCCTACTATTCCATCTTCGTCTTCACAACACGGCACAGGAAAAGTGCTGCCTGTTCCGCCTTCGAAGACTCCCCAGCCATTTCTTCTTGGATCTAACTGCACACCTGTGTCCTATAAGTTTGTATTTACAGACTCGTTTTGTCATTTTAGAAGCTGACATTCTTTCTCAGTGTTCTTTCCACCGTTGTTTATAAACATTCAGTTTTTTCTTCAAGTTAAAAACGTGTAATTTTTCTCTTATGGCCTCATTCTTTATACGGTCCAGTTTAGAACACCCTTTAACTCCTCTTAAGAACGCCATTTCCGAGGCCTGTATTTTACTATCTTCTTCTTGGTTGTTGTCCATAATTCACACCCACAGGACAGTATAGGGACTGCCATAAATATGTAAAACTTTAATTTTGTTATCTCTACTGCAATAGAACATTGCAGTAAAGGAAACTGTAGCAAGGACTACATGCTGATATAGCATGTTATGACGTTATAGACATGTTAAAATTTGATTTTTGTTTGATTCTGTTAGTTAGATATAAGTTTTGAATTAAGAATTGGGTAAAAAACTATTATGTATCAAAATGCCCATAAATTTATTGGTGATTATGTCATGTGTGAGTTTAATGCGCGAGTGCGTGTGTCATTCGTATTTTATGAATAACTCTGTTATAAATGAACGTATTGAACTGAGATTTGGACAGCGCAAGCATCTTAAATAGCGCTGTATTTTCTCGGTGTCGGAGACTTGTTACATACTATTTTAATAGGGATTTGTTTAGTAAAAATCAACTTCTATAGATTCCTTATCTTCTGGAAGTCAGAAAATTTATAGATAAAATCTATACCTGCTTCTGCAGAAATCTGCCAATCTGTTCAAGAAGTTGTCTATCAGTTCTATCCATTAATCACGTGATAGGTGTTTCGACCAATCAGCGTCCACAATTTTTATTAAGATTGGGTCTCCGACGACGAAAGTCTAGTTAGTTCCATACAGCAGCTCGACTATTACGGATGTGCTCTCTGTGCGAGTTTTCCGAACAGAAACGTCTTATGTAGGAGTTATCAAGGACAATAATTTAGCGACGAGTTGCCCGTTAGCATATTGATACGAGCTCAATATTTCTCAAATAATAAAATATATACCTTAAACAGTGTTAGTCTCGCGTGAGTCAAGATTTCCGCATAGGGAAGGTTTATCCATCCGAGATACTCCTGTGGTTAACGCGAGGACACCTCAAGACGCGGGAAGGTGCACGCTTAAAGCACCATTGTAAATAAATAAATAATAAATTACAGCCCAGTTCAGAACCTTGAGATAAAGAGTAAACTGTTATCGGGTGTGTCGCCGTGCGTGCGTACAAGAGGAGTGTCAGCGAAGCGTCACTGTGCGGGAGAGTAGCAGACGACGAGGGAGCAGATTTCGACGGATCACAGGACCAGCAGTGAGACGAATCAACATATTTGGATACAACGTTCAAGTAACAATTGACATTTTAAACAGATCAGTTCTGATAATTCAAAGACAATTATTAAATTAGAATAAATTATTTGTGAATTACAGACCATTTTTAAAATTTGTTTCAAAATATACAACCTTGCTCCAGATAACTGACTATAGTTGGTAAATGACCTGAAGCGCTCGTCAATACCAAAGACAACATAGTGGTTTGTATAAAATTATATCGTTCAATTATTACTATGCCTAATATATATTTTGTCGCACTACGTACCTTGTTTCTAAAAATAGGGTTCATTGTGCCACAGATCGTCTGGGATTTACCTAAATAATATCTATATCATACTTTTTATCATAGCCAATAATAAAATCTCCCCAACAGTAAAAGTAGCTCATCTCTTCTACTATTTGATCAGTAATTATTATTTTTTGAATACTATTTCTGTTTACTAAAGAAACAATTTTAAACAGCAATACAATAAACGCTGAAATTTTCAAACAATCGACTTTCTGTTAACACCCCCTTTAGTCTGTCACCGGGCTGGATGTTTACAATTCTTTCCAAATTTTCCGCCCCATTTTTTGGTCCCTGGGCCAATAAATTCTTAAATTTCTATGACTGTAGGATTTTCAGTTGTACTGAATATAATGTAGAATTTCCAAAACTGAATTATTTTATTTTATTGTTGTATTGGAGTGCTAGTGGTCTCAAATATATCTACTAGTAATTTTGTACAAACCACTATGTTGTCTTTGGTATTGGCGAGCGCTTTTGGCAGTCAAGCCATCTTCAGGTCATTTACGAACAGAGAATGTAGTAGATAAAATATTTAATAATATAAAACGAAGAGACGAAACAAAAAATGAGAATAGTAAAGAAAATAAGGAGTATAAGTGATTCATATCATATATAGGTTATAACACAAGAAAGATACAAAAATGTTTTAGAAAATATAATATAGAGGTAGCGGTTAAAAAATCGAAAACCGTGTTTGATATAATAAAAACTACGAATTTTGAAGAAGATGACATATTGAAGAAAAGTTGTGAGAAATTGTATATATGCTTAGTTGTGGGGAATGTGACAAAGTGTATCTGGGCGAAACGGGTCGTCAATTTTGCCAGAGATTTAAAGAACATAAGAGGGTTGAAGGAGAGTTAACGACGAATTCATTATACGCTAGGCATTTTATAGAAGAAGGACATAAATTCATAGACCCAGATGTAAATTATAAGATAATAAAAGTGATGAGTCAAGAAAAAGAAAGGAAATTAAAGGAAGAAGTAGAAATATTAAAAATAAGAAATAAAGATAAAAAAGTAATAAAAACCACATTTGAAAATGAAGAAGTATTTTTCAGCTTATTAGACAACAAAAAAGAGTAGAAAATGAGTTAACGTGAATTGTAACGGCTACAAAATTGGTAATGTAAGACATCCCACTATGGGTGGAGCTAAGTAAGACGTTACTCCGTCTGGGGGCGGGGCTAGATAGGTCCGGTAGAACGGTATATAAGAAGTGAACAGTTTCATATTTCTCTGTTGGTAAATGACCTGAAGATGGCGGGACTGCCGAAAGCGCTCGTCAATACCAAAGACAACATAGTGGTTTGTACAGAATTACTAGTAGAAATGAATTAATTTATTTATTATTTAAATAGTGGGAATTAAAAATGTTCAACTCTTTACAAATGTCTTTACTGTATAGTCTCCGATGCCTGTGTATCCTACTCAGACATTTTTCGCCGGAACCTAAGTTAACACTAGCACAATACCACTGTCTTATAAAATGTCTTTACTGTAGAGTCTCCGATGCCTGTGTATCCTACTCAGACATTTTTCGCCGGAACCTAAGTTAACACTAGCACAATACCACTGTCTTATAAAATGTCTTTACTGTAGAGTCTCCGATGCCTGTGTATCCTACTCAGACATTTTTCGCCGGAACCTAAGTTAACACTAGCACAATACCACTGTCTTATAAAATGTCTTTACTGTAGAGTCTCCGATGCCTGTGTATCCTACTCAGACATTTTTCGCCGGTACCTAAGTTAACACTAGCACAATACCACTGTCTTATAATATGTCTTTACTGTAGAGTCTCCGATGCCTGTGTATCCTACTCAGACATTTTTCGCCGGAACCTAAGTTAACACTAGCACAATACCACTGTCTTATAAAATGTCTTTACTGTAGAGTCTCCGATGCCTGTGTATCCTACTCAGACATTTTTCGCCGGAACTTAAGTTAACACTAGCACAATACCACTGTCAAATAAAATTTTACTCGAGTCTCTTTCCTTGTTATTATTGACAGCACTTGTTATGCTTGACAGCATTTTCACTGAAACTTTGCCAACTTGTGATCAACATCTTAATCCACATTATAAGTATTGTCACAGCCAAGACACCTGCTCTATACTCTTATTATCCAGTACAATCTTAAGATGGGATATCTGCTCATAAATGCCGTAGTTTTTTATCTTTTACACAGAAATTTGTATGTTCTAATTTTGATGTTACAAAATCCATAAGGACACAAATTCGTCACAGCGTAGTGTTTTCTACTCCCTGACGGATAATCCACTTTGTACAAAACATGCACGCACACATTGCATTGTTGTAGATATAACAATTAGCATATTTGAGGTACTAAAGTTACAACAAACAGCACGTCTGGGCACAGTTCCCAGAGACAGTGCGCTTCCATGCAGCGTTCGAGTGGGGATCGTTACCTGCTACGCGACCATACGACTACCATTCCGCGTGTAGTTCGTTGGCATTAATCTCAACCCTCACACATATAACGACACGCGCGCGCGCTAGCACTCGCTTATACGTTTGCTTTCTAGTTTGTAGTCAGTTCTCTATCTCATATCATTAGCTGTCTTGCACAGGCCATAAAATAATTGCAATTGTTTATAAACGTTGAAATTATAAAATAAATAAATAAATGTGGTTACGTCAAGGATGCACATCTTGTGGATACGGGTTTGGCAATCCCGATGTGTCCTAGCTGGATTCTCACTTTGCTTCAACTTGTCTTGGGTGAGATCCCTTCCTTTAGTCTTTTCTGTCTAGTCTCTCTTGACTGCCTCTTGTTCTTTTCTGACCCCGACGCTATTAGAGTAATCGAGGGCTAGGGTGTCTTTCTTTTGCAATTCTAATTTCTTAGCTGCTCCCCTGCAGTCCCGACGTTGGTTCGTTAAAGGCTAGAGGAAGAAAACCTTAATTAAAAATTACAAAACCACTGCCTTGTGGCGCGGAGGAATCCTCAAAAGCTAAGGGAGAAAACCACAAAAGAAAATCATGCACGTTGGGAAGCCTGGCACCATCATCACCTAACAACCTAGCTGGAGGCTGGTTCCACCTGATAGGGAAACTACACCTACTCATAATCTTCACAGGAATAAGCCGGACGCAATGGTGCTATGAAGACGGGACAGGCTGCCAGCCTAATCCTTGACTGAAGAAGAAGAAGAAGAAGAAGAAGAAGAAGAAGAAGAAGAAGAAGAAGAAGAAGAAGAAGAAGAAGAAGAAGAAGAAGAAGAAGAAGAAGAAGAAGAAGAAGAAGAAGAAGAAGAAGAAGAAGAAGAAGAAGAAGAGTGGAAAAAACGGAGACTTATGACATGAGTGGTACTATGGTTCTTAACTACGAATCCAGTGATCCGAATAACTATTATAATCGAGCTTCCAGCCTGTAGAAAACGTGAGCACCTCAGAATACCTGGGAACACCCGGAAGGTATAAAAGGTGGCTGAAACATGCGCTGGTTTTTGTATGCTCACGTACGCAGCGGACAGCGTACCCCTTACCCTGCCTGCCTGAATCTTCTACGCAACTTCGGCGAAACAGAAAAGAATAAGTGTTATTTAATAAATAGAAATTATGTTTTAGAAATGGGTTGCAGATTGGTATACATTTGTTAAATCGAACCTGGAAAGACTCTGGATTGCAAATATCCACACTTAAGACCAAGGTGATGGTTTTTCGTGGAACTGATCCCGTACGGGCAAAGATTTACATAGACGGCACTTTACTGGAACAAGTTAGCAATTTGGAATACCTGGGCTATAGTGTGTCTTATAATGCAAGCAACGACGTTGTGAATAAGTTTCATAAGTTCAACCTTATGTGCGGTACCATTAAACGAACTCTAAAGTCAGAAACACACCTAAAATTCTACAAGGTGATGGCCTTTCTCACACTTCTTTATGGTTCTAAGAATTGGACTTTAAAGAAAGGCCAGGCCAGTCGCATCCAAGCGGCTGAAGTGTGATTTCTCAGGCACGTGGCAGGGTATACTCTCCACGATTATAGAAGAAACACAGATATACGGCAGGAACTGAATATTATGAGTATACTTGACAGGATTGCCCAGTATCGGCTGAATTGGTGGGAACATCCTTGCCGAATGGATGACTATCGCATCCCCAAATAACTATGGAATTATAAGCCGAGGGGACGGAGAGGTGTGGGACGTCCGAGGAAGCGCTGGAGTGACCAGCTGTAATCTTTGCCTGTTTGAGACCGGAACAAACCATCATTGGTTTAATCTTTGAAGATGTTGATGATGATGCTGCTGCTGCTGCTGCTGCTGCTGCTGACGACGACGACGACGACGACGATGACGATGATGTTGACGATGTTTTAGAAATTATGAAAACGGAAAGGAAATTTTGGTATCACCTGTGCCTAAAAAAATAAATCAAAAGTTCTAAATATCTAGCACAGCAACCGACTAAAAGGAAGTGTAAACCAAATTCGAAGTTACGAATTTTCAGTGTTAATTGTATCATTCTGTGTTCTACAAGAATTTATATTAATATATATTTATATTATTTATATTATATATATATAATTTATTATTTTTTATTATTTACATTTTTATTTATACATTATTTATATATATTTATATACGTATATTTATTATATTATTAAATAAATATTATAGTAACGGAGATTTTTGTAAATTTTCCGTAACTGAAATTTTGTTCTTATTTTCTGTAACATAAAGAGAAATTTTGAAATCAAGCATACATATAAAGAACAACTTAGCTACGACAATTTATGTACAGCTCCAAGTACTGAGCGGAAGAGAGGGCAAAGCGAAAGTAGTCGGCAAGGTGAGTATTAAATATCTGTCTATACGCCGTTGGATTCAATTTGTCTAGAATAGTTACAGAAGTGGAGGCGGAATTAATGAAGGGGGTAGAGAAATCAATAGCTCAGGCCGTTCGGATGGTCAACGCGTGCACGAGTTGGAAAACGTGATGGGGTTTATAACAAAGTAAGAGGCTGACAGACTGAAGATGTTGCCGGTGAATCAGCTTCGTAAGAACCGAAAGTATACACGTAAGTGGAAGAGAAAGATGTGTGTGATCATTCTTAAGGTTAAAAAGTTTTTAGAAAAATTTGATCGCCCGGCGGTCTGCATATTATAAAGCGTAATGTATATGATAACGATAGCATGGTGTGAATCAGCCATGGGAGTCGAACAAACGATGGTGCACAATAATTAGATATTAAACGGGTGTCTGGTTACCTGTGTTAAAAGGTCTCATTGCTATGCGTAGCTTTGACGCGTTGTTTTCGGACCAATTATTTTGTCATCAGAACAGCTCCATGGTTGATGCGTCACATCGTTGGTCACCTCACACCTCACTTCCAGCACTCCCATCCCTGCTGCCAACTAGAATATGCGCGAACCGTTTCATGTCTTACTATTTCATCTGTACAGTGATCTCCATTCCAGAGACGTTAAGTGTCCGGCATCAGTTTCTTCTTACTCATCTCTCCGTCACGGCTTGTACAATAATAAATTGCTTGTAGGCCTATATGTATCTGCCTCTACATAGTTGCCTTGTACATAGTTATGCCTTGCAATATCAATGGCTGCTCAGAGAGGAATTTTTTTATATATATTAATTCACGTAATAGTAAATGTATTTCGTTTAAAAGTTAGCGAGTTCTGCAGTGAACAAAATAATATCATTCTGGATTGACATTATTAAAATTGGTAACTTGGTCATAAAAAAAGGAAATGAAGTCTAAATTTATTATATAGAAGCACTCCTAGAATGATGGAACAAGAAGAGGAAAACCGAGATTGATAACGATAGAATATATTAGAAAACTGGCTACTATAAGTGTGAGAACCTTATTGGAAATAAAAAAAACCTCTCTCAAAACAGAAGTGAGTTTACAAAGTGGCTGAATGAACCGGACGCTGTGGACACAATAGGAGATTATAAAGAAGTGTAGTAGATTAACAGAAGGGTCCATAAACACGACAACAAATGACAGGCTTAAAATAGTAAACAGGGCATTTTATCACAATAGCAGACTATTGAGAAGAAAACTCATTAGCCGTAACACAAACATAAAAATATATAAGACACTTATCAGACCGGTTGTTACTTATGAAGGCGAGACATGGACCTCATAAAAAAGAACAATAATTACTAAGAAGATCTAAAATGTAGATCATAAGACGTGTTTATGGCCCAGTTAAAAAAAATGACGAATGGAGAATAAGAAATAACCAGAAGATACTGAATCATGACGGAATTATAAGATTTACAAAGTCTCAACGAATACAATGGCTAGGTCACCTAGAGCGGGCGGATGATCAGCGTATGCCAAGGAACATCCTGAGGGCGCAAGTCTTTAAAAACATAAAGATGGGCTGACCTAAAATAAGATGGTTGGATGATGTGCTAGAAGGTTTCAGAAGAATGGATATGAGGGGTTACATTGAGAAGGTAATGGATAGAAGACTTTGGAGAAGATTGATGTTGGACGTCAGGGTTCACGTTTGGCTGTAATACTGCAGACGAAGGAAAAGAAAAAGAAACAGAAAAATTACAAATAAGAATCACATGACGGAGTACAGCAAAAGTAAATTTATAATGTGTGAAAATATAAATAGTTTATATGTTACAGTAGGTCTACACTTAAACACAATAATATAGTTGTGAGCTACGTATTTACGGTAACTACAAATATACAAAGCTGCGCGTATCACTGGAGACTCGACTTACTTCAGAAGTTTTCTCTCGTGGGACAGTGAAAACAATGCTTGGAATCCCTGTTGATTCGTCATTTTTTCCAAACATTACTGTACATAGTACATTCCTTTGGTCCTTGGCTGACCACACACCACAATATTCACACAGTGTTACTGTCTGGCTTTTACAAGTAATGCCACAGTTCAAAATTAAAAAAAAAAAATATTCTACTGACTTATTGCAACTGATAATAGTGTTTGGGAGCAGATATGATGTTTAATTATTTGGGACGTGATATCTCATATAGAAAGGACAAGGATATAGAAAGAAAGTTAAATAAATCTAGTTATACCTGTGGAACAATAAGACGACTATTGAAGAATAAAAAGCAGAAGGAGACACAGCTAAAGTTGTGTAAGGTCATGTGGCTGTGCCGACTTTAATTTATAGATATGAGTCGTGGACTTTCCTGCAAAAAATTCAAAAATACAGGCCTCGGAAATGAAATTTTTAAGTGCAATTCGGGAATGCAGTTTGAGAGATCATCTACGAAACGAAGGCATAAGGAAAGGACCTGAAGTTACAGTAGGTTCTGGATAGAATAAAGGAATACAGGTAGAATTGGAACGCATGGTAGACACGCGCATTCCTAAACAAGCATTTGATTGTAGGCTAGTGGGAACGGAAGACCCTGGAAGAAATGGTGAGAGACTCTGTGAAGTCGGAACGGGCTATTGCTCAAGCCATGTAATAAAGAAGAAGAAGAAGAAAAGGAAGAAGAAGAAGAAGAAGAAGAAGAAGAAGAAGAAGAAGAAGAAGAAGAAGAAGAAGAAGAAGAAGAAGAAGAAGAAGAAGAAGAAGAAGAAGAGGAGGAGGAGGAGGAGGAGGAGGAGAGGGAAGAAGAAGAAGAAGTTTAACACGTCAATTTTCATTTAAAATATTTAAATTTTACTTCTTACAATATAGGTATCAACGATAGATTCACTTAAAAACCAAACAATTAAAATCAAATACATAATTCTTATACACACTAGTTTTATGTTATTAAATAGGAGAACCGTTTCATTAATGTATGGCGTCGTCGTGACACGGAGGACTAAAGTCGCGTATAATTGGCAAAGTTTTGGCACCGTCAACGTATCGTGGACGTCAGTTTGTCACGTCGCCATGGTAACGCCGACGACGACAAAGTTGAGTCTACAGGTTGCCTCGGCAACCCAGTTGGACCGCACGCTTCTACAGACGGCTGAAACTCTTTGGTATTGTTGTTACAGGTGTTAATTTATATAGTGTAGGTTAGCAGAAACAATTATAACGAGACTATCTCGGTTTGTGAGTAGTTTTCGTTTCCCCTACTTGTCTCTATATGTCGGAGTGTAGTTGTGTTTGTTGCACTTAACACGCAGTAAAAGTGGCAATTGTAATGTTGACTTCACGTATTATTGTGTCATTGTACGCTATACGCCTTGAAGTGAATGGACACACACACAGAAGTAGCTGTTGCATTTTTTTAATACGTTTATTGCTTTCTAAGATTAAATCAGTCGTTTCTTCTCCGACACACAGATACTGCGTTTTTTCTATGTTAAACAGTGATTCCCATTTTTCATATTTTTCCTTCATTTTGCGTGTAATATATTCCAAGACTTCTTTTCATTTGGCTTTCATTCTTTTAAAATACAAAAAAAAAGCTTAATGCTAGGAACGAACGTACTTATTGAAAATGTAACAGAAAAGAATGTAGAGGAAAATAGGAATAGCGGACGATAAATATATAAAAGGCATTGATGATGTCAAGGAAAAAGCTCTTATCAAGGAATAAAAAGAGCAAAATTAAGAGGAATTTAGTAGTATAAAATGAAGTGTAGGCAATAAGTTCCGATCCCAAGTGTTAAATATCGGTATGGAGAACCATACATGACTTCCATGTTGTAAGATTTGTATTTAAAATCATTTTCTAAATGAAATATTTACATAGAAAATACTTCTTTCTTCAGCCTTAACCACAGCACTGTAGTCACTAACGTATACCACCTCACGTTAGCGCACTCGATTTTCAGTGATGATGGCAGTCGATGGCACTGCCGAAACGTCTGGTTTTGCAGAAAGCATTGGACCACGGCCAAACAGCCCGGGAAGGAATTTTAACAACAAACTACTTCTTTGTTGCCGATAATGTAGCACACAGATAAAAAATTATCCCCTCCCCCTTCAACTACCCTTTTCATTTATAGATATTTCATCTACCTTTTGACAGTGGATTATTATGACCTGATTTTCAGGATACTTATTTATCAAAATTAAGTACTTTACTCATGTTAAAACATAAAACGTTGCTGGTAAACTACCCCTTCCCGTTAACTGATCATCACTAAAATCAATAGGCCTTGAGTCCTCTACAACTCAGGCATATATGCAAAAAATTATTTCACTCTGTTTGAATTTGCGGCAGTTATCGTTTGCCATAGACAAAATTCTATACACAGACGCTTTTCGGAAAATGATTTTTCTTCATGTTTTGAAGGTAGTACAATCAACATCAGCCCTTATGTCAAACACAATTTTTTCGTCATCACCATACTTTTATTTTCTTATGGAACATGGAAGTAAAAATCTGTAAATAGAAAACGTGAACAAATTTCCAAGAGGACAAGAGAATAAACAATATAAATCAAGAAGTAATCAAAGAGTGTAGAGATATAACAGTAAAAAAACAAACGAATAATGAAAGCGTAGTACAACACAAACTCAATGAGAGTCGTCGACAGTATTGTTTCAATCGTAATGGGCGCCTGCAATCGTACGTTAGGCAAACGAATAACACATATGTGCTGCATGTGAGTCGCGATACAAATTGCAAGCGCGGCGGGCGTCCAGACGACGACACTCTGCCTCATACTACTGCCACACTACTATAAAACATATAATGACCTCCAACAGCAGACGCATTCATTTTCGACAAACGCTCGCCTTCTCTCCGCTATTGATCCGTCTTCTCTACTGACGTCTTCAAAATAAACTCTTCTATTTTACTACTACCATTTTCCTAGCGCACACTAACTGACGCCGGTCACGAGGCACAATGCTAACCCCAGATTCACTCAGATTCTATCTTACCATAATATTTCACGGATCTCCGGGTGGGGAGAGCTTACAACGGTTATGAAGTAAAAAAAATAAACACAAAGATGAGACTTTTACGCTGCTACGTGCTCTCGGTCCTCTTCTACAGTGTAGAATCTTAGACTTTGACTGAAGCCACAACTAAAAAAAATCGGTATGGAGAACCATACATGACTTCCATGTCCTAAAATTTATATATAAAATCATTTAAATATTAACTAAGTGGATGCTTGGGTTCTGAAGAAATGACGTATCAGCTAAAATGGTACCCCCATGTCAGGTGGGTGAAGACTATCCTCAACCTTCGTGAGGAAGGATTGTACTTTTGAATAAAATGTTTGTAGGTCGAACGAAGAGCTGGCCAAAGGGAGCTGCGATCTGATTCCTGTAATGAACTTAGGCTCTCGCTGCGAGTTAACGGCCGAGGGTGAATGATGTCTATAGTGTTATCAAAGTATTTCCTGTTAGTACAAACTAGTCATTTTTCTTTTTTTAAATCGAGTCTTTCTTTCTTTCTTTCCATTCGTCTTCTGAATTCCAGAACGACGATTCCGTTTACCTGTATAATTATAAATTTCTCAGCAAAATATTTCTTCCTTAATACGTTTGTGTCTTCTGTTTAACACCCACCATTCTGATCCATGTCATAACGCTATTCCACACAGGCTAGTAAATAACTAGTCATCAGTGAGGTCAAAATATTTTCCAGGAGGGGCAAACAATTTTCCAGAGGAGAAAAATATGTATATATTTTGCATACATACACACATGCACATATTAGTTTGTAATTCTTTTATTATAACAGAAATAAGTACACAGATTGTATTAATTTATTATAACATTTATTGCTTCAAAATATGCATAAAATTAATGGGTTGTAAAAGTTAATGTTTGATCTCCATTAAGTAGTCCTCAAGTTTCAAAAGTTTTAATATTATTATGTCCGTAATCAAAACATCAGAGCAGGTTTTAGTGTGTATGAGGGTACACCGTGGAAAAAATTCAACATTCCCTATGGAGCGTTGCTCAGAGTAAAGCTGCGAATCTACAGTGTACGTTTCACAGAACAAACACGCGGAAAAGAAGGATCGCTCCAAAGTCTCTCGTGGACCCTGAGCATCTTGCAGAGGGTTCACTCCCTAAAGACAGTTATCGTTTTCCATAGGAAAATTCTACAGACAGACAGACACACACACAGATACTTTTCGAAAAATGACTTTTTTTCATATTTTAAGTGTAGTACAATCAGAATCTGCCATTATCTCGAACACAATTTTTTCGCCATGACCATACTTCCATTTCCTTATGGAATCTTTCGAAATGTGATTTTACCGTAGAATAGTGAGCATTTCATGGACACCACATATAACTAATGTTGAAGTTCTTAGAAAGATGAAGAAAGACAGAGAAGTTATTAACACAGTGAAGATAAGAAAGCTTCAGTATCTGGGACATCTCGTGAGAAGTGAACAGAAATTTTACTTATTACAGTCCAGACTTCAGGAAAAAGTACTTGGAAAGAGAGGAGTTAGGCGACCAAGAATATCATGGCTGAGAAATTTAATGACCCGGTTTGGCATGAATACAACTGACTTATTCCGCGCAGCAGTACTGAAAGTTAAAATAGTCTGTATGACATCCAGTGTCCGAAACGGATATGAACTATCAGAAAAAGAAGAAGATAATATTTCAAAGTCAAGTTTCACTCCACTGCAGTCATTTCACCAACCGGAAAACAGATCATTTACCAATCGTAATCGATCAGCGAAGAATTCAACAGCAAGCTCAGTGACGTATTTGGGCATAACTCTGGATGCCGAACTTAGCTGGAAAGAGCATGTTAAGAAGACACGGGAAGAACTTGGATTAAAATTTAAGAAAATGTGGTAGCTGTTTGGAAGACACTCTGAGCTGTCGCTGCGTAACAGCTCTTGTTAAACAAACAAGCCTTGAAACCAGTTTGGGTGGATGGTGTACAGCTTTGGCGTTGTACTAAGAAATCTAATAGTAAAATAATTCAGACTTTTCAAAATAAGTTTCTTCGCAGTATTGATGTGCACCAAGCACGGTACGTAACAAATGATGACACACCACGGTACGTAACAAATGATGACACACCACGGTACGTAACAAATGATGACACACCACGGTACGTAACAAATGATGACGCACCACGGTACGTAACAAATGATGACACACCACGGTACGTAACAAATGATGACACACCACGGTACGTCACAAATGATGACACACCACGGTACGTAACAAATGATGACACACCACGGTACGTAACAAATGATGACACACCACGGTACGTAACAAATGATGACACACCACGGTACGTAACAAATGATGACACTTATCGGGACTTTGAAAATGTCTACGGTTGCTGACAAGATTAAACGTGTGCGGATAAATATAAAATATGACTTATAAACACGTAAACATTGAAGTGCAACATCAACGGATTACGTGGTTGCTGTATAAAGTGATTACTGTGTTTTAATTAGTGCGTAACTCTAATAGTTGGCATTATTATTGTGGACAAATTTAACTATATTTGTTGTATGAGAGTACCTTGTTGACTTCAAATTGTTATTTGTGACACTAAACTGGTAATCAGTGTCTTCAGTGTATTTTGTTTCCACTGTACAATATGACGATCCGTGAGACCGACGTAACAAAATTTTTCTCAGTATCGTAACAAGATCTACACCTCGTTTCTCGTTTTCCTCGTATATTTTCCTTGTCTTTTACACTAAATCGTCTCGATCCACCCTCCCTTAGTACATCCGCAAACTGCTAACTATACAGACGCTTATCGCTATTTTCGATTCCCATATATTTAATTTTTTTTTTCAACAGGCAGGCACAAATTCCTGTACGCTAAAGTAAAAGGACAGACTTCGCATTCGTTTATCGTCACACCTGTCGCGTAGCGTTAAGAATACAAATGCGGTCGCGGGTCTGTTTGACAAGCGTAGTCTGGGCACGTTCACGTGAACACGTCACAGCGGGAACGGGACCGCGGACCGCATTTTGTTACAAACCGTCATTAATCTAATACTACGGTGTCGGAGCCGCGGCTGCGGTGTGCCTAATGAACGTCTACAGCAGTGGTGGTGGTGAGACTAGTTTTTTGTAATTAGATTTCTGTGTCTTTACACTGTGTGAAGCGAGTGGCGTGTAGCTTTGTTAGAGAGTAACAGACTGAGATAGGGAAAGTCTGAGTAATTTTGTAGTCAGAAAATTAAAAAACATGTGTACACTAGTGTAAAAAATACTAAAATTTAGAATAATAATAATTATATGGTAATTATTTTTGTTTTAATTATATGAATTTAGTTTGGTTTAAACTAGTATACTCCTTAAGCTGCAGAACTCGCTATTTGGAACGGAGTACCTTTATTTGTTATGTAAATTTTGATATTAGATCATTTTTCAATTATGGGAAAATTGAGAAAATCCCGATTATTCTGCTATTTATTTAATAACGTAACAATTGGATCTGATGGCGGCTTGTAGTAAGCGAAAACTAGTTCAAGCAGTTACTAAACTCCAGAGGAGAGGCCGAAACGCCTGGACCGCGGCCTAATAGCCCGCAGATAAGTCTAACGTTGTGTGAACATTTGTTATTATTTTTTTCCTCTCTTATCACTAATTGACAGTGGAGTATTATTTATTACTTATATTTATCATATATTAGTCTATAAGTAACGTGAAGACGGTTGTCGATTCGTTTTTGTGACCAAAACGTCGCTCTTATAATTGTTCTGTAACGGCAAAAGTCCGTTATTTATATTCTATCCCCCTCACCTCAAACGTGTATCTTCGTCAAATTATGTAGTGATTATTGTTTGACACCTGATGATGATGATGATGATGATGATGATGATGATGATGATGATGATGATGATGATGATGATGATAATAACGCTCGCTGTAATTAATAAAATTAATACATGTGACGGTGCGCGCGTGAGCGGCTGTGCGCATAGTTAAGTCTTTGTGCATGCAGCAGCAGCAGTAGTAGTAGCGATGCTAATGAAATTATATCACTGTCCAATTAATATCACGTACGGCGGAGAGAATAATTGTGTTAATTATGATAATTGACAGTCGTCAGTTGTGCCAACCTACGAATACTCACACGATGTAATGCAGTTGTCTAATTACGTTTTTAGATTTATTAAAATTAAAAAAAAGCGCTACAGAACGGCGAAGTACGATTAAAAGATCAACTGAAAGGATGGCAGTGGATAGAATTTCGTGGTTAAAAAGACAAGACTCCATAATAAAGAAGAAGAAGAAGAAGAAGATACCATATGTTTGAAGCCGTATCGCACGATATTGAACAGTAAATTTAGCTGGTCACGAAATTCAAGAAGAAGAAAACTAGTGGAGTATCGAACCAGAAACCAAACGAAAGAGAATAAAATGGTTGGATGTTGTGAAGTTGATTTAAGACCACTTGGGAATGGAGATTCTTCTTCTTCTTCTCCGTTTTCCCTCAACAAAGAGGTTGGTTGGCTTGCAATTTCTTCCTTTCCGTGGACAGTCTCTTGACAATAACATACCTTCTTCCTTCTAGAACCCAATCCATATACTTCTGGTGGAGCCTTCCCCTCCCAATACGCCCCTTTATCTGGGCGGTGAACTAGTTTGAATGGTGTTACAGGTGACGAACCATATTACTGCTCCTTTTCAAAAGAAGTGAAAATTATGTAACACGTATTCTGAGAGGAGAGAATTACAAAAACAAACAAAAAATCAATGAGTAGGAAATATCCCCACGGAATAGAGAAGAAGAAGAAGAAGAAGAAGAAGAAGAAGAAGAAGAAGAAGAAGAAGAAGAAGAAGAAGAAGATGATGATGATGATGATGATGATGATGATGATGAGATGATGGTGGTGGTGGTGGTGGTGGTGGTGGTGGTGGTGGTGGTGGTGGTGGTGGTGGTGGTGGTGGTGGTGGTGGTGGTGGTGGTGGTGGTGGTGGTGGTGGTGGTGGTGGTGGTGGTGGTGGTGGTAAAGAAAAAGCAATCCGCAATGTCGGATAAGCAAATAAGCGTAGTTAATTTTTAAACTATAAAAAAATAAAAAATACCAAAACAATAATAGTATTATCATATAGAATACTATGGACACTGGTTTAATAGTTTCATATTGACGTTTTGTTCCTCAAATCTTTTTAACGCATTCAGAAATAAAATTTGAGATCGCGGACGTCTACTTAGAATCTTGCAGATGCAAAATCTGTTTAATACAAACGATCATCATCACCATCACCCCAAGTATTAGGCCCTAGACCTGTTTCCGAACCCATCTCCTCCTCGATCTACCGACATCTCACTTCCCAGTAGAGAGATAACCCAAGGTAGGGCCTAGACCTGTTTCCGAACCCATCTCTTTCTCGCTTACCGACATCTCTCTTCCCAGTAGAGCGATAACCCAAGGTAGGCCCTATACCTGTTTCCGAGCCCATCTCCTCCTCGGTCTACCGACATCTCTCTTCCCAGTAGAGTGATAACCTAAGGTAGCCACGGGTAGACGGATATCAGGCATCCGGTTCAAGTGTTCACACCATCTCCTTCTGTGGTCTTCAATCTTCTGGTGCAACGATATAATTAATTCAAACGAATAATCGTAAAACTAATATTAAATATGCAAAGTACAAATATATCCCTACATTAAGGGTTATTTCTATACGGGTACATGTTTGACTCACCTTGTGAGTTGGGCATGCGCAGTCCGCTGAACGCAGCCAGTACGTCGTGTGACGCCATAGCCAGCAACAACGCAATGAACCTGAAACACATACAAAGCATAGTCAGTAAATCTCCTTAGAATGACACCCCATAAGTAGGAAAGATTTGAAAAAACAAATACGTACCTGTAATATTTTATACAGTTCTAAAACTAGTAACTGGTTCAGCAATTAAAAGTACGGTCTTGATTTTCTTTATATTGTCACGGTGACGCAGGATACACATGATTAGATAGTGCGTGTTGTTTATTGCATAATTGGTTACTCATCGATGCTATCACTAATGCTGTTATAAATTACAGAAGGTTTTCCAACATATTAACATACTTTTCCTCCTCCTCGTCCTTCTTCTTCTTCTTCTTCTTCTTCTTCTTCTTCTTCTTCTTCTTCTTCTTCTTCCTCCTCCTCCTCCTCCTCCTCCTCCTCCTCCTCCTCCTCCTCCTCCTCCTCCTCCTCCTCCTCCTCTTTCATCTTTTTTCTTCCGTCCTCCCAATTTAGGCTAACAGCTGTTTCATTTACCAGGTACAAGCAGTCTATCCATCTTTTCCTCAGTCCCAGGGGCGTATTTACGGGGGGAGGGAGTGAACGGCACCGAACCCCCCCCCCAGAGGGTCGAAAAAGTTGACGAATGTTTTATGTACTAAAGTTAAGGCCTAAAAGTTGACAGACTAAAGTTAATCTCCTACTATTTAGGCTGTTTTATTTTTTTTCAGCTGCTAAATATAGTAGTAGCTAAGTATAATAGTATGCTAATATAACAGTAACTCGTTTTCAAATATACAAAAACAGTTTTATTACACAGCATTAGCGTATACGTTTGGGATATTAAATATGTGATAATCAATTCAGTCAATAAGTATCTTGTAAACAATGCTTCAATAACGAGTATTTTTATTGTGTTAATACCGTATACTTTAATGGGACTGATTTCAGCCACTTTAAAAAGAGTAATATTAATCAGTCTTGACTTGTTTTTTTTTCTTTTGCATAAAGCCGACCCGACTCCGGACGCTCCCCCCCCCCCAGGCAAAATTCTAGATACCTCACTGCTCAATCCTCATTCTCGTTGTCTTATTATCTCTGCCCTCGTTGTATTATTTATCCTCAGTCATGCTCTCCAAAGCTTTTCTGACATTCTTGTTCATTTCTCTCTGTCTCTCTCTCTCTCTCTCCCTCCCGTCACTTTCCTCATGATCCTCTTTAACACCCTTATTTTCCTCATTTCTATCTTCTCTTTGTTTTATCACTTCTTTATACCAATTAGTATAGGTCCGCCATCTTAAGTCATTGTATCAGCTATTAAGATTCGTTCTTGACCCTCACTATCTGACTTAACAAACGATGCAGGAACCACTTCACGGTATTTCATTACTTGTCCAAATGTGTGTTCATTATTCACAACCAAGTCTCATCTAAGTAGTCACAGCGATATTGTCATACATTTTGAATTTTTTCAAGTGTTAAAATAAGGAGGTTCAATATTTCAATTGAATACAATGAACGTTTCAACAATAGTTCAAATAACTACAATGTTGATACAGCCGTTAAGCAGTGGTAAGTTGGCTGTAAGTGTCGATACTGAACAGTAGTGATTAAACTATGGGAACTGCCAACGAGTGATGTTCTTGCGGCAACCTGAACGCTACAGTATTGTCTGTTCTGGCTCATTGCCACGACTGGACGCCGTTCGTTCACTGGGTTACGCCAACTTCATTGATCCGCTGCTGACGGCACCAGAAAGACGCCTTTCACACGCCCCCAGCTCATCTAACACATATCAAGATAGAGCAAAGTTATTTAAAGGAAAATACCTTTTTCATAAAAAACCGACGAAATCAAGTTTAAAAAGTTTTTTACGACGCAGAACGGGTGTCACGGGTGTAACAGAACGTACAGGTGAAACTTCAATAAACTTGCTGCACAGAAAGAGACAATCACTGTATATGTAACTTGAACATTTGGACAACCAAACGTAGTAGAGAAAGGCTACTAACACGCTACAAATATTATATTAAAAGGAATCCCCTCCGACTTACTCCAAACAGCGGTGGAGTATCTATTAGTCCCACAGATCGTGTGGAACTTACCTAGTCTAGCATCAATATCATAATTCCTATCATAGGCAATATCATTTCCCAAATAATTAAAACGACTCACCTGTTCTAGTGTTCAATCATTAATCATTATTTTGTTCATATTGTTTTCTTGCCTCAAAATGCCATTACCTTTGTTTATATAGTAGATATTTTTATAGTGTATAGTTTGCAAATCTGATGAAACTGAAAAACAAGTTTTTACAAATCAGATTCTGTATTTTGAAGTACAGACAAGTCGTCAGCAAACATCAGCACATTCAGATACCTGTCTCGTGATAACGTAATACCAGGGTTCACTAGATATTTCAATTTGCTTACCAGATCGCCAACATAAATGTTAAAAAGAGTAGTTGATATACTGCATTGACAGATATTTGTTGAGATATCGTACAATTATTTTTAACAATTTAACAGCTATTCTTCTTCTGGTAAAAAGCCTTGTATAGTTCTTCTTCTAATATTTGCCACAACAAATTTCTGTCTACTGTATAAAAGGCCTTCTCAAAGTCAACGTTTGTGCATAAAATTAATTATCTGAAAGTAAATTTTCAAAACATGGAATAAAACTAATGAATATTGTAATTCAGAAGGTATAAAACCCTACATCTATATCTACATTAAGTGAAATCCTGTGGGATAAGCAAATTACAGCAGAAACTAAAACCAAATATTTAAAACCATTGTTAGAAGTATCATGAATTACGACTCAGAAGTTTGGACTACTAATAAACACACAAGAACAAAATTAATGACAGCAGAGATGGACTTTTGGAGGCGTTCGGCAAAAGTGTCCAGACGGGGGAAAATTAGAAATGAAATCTTCAAGGACAGAATGGGTGTAAAAAATTCAGTTGTTGATTTTATTCAACCAAAAAAATTGCAATGGTATGGACACACGAAAAGAATGGCACAGGAAAGATTGGCAAGGAGAGTTATGGATTGGACCCCACCGGGAAAAAGGAAAAGAGGAAGATCACGTATCACCTGAACAGAAGCAATTCAGACTATATTGAGGGAACGAGAAATTGAAGAAGAAGACAAGTAGCAGTGGAAGATGAGAATTCAATCACTTCTGTAATCTTTGGTTCCGGAAAAAGTGTAAACATTGTACAGCCGGAAAAATAATAATAAAACCCTCTGTTTATGAAACAAATTATATTATTACATGAAGATTTATTAATTTTAAATCACTAACAGTTCGGTAAGTAGAAGAACATTAAAAGAGTTTACGTTACAATATAAAGTGATTTAATAATTGTACGTTACTACAACATATACACTGTTCTATAAGGAGAAACTTGTCACTGGAGGTTTCCCTTACAAACCTAACTCTTACATCTGATTTACTTAATATTCTGTATGTAGACTGTAAATTGCAAAATTTAAAATTGTCAATCAAAAACATCTTCTTCTTCTTCTTCTTCTTCTTCTTCTTCTTCTTCTTCTTCTTCTTCTTCTTCTTCTTCTTCTTCTTCTTCTTCTTCTTCTTCTTCTTCTTCTTCTTCTTCTTCTTCTTCTTCTTCTTCTTCTTCCTCTTCTCCTCCTCCTCCTCCTCCTCCTCCTCCTCAAAGATTAGGTTACATAAACCTGTTCCAGCACCCATCTCATCCTGAGACGACCCATGTCTCTTAAACCAACGGCTTTATGGTTGAGTGCCACTTTCGGCAATCGATGCTCTGTCATCCTTTGCAGATGATCCCAACATTGTATTCTGTAAATTTAAGAATTTCATTTATATCCTTTACTTCAAGTTCTGCTCTGATATCTTCATTTCTTATTCTATCTTCCAATGTATAATTTAAATTATTTCGAAGAAACTGCATTTCAGCACTCTGAATCTTACCGCATTTCTTTTTTGTCATCACCCACGCCTCACTCGCATCTGTCAATGTGGATATTGCAATTGTCTTATAAAATGTAATCTTTGTGCTGTGTCTTGTTTTGTTTCTAAGATTTCTATGAATCGTACCATAAATATTCCTAATTTTATTTATCTTCTCTTTTATATCATATTCAGATCCATAGCTTACTGCACAGCCGAGATATTTGAAACGGCTCACTTGGTCTAAAGTACTGTTGTTTATAACTAATCTTTAAAAAAAACTATAACATATAATTTCGTCATGAATTTTTCGCTGACTTGGAAGGACGTTTCATAAATTCAGACACAATTACTTAAACAGAACAAAAATCAATTGAAAATACCTGTTGTCAGCATTTAATCTGATTTAATAAATAAAAATGATGAAGTTGTTGGGTATCGAGTCCGCGCCCAGCCACGTAAACATCCGTTGCAAGCAGTCACGCAAGACCTGTCTGTTTGTTTGTTACACCATTTCCTGTAAAATCATGACAGCAGTGAGCTGAATAAAAAATTGGGTCATATGTTCGATAACGTAACGAAGAAACACACCCCGTTGCTTAATGCACAATAAACGGAATCCTATACGAATATTAAAGGAATTGTCCTGTAACATGTACTTAATTACAAAAGATAAAATAATACTTATATTATTAGTTTATATAATTATACAAAATAATAATAATTAGCTGCAGAATTCGCTATTTTGTACAATGTACATTTACTATTATCAATTATCAGAAGGCCTTAGACCGAGTGCAACATCAGAAAATGATGGATATCCTGAAAAATATTGGATTAGATGGAAAAGACCCAAGGATAATAGCTACACTGTACTGGAACCAATCTGCAGTGGTTAGAGTAGATAAAGAGAAAACTGAAGAAATATAGATTCTGCGTGGAGTAAGTCAAGGATGTATACTATCTCCGCTTTTATTCAACATCTACTCGGAAGGTATTTTTAGAGAAGCTTTGGATGAATATGATGTGGAAATCTCTCTGAACGGTGAAAGAATAAGTAACATACGTTATGCGGATGTTCAACAACAATGAATAATAAGACCACTCTCAAGAAATAAAGAGCAGAATTGAAAAGGCAAGAGCAGTGTACACTAGAATGAGCAGTATATTCAAAAGTCACGATTTAACAATAAACACAAAGATGAGACTTTTTCTCTGCTACGTATTCTCGGTCCTCTTCTACGGTGTAGAATCTTGGACTTTGACTGAAGCCATAACTAAAAAATTTGAATGTTTCTAAATGTGGCTTTACCGTAGAATACTGAGCATTTCATGGTCAGCACATATAACTAATGTTAGAATTCTTAGAAAGTTGAAGAAAGAAAGGGAAGTTATTAACACAGTGAAAATAAGAAAGCTTCAGTATCTGGGACATCTTATGAGAAATGAACAGAGATTTTACTTATTGCAGTCCATACTACAGGGAAAAGTAATTGGAAAGAGAAGAGTTGGGCGACCAAGAATTTCATGGGTGAGAAATTTAAGGACCTGGTTTGGTATGAATACAACTGACTTATTCCGTGCAGAAGTGCAGAAAGTTAAAATAATCTGTATGATATCCAACATCCGAAACGGACAGGAACTATCAGAAGAAGACATTTACTATTGCACAAATTTCAATAATAGATTATTTTTCAATTATGGAAAAATTACAAAATCATTGTTACTCTACTATTAGTCTACTTTAGTAATGTAACAATTGTCGAGCACAAAATCATTGTTACTCTACTATTAGTCTACTTTAGTAATGTAACAATTGTCGAGCACAAAATCATTGTTACTCTACTATTAGTCTACTTTAGTAATGTAACAATTGTCGAGCACAAAATCATTGTTACTCTACTATTAGTCTACTTTAGTAATGTAACAATTGTCGAGCACAAAATCATTGTTACTCTACTATTAGTCTACTTTAGTAATGTAACAATTGTCGAGCACAAAATCATTGTTACTCTACTATTAGTCTACTTTAGTAATGTAACAATTGTCGAGCACAAAATCATTGTTACTCTACTATTAGTCTACTTTAGTAATGTAACAATTGTCGAGCACAAAATCATTGTTACTCTACTATTAGTCTACTTTAGAAATGCAACAATTGTCGAGCACAAAATCATTGTTACTCTACTATTAGTCTACTTTAGTAATGTAACAATTGTCGACCACAAAATCATACAATAAACGTTTCTGACGTTTTTTGTCCCTTGTTAAACGTACGTCAGTGTGGTTGTACTTCCCAGTTCGGTCCAGCGGACTTGCAGGGTAAGTTGCCGTTTTTTTAATAGTTTTTCTTTAGCTATGTTTAGCTTTGCAATCGTTGGTGGTTTATTACTATTATTTTTTCTGACTGTTCACGCTTGTTACCGAACAAATCAAGAGTAGGCTCAAGTTTATATTTAGTGTACTAATTTTAGTTACACCTGAAGACGACCACAGATTGTTTAGTGAAACGTTGTGTGATAAATTGTTTTGACCACGTTGTTCGACCGAACACTTCTGATAAAGTTCATCGAAAGTTAGCTTTAAAGATTGCTTAAGATTTGATTATGTTAATATATCAATCGAGTCCAATGAATGAAAATCAAGTTATGTTTTTTTTTTTTTAGTTCCATACTCCGTAAGAAAATGGAAGTATGGTGATCGCGAAAAAATCATGTTCTAAATAAGGGCTAATTCTAATTCTACTACCCTCAAACATGAAGAAAAGTCATTTTCTGAACTCTGTGTGTGTGTGTGTGTGTGTGTGTGTGTGTGTGTGTGTGTGTGTGTGTGTGTGTGTGTGTGTGTGTGTGTGTGTGTGTGTGTGTGTGTGTGTGTGTGTGTGTGTGTGTGTGTGTGTGTGTGTGTGTGTGTGTGTGTGTGTGTGTGTGTGTGTGTGTGCAGAATATTTTTTTCTATGACGAACGATACCTGCCGCAACTTCAAACAGAATGAAATAATTTTTTGTATATGTGCCCGAGTTGTAGAGGGGTAGTTTACCTGCAACATTTTACGTTTTAACAAGTGCAAAGTACTTAACTGTGATAAATAAAATATACCGAAAAAAAGGTGATAATAATCCACTGTAGAAAGGTAAATGAAATAGCAATAAATGAAAAGGGTAGTTGCAGTGGAAGGGGGGGGTCATTTTTTGTTTTGATTTTATAAATTTATTTGACAGAAAAATTAGAAATTTCAATAAAATATTAACAATTTGATGTCGTTTCACGCTATGTTACCACGGATACGTAAACAAAATAGTTTTTCGTTTTCACAAATTCACACATAACAAGCGCTGTGCGGTATTCGCTTTCTTTTGCTTTGTTTAATTAAAAGATAATTTAATAAAATTAATTCTTTATTTTTAAAATATTAACAATTAGGTACAATTCGTATATTGATTATCTTTCTCAGCGTTTTTGCCAAAATCACGCTCATATATTTGGTTTTGTTCTCAGTGTAGGCCTGCATATTAAAAATAATTTTACAATTAATTAGAACATGGAAGTCATGTATGGTTCTCCATACCGATTTAGTAATCATATAATACTGTGTACAGCACCAAAAGCATCAGAAAAATGTTGACAAAAAAAGAAAAGAAAGACAGTCGGGCGGGAAAACCAAACAAAACCGAGCCGGCTGGTAGTTAGGGTTGGTTACCTGCCCACCCACCCCCCGCCCGCGCGCGGAAGAGGATCAGCGTGGATGAATGCGTAATACTGCCTACAGCGCCCTTCTGCTGTTTCCTCTTTGTGAATTATTCATTGCGAAGCTAAAAGCGTCTTTGTTTCTTGAGCTATCAGCAGCGTCAGGGGGAGCAGCAGCAGCAGCAGATTTTACCGGGGAAAAGACTGTGTTTAAATTAACGGGGGGAGATGACTTTGTTGAATCCTGTTAACGGCAATGCAGTGAAATCATACATTATATTATCATTTTATGTATTCAAGTTTATAATTCTCTGTTACCATCTAAGAGTTGTGTTTCATTGCTTTTGTTGCTGAATGGCCATGTAGGTTAAGAGTCTTCAACGTCTTCTTCTTCTTCTTCTTCTTCTTCTTTTTCTTCTTCTTCTTCTTCTTCTTCTTCTTCTTCTTCTTCTTCTTCTTCTTCTTCTTCTTCTTCTTCTTCTACTCCTACTTCTTCTACTTTTACTCCTCCTCCTCCTCATCTATCTTTTTTCTTCCTTCCTCCCAATTTAGGCTAACGGAAATAGGACATAATTTCTGATCCAAAAATGCCAAGACGAAAGTTCCAATAAGTTTAAGTTCCAATTTCAAATAATTGTTTTTCATTACTATTTTGTTTCCGACCAACAGAAGGTTAGTGTTATTATAAATTTTTTCATAACCTACTTAAACTACAAAATTTAGAGCTTCAAAATTTATCGTAACTTCATTAAAAATTGAATTTTGATCCGATATGGCCGTACTCATTCAGAAGGGCAAGACAGTTTATTTACATTTCTGTGGTTTCCTGTATTACAAACATTCATCGAATAAGGAAACTGTCTATTGGCGTTGTAGAAGGACAAAAAATGAGTGCCCTCCTCGAGTTTCAACGGAAAGTAATGAACACGAAATTATTGTTCGTAAAGATGGTGAAGCTACTGCACATACGCATGCTCCAAATCCGGAAGAAGTACAAGCTTTACAATTACTGTCAGGTATGAAAAGGGAAGCTACTGAACATCCGGAGGAACGTCCTTCACGAATCCTACGACGATTACAAGGTGCACCGTCTAGTGTCCTTGCAGAACTTCCTGACCGAGAAAATATTAAAAAACAGATTCAGCGTGAACGTTTGAAAGATATTCCTACTAATCCATGACGTCGACGTATACAGGAATTATGAGCGTTGCCGGATAAATATCGAAAAACAATTCTTGGTGAAAACTTTTTACTGTACGATTCTTTCGAAGATGAGGATTATGATTTAACATGCGGCAGAATACTAGTGTTTTCTACTCGAGAAAATTTAAGAGTGCTGCTGACGACTTCTCGTATATGGTTTGTGGATGGAACCTTCAAGACGGTTGCGTCAATCTTTTTCCAATTATTCGTTATTATGGGTTCTCTTTTGCAAGTACATCAAGGAGTAGAACGAACAATAGCACTTCCTTTCGTATACGCTCTTCTGGAAACCAAAGAAGAAATAGAATACTCAAAAGCATTTCAGGTTACTATGTTTGCATAGTATAGTATATTTGCATATATTACCTGAAAGCTATAGACTATTATTTACATTTTTAAATTTATTTGGAAATTTTGTACTTTTGAAACTGTATACTAATGGAACTTTGTGCAATTGGAAAAATAAAAATTGGAACTTTCGAATCGGAACTTTTGTCTTGGAACTTTTGGATTAGAACTTTTGTCACCCAATCAGGCTAACAGCTGTTCCATTTACCAGGTACAAGCAGCCTTTCCATCTTTTCCTCAGTCGCAGAAAAAGAGTCTTCTTTTTCTTTTATATTGCTTTCTCTATTTGCTTTCCAAAATATTTTTTTTTTGTATGATCACATTTTGATCGTTTGTACACAAGCATCCACCATATTGCATGACTAAGCAAGTTGCCTATGTTTGACACCTGACAGTATAAAAGAATTCAACTAAAAAAAACATTACAAGTTTTAAACAACGTATTGTATACAATTCGATTACGTAAGCTCGCACAGCCGTTGTCAACATTAATAAATTGTTGTAAATCCTGGCCGTTAGGCCGTGGGGTCGGTTGCTAACACAGTGCGACATTAGTCGGCTAAGGTTTCGATTCCGGCCACCGGGAATCTTCTTCAGTATTCCCGAAGCTACAGAGAACCGGTTCGGCACATGTAAGCCGAACAACACCCGAGTCTTTCACGAGTATAAGCAACTTTTACTGAAGAAGATTCCCGGTGGCCGGAATCGAAACCTTAGCCGACTAATGTCGCACTGAATAAGCAACCGACCACGGCCTAAAAACCCGGATTTACAACAATTTAATAATACTGTTTACAAATGTAAGTTCAGTAATATAATACAATCATAACATGTCTCAAAAACTCAACAATCACTGACTTGGGTTCGCTTCTTATGACAAAATGAGTACAATTTTATTGGAAACAAATTCAGCAGCACTTCTCTCATTCCGAATAGTAGAAAATAAAAAGATACCATTTTTCACGCGTTGCGTACGTAAACGACGAGAAAGACATAAGGTAGCTGTTATTTTTGGGAACGGCGACGACGACGACGAAATCCAATAAGCAGAAAGTCTCAGCCGATCGTTTGGTAACAAATGGTAAGCAATCTGTTCGTTTATCGTTTTACAGTGTACAGACTGCGTGAGAGCATTGAACTTGCGATACACAGCAAATAGCAATAACTCTTCAGTCTACGCATTCCTCTTTGTACATAAATATTTCGATTTGTTGTTTTTACTGCGGGTCGTCTAGAAACATTCTCTCGTCGTAAACTGCAAAATGTTATTTCACAACTCACAAACGATAACCAAACAGTGGGGAATCTAATAATAACATTTTGATAAAATTGCGCCATTTTTTTGTTGAACCTAGCAGTATTTGAGACGAGCGACAAAATGATTTTTAAAAGACACTACAGTCAGTTTTGTGATCCAGAAAATCTCTCCAGCTGGGGCTGGGGTTGTTCTTGGAGAACTCCTCCTCCCCCTCCTTCTCCTCCACCTTCTCCTACTACTACTACTACTACTACTACTACTACTACTACTACTACTACTACTACTGCTACTACTACTACTGGTGCTATTACTGCCACTATACTCCTACTGCTACTACTACTACTACTACTACTACTACTACTACTACTGCTGCTGCTACTGCTACTACTACTGCTGCTACTACTACTACTACTACTACTACTACTACTACTACTACTACTACCGCTACGGTGCTTCAGACAAAAATCGGCTATTGTATCGGCTAATATACTATTCATTTTACCAAATCAATGAGGTGAACACAAAAATAAGACCCACAGTCTTCAGGTGAATACCTGAACAGTTAACGCACAAAAATATCAGCAAACACTTTGAACATTATACACGCTTCGATCAGCTTAACGTTAATATAATGATTTTTTTGACTACATTAAAAACACTTTAATTTTGGAATACAATTACTTCACTATTTTGTTTGATTTTAAGACTTTACTGCATACATTTTTATTGCATTCAAAATGAAATAGAGAAATCTGACTCAAAACTGAAGCTAAACGGACAAATCATAATAATGGCGAATGACGGTATTATAAAAATGTTAAAATTCCCGGTCGGAACTATACGTGTCCGTCGCTAAACACGAGCTTTAGCGACAGTTAAATGTAATTTTTCGTATACTGATCCCCCCCCCACAATCTAGGAGGTGCTGGGAGCTCCTTTGACCCTCAAGCATTAGTAGTGAGCAATTCGCCTATAACGCGAATCCATTACTGTTCAGTCAACAAGATTACTCTCGCAAATCCTGTTATTTAAATATGAAACCATTATTTCAACAAGTCCTTAAACATAATTAAATTATTTAGGAGGTTCACTGAACCATTGAAGCTTATGGATGAGCCGCCGCATTGTTAAAGCCATCCAACAATTTTGCAATTGGAATAACATTCCCTTATAAATCTAAAATCTACTTTGAAAAGATAAAATTATTTTATAGTTAATGTGTTAATAAACAATTTTATTGTACGAGTCTCACTACTTTCTAGACAAACTTCGTACTTTTTTCAAAAGTAATAATTACAAAAAAAACATTTTTACCTACTTATTACTAGAGTTTGCTGCTCCACACAAAACAGCTGCTAATTTATCGTGGTCTCATAACCTGCACGTAATAACTAACTCTCGAGACAAACAAGGCCACTAAGTCAGCTGGCACAATTAGTCTGCAATAATTCACAGCTGGGCGACCTGTGTCAGCTGATTTATTTATTTGCTTTACTACAGCGGAACTCTCTGTTTTTATTGGCCTGCGGCAAACGCGAAACAAATTGTATTACTGAAGTAAAGTATTTTTAGTTCAGTGTTGCCAACTTAATGAAGCTGTACTCAGACCAAAAGCTCAACTGTACACATTATTTTTTATTTCAATTTAGAAATTTTTAATGTGCACTGCAGGTTAAATTCATTATAAAAATAACTAAAAATAATCCAACAATATGAAATTACGTAATTTTAATTATGTAAAGTTAGCAGAACTAGGACGAATAATTTATAGAGAATTTTGATAACAATTATCCTCCTACCAAATCCTTTAAACGGGAATTAGAAGTTAATATTAAAATTCATTCAAAAAACGCAATTTGACAAAAAAAATTTTGTTTTTTAAACAAATGTCAAATACAGTTACTAGTAAAACTATAAAAAGAGCTGAATCAAAAATCCGCTGGAATGGGACTCATTGTAAATACAACCAAAAGTAAATACATGTTGATTTCTTCATCAGAAAGAAGAAGAAATTTATATAATTTATGCATAAAGTATTCATTTGATGCAGTTAATAATTTCAGATACCTGAGTAACTTGATAGATACTGAAGTGTCCATAAACACGACATTACATGACAGGATACAAATAGGAAATATGGCATACTGTGCCCACAGCAGACCATTGAGGAGCAAACTCATTAGTCGTAACATTAAAGATACTTCTCAGACTGGTTGTTACTTATGGAGGCGAGACATGGATACTGATAAAAGAGGAACACTAAGAAGGTTTGAAAGAAGATCATAAGACGTGTTTATGGCCCGGTTCAGTAAGATGATCAATGGAAAATAAGAAATAACCAGGAGATAGATGAGCTATTGGATCAAGAAGCCGCTGTAAGATTCATAAAGGCTCAACAAATACAGTGGCTAGGACACCTAGAGCAGATGGATGGTCAGCGTATGCCGAAGAAAATCTTGAGGGTGCATATCTAGAAAAGAAGAAAGAGGGGCCGACCTAGGATAAGATGGTTGGATGATGTGCTAGAAGATCTCAGAAGAATGGATGTCAGGGATTACACTGAGATGACAATGGACAGGAGACTTTGGAGAAGATTGGTGTTGGAAGCAAGAGTCTACGATGGGTTGTAGTGCTGGAAGAAGAAGAAGAAGAAGAAGAAGAAGAAGAAGAAGAAGAAGAAGAAGAAGAAGAAGAAGAAGAGGATGGGGAAGGGGAAGGGGAAGGGGAAGGGGAAGGGGAAGAGGAAGAGGAAGAAGAAGAAGAAGCCTTAAATAACACTGTTAGCCTAGTCGTTCGGACAACATTATCTACTATAAGCTACTAAAAATGACTGCCACTAGAGCCGCAGAAACACCTACCAAAACAAGACTAGCCGCGCTGGTCACTCCAGTGGTTCATCGGACGTCCCACACTTCTCCGTCCCCTCGGCTTATAGTTCCATAGTTGTTTGGGGATTCCCTTGGATTTTTACAATTTTTTTTATATACTCGTTTCCTACCTGCGACTCATAAATTATATCCTAAGATTTTGAAATTTCCAAAACTGAACACCATATTCAGATTTTTGTTAAAAGTCGCTTCAATTTTACCAACCCCACTTTGATTTTTCCGATGTTTCCAAACGTTTGATACATTTGTTTGATTTCTGGTGTTCGGAAATTTTGATATTTCCAAAATTAACTACTATAATGAGAATGTGGTTAAAATTATGTTTAATTTAATTACGCCACATGAATTTTTGACATTTTTTCAAAATTTTTAACCGTTACTTTATGCCCCCCCTCATCTATTTTTGGAGGGATCAGTCTCAAAACTGTCAGCGCTTTCCTCCGGAATAAAGAAGTGGATAAACATGCCAAGATTTACGAACAAAAGTTGATGCAGTCGAAAGATATGGTGAGACATAGCCTAGACAGGTAGACAGGTAGCAGACACATAGATAGATAGACAGACAGATAGACAGACAGACAAACAGACAAAACCAAATTGGAAACTCACGAATAATTGAACGAGCTAATTGAGTTCTCAGTTTTAACTTGACCGCTTGGCATTTGTCTGTCTGTCTGTGCATCGCTCTGTCTGTCTGTCTGTCTCACGATGACTTCTGTATTCACCAACCTATTTTCGTAAAGCTTGGCATGCATGACCGTACTTTTATTCTACCAAACCCTACTTTTTTTATATTGATCACTACAAGAATAAAGGTTCTAACTTGATCCTATGATGATTCAAGTCATAAGAGAAGAATGACATGTGTTCGACTTAAAAAATGAAAGCTTAAAGAATTCTTATCAACGGTGGAAAGAACACTTGGAAAGAATGTCAGGTTCAAGACTTGCCAAACAAGTCTGGAAATACAAAGCTATAGGACACAGGTGTGTGGTTAGACCCACGATGGCTGGGGGGGATCTTTGAAGGCGGAGCAGGCAGCACATTGCCTACGCCGTGTTGTGAAGATGATGATGATGATGATGATGATGATGATGATGATGATGGGCAAGAGACAAAATTGTGAGGAATCAAAATTGTGAAAAAAAAAATCGCTAAAGCCTATAGGTAGTTTCAAATTAAAGGAACTTTTAACCACAATCTGAATATAGAGTACCTTTTTTTACATTAAAAAAAATTTTGAAAGTCACGGTCCAAAGTGGGCGACAATTTTCATAAAAATTCAAAACTAAGATGGGGTATCAAATTAAAGATAATTTTAACTACCGTCTGAACGTAATGTTAAGTTTTTTTGAATATGCAAATTTTTGGACCCAGAGCCCGAAAAAGAGATGAAAATTTTGAAAATTTTTTTTTAATCCAGTAGTCTGTCAGAGTAAATGGAATTGTAACCAAAATCAAAATGTTTAAAATTTTTCAGCGTTTATTGTACGATTGTATGCTATACAATTATTATGATACCAAATAAACTGTAGAGTAATCCGCATATTTTTAATTTTTCCCATTATTGAAAAGTTAACTAATATCGAAATCTATTTAATAATAATTCATCATTTTCTATATAAGTAACTCGACGTTTCTTGCAGTAATTATATAAATTTGTGATGTTTTCAATTTGTTTCTTCTGCAAGTAGTATAATTCGTATATTCTTTTTAACACCTGACGCACGTTTCACTGAAAAATACCAGTATCATCAGAGGTTTCTAAGTAAATTAATAACAATCGAAATAATTCTATTAATACAAAATTAACGAATAATCGAATTTGTATCGATTTTAGTGTAAAATACCTGATAATCGATTTAGGTCGATTAGTTAACGATTGGTTTAATGTTTAATTTCTTCAGCAGCTGTTTTCTCGGTTATATTTGAAAATTTGTTGTTTATATTTTATTCATTTTTATTTTTTAGTAAATTTATAATTTTAAATAGATCGTCTTGTTTTGTTTTCATTTGGGTTTGTTCTTTAATTAATAAATTATTGTTATTGTGTTTGTAAATGTTAAATTTTCCCAAATATTCATTTTTGACCTTTTTGTATGTTTTTAATTAATTTTATATTTTCAATTAAAATATTATAAATTGAAACACCGCAATGCATATTTAAAACCAAATATTTATAAATCTAATTTAGCCACACATTGTCTAAATAATAACCACCAATTTCCAAACATTGAAAATTAATTAAAAGCATACAAAAAGGTCAAAAAGTTAATATTTGTGAAAATTTATATTAACAGAATTATTTCGATTGTTATTAATTAACTTAGTAACCTTTGATGATACTGATATTTTTCAGTGAAACGTGAGTCAGGTGTTAAAGAGAATATACGAATTATACCTACTTGCAGAAGAAACATATTGAATAACATCACAAATTTTTAATGATAATAATTGTAGACCTACTTCATTCAAAATAGTGAATGAGTTCTTTATCTCAGGGAGCATACTAGTAATATACCTCTGTAAAGTTATTATAATTTTATGTAACATACACACAAGATTACACAACAAAACATTTATTATACACTATATATGTGTGTGTGTATAATATTCGCAGATAGCTTAGAGGGGCGGCAACAACTAATGAGTAGAGTGACGGAAAGCAGTCATAGATACGGTCTAGACATCAATGTTAATAAAACAAAGCTAATGATTGTATCTAACAACAAGTTCACAAACTGCATCCTTAATATAAACCAAAGGCCAGTTGAACGTGTGAGCAAATTTACATATCTTGGTACTATAGTCAATGACCAATGGGACCACTTTCAAGAAATAAAGAGCAGAATTGAAAAGGCAAGAGCAGTTTATTCAAAAGTCACGACTTAACAATAAACACAAAGATGAGACTTTTACGCTGCTACGTATTCTCGGTCCTCTTCTACGGTGTAGAATCTTGGACTCTGACTGAAGCCACAACTAAAAAATCGGAATCTTTCGAAACGTAGCTTTACCGTAGAATACTGAGCATTTCATGGACAGCACACATAACTAATGTTGAAGTTCTTAGAAAGATGAAGAAAGAAAGAGAAATTATTAAACACAGTGAATAACTTCAGTATCTGGGACATCTCATGAGAAATGACCAGAGATTTTACTTATTGCAGTCCATAATACAGGGAAAAGTACTTTCAAAGAGAGGAGTTGGGCGACCGAGAATATCATGGCTGAGAAATTTAAGGACCTGGTTTGGCATGAATACAACTGACTTATTCCGTACAGCAGTGCAGAAAGTTAAAATAGTCTGTATGATATCCAACATCTGAAACGGATAGGAACTATCAGAAGAAGATATATGTATGTATGTGTGTGTGTGCGTGTGTGTGAGAGAGAGAGAAGAGAGAGAGAGAGAGATCATGGTCACTATAATGAGACGGTTTGCGTTACAACCGGTTCAAGAGAAGCTGTGGAAAGCAATAAATTTCCAGAGACCGATCGGTCGGTGTCCGTCTCTCACTTTGAAGTGTAATATTTTAATAGAACCACGTAATGGCGCGGCGCCCACGTCATCGCCTACGCACTCATTAAACAGCTCTACTGCTGTCATCGGAACCTAAACACTGTAGGCTTTCTCTCAATGTTGAGTTCAGTTCACTTGTTTAGCCTATTTGGTTCGCACTGAATATATTCTGTTATTATCAATATATATAAAACTCAAAGTCTGAGGATTTATGGGTACTGAATACAAATCCACACCGTTACACCGATCGCCACCACATTTTGCACAGGTAACCTTTGAAACAAGGCAAAAAATACTGTCTAACTTGGAATTTGATAATTTGCTCCGTTCGCACGATTTAGGCCTTTTTAATTATGCCTTTCTTTTTGTTAACGCGTATAAAGATGTCGACATCACCATTGAGACCACAATTAATTACTATAGTGACAAGTAAATAAACAAATGATATTTAGCGGCATCGGAACTGTACCTTTATCCGTTCCTGCAGTTTTCAATATTTTTAATATGCGATTGTATCGATATATTTTGTAATTTTGTATACAGGTACGTCTATATATTTTGTAATTGTCTTAAACGATTATAAAAATCTATAAACAGAATTATTACTGTTGCACACCACTATAGAAAAATTATTCCACTATAGTGGTGTGCAACGATAATAATTCTGTTTGTGATTATAACCACTAACACGACTTTCTTCATTAAAGATTATAAAATTTATGTTTATACGTATTTCTGATGATGCAATGAATAAGTAATGAAATACATCAAATACTACTCCTAAAGATGTCAACAACACCATGGAGATCAGAGTTAATTCCATAGTAACAAATAAATAAACAAAAGCTATTTAGCGGCATCGGAACTGTACATTTATCAGTTCCTGCAGTACATTTTCGATGTTTTATATAATATGCGATTGTATCGATATATTACGATGTGTAAAAGAAGAAGTGTACTAATTGTAAATTGTCCTATTACTTAATGCAAAGCGAAAATATGTTGTTTTCATTTGTGAGGTTAGGTGATAACGGTTTTCGGTTTTTACTTTACTGCTGAAATAAATAAAAGCCATGGTTGAGGAAAACATAACGTTTAATGTGTTATACAATCCTTCTAACACAGTAACACTTAAAATAAATAATTTAGCGTTTTTTATTTAACAGGTACTTTATAAATACCTCCAAAGGCTTTATAAACGAGTACTTTGGTGCAACACCAAAGGCTGTTGCACCAGCATAATAATTTAGTACAAGTTAAAATAGTGCAAGTGATGAAAACAGCTTTGGAGAGAATTTGACTAATGAGTACAAAATTGTTATACGGGCTGACAGAACGCCATATAGACATAGGCCTAGACAATAAAAATTATATTAAAATACTTATTAAAAGTAAAATATTCGCGTGCGAAGCCGCGGGTAGCAGCTAGTATTCAAAAAAGGGAAACAACTGGAACTAAAACTGAAACAGCTGCACCGTTTTGTGGACGGCCGTTGACAACTGACAACAGAAAATAAGTCTTAATATGTCAGTTAATTTTAAATCCCCCAGCTTTGATGAAACACCAACAATAGCAATACAAATTTCAAAACTAAGTCTTGATAAGAAATTAAGATATTGACGTTAAGTTGGGCGAGTTCCAGACAGCCTGCGGGCCAATCAATAGTATTGTCACGACATCACAGAACAATCTACGTGTTTCTCGAACGATCCATTGGAAGCCGGCTGAATGTTGTGGCGTACGTGAGTTCAACATGCGCTTGCGAGACTTTTCTAGACGCCGCGCCGCCAGCCTCGCTGACTGTGTCAAGGCCGCAATTAATTACGTCGTAGTGTGATGATGATAACGCGTAGTTGTGGAATGTTCTGGTCTGTGAGCGGGGGTATAAATACAAGGCGTCAGCGGCCTTAGTTCAGTATATTGTCGGACGCGTACAAGTGATTACTCAGCGCGTTCAAGTGGTTATTGTGACGAAGTGTTGTGGTTTATAATCGTGCGGTATAATTGTAATTCAATTGTGTTTCACATTAGTTGACATTTTATTGCGTGTGAAAAATTTGTATTTGATTTGTTGTAAGAGACTGTGTTGTTAATTACGAACTGTTTAACTGTGATAATTAAAGCTGGTGCTTAGTGACTTAATTGGTGTCTTGTATTTTGCTTTACACTGTACCATACGACGATCGAGTAGACCGTTGTAAGAGTATTTTTAATCTTCAACTATTTTTATAATCAAGGCACATTGTGAGACAAAATAAAATTCTACAAGTTTATAGCAGTGCCTGTACTGCCGTATGGGTGTGAATTACAGTGCATTCAAAAAGTCCCGGGACTGATGCTGCTATAGACATACAGATGGAGCTATCTCTGTGTCACAGCTGGAACACTATGTGACAACCTTCACCCACTTCCTGTGACAATTGCATTGTCGAGGACTCATTCCGTAGTAAACAGCGACACTGTTAAGTTTATCTGGTTTTTCCTTGTTGTCATAATTTTCGAGATGGAGCAAAGAGCTGCAATTAAATTTTGTTTTAAATGTCGAAAAAGTGCGACAGAAACGTTTTCGATGATGCAACTTGCATATGGAAAAGATTGTTTAAGTCGTAGCAAACTGTTCGAGTGGTATGCACGTTTTAAAAATGGTCGTGAGTCTCTAGAAGATGATCCAAGAGATGGGCGCCCCTCCACAAGCGTGACTGACGAGAATGTCAAGCGTCTCTGTGCTGCACTGTCCGTCAACCGTCGGCTGAGCGCGTCCAGATTTTATCAGAAGAGATCGGCATCAGTGTGGGTAGTATTTACACTATCGTCCATGACGTACTCGGCAAACGGAAACTGTGTGCCAGGTTCGTTCCACACTCGTTAACAGCAGAGCAAAAACAACAACGTGTGGAAGCGTCGCGAGGTCTCGTTGAATGGGCCGATGACAACCCGAATTTCTTACAGAACATTGTCACAGGCGACGAATCGTGGTGTTTCCAGTATGACCCATCTACCAAACGTCAAACAGCTGAATGGCGCGACCCAGGAGATGGCAGACCCATGAAAGTGAGGGCCACAAAATCAAAAGTGAAAACAATGCTGACCACATTTTTTGATTCAAGGGGACTGATCCACAAAGAATTCTTGCCACCCGGCTAGACTGTAACTGGACCATTTTACAAAGAGGTACTTGACCGCCTTTTGAAAAGAATTCGCAGGGTTAGGCCAGAAATGTGCCGATCCGGGGAGTGGTTTCTTCTGCATGACAATGCTCCAGTCCACTCAACATTGATTGTCTCACAATTTCTCGCTGGAAAATCAGTCACAGTGATTAACCATCCACCGTACTCACCAGATTTGGCTCCGGCTGACTTCTTTCTGTTCCCTAAGCTGAAGGTGGCACTGAAGGGGCAGCGTTTTGATAATGTAGAGACAATTCAGAAGAATGTGACAGCTGTTTAAACACATTTTCGAAGGAGAACTATGCGCATGCCTTTCAACGACTGTACGAGCGATCTAAAATCTGTATAGAGAGGGAAGGGATATATGTTGAACAATAAATAATAAAATTTCATTTATCTGGAAAGTTGTGTCCTTAATAGCGTTAGTCCCGGAACTTTCTGAATGCAGTATGTATACACGACAACCAAGAAACAAGACAGTAAAATACAGGCCTCTATGTTCTAACCATACAGACTATTACCAACGTTATACTGCGAATAACAATGTTTTGACCACTAATTTAATCTGTGGTCATCTTCAGGTAATACTCATTTATTCTTCGTGTTTTATTAGTTTATGTAAAATTATCAGCTATTTTATCTGTGTTAGCGGTCTTCATAACAACTTTGTCGCATTTTGTTGCTTCTCTGCTATGTACAATTTTCCCTCGAACGAGGCGTTTCGGTATCGCAACCATTATCAAGTTCTTCCTACTTGTTCTCTAGTTCCATTATCAAGTTACAAGTTGTAGGTTGGAAGAACTTGATAATGGTTGCGAAACCGAAACGCCGCCTCGTTCGAGGGAAAATTGTACATAGCAGAGAAATAACAAAATGCGACAAAGTTGTTATGTAAAATTCATAAAGTACGACAAGAAGAATAATCTTCTTAATACGCTTCGTAGGCTTACACGAGCGGAGTCAATGTTGTTGAAATTCATTCCCGAGCTGTTTGGCAGTGGTCCAGTGTTTTCGACAACAAAAAAGAAACCGACGTTTCGGCAGTTCCATCGGCTGCTATCATCAGTATAAAATTCGAAGTTTCACTAGCCTGGAACTGCCGAAACGTCTGTTTCTTTTTTTGTTGAAAACAATGGACCACGGCCAAACAGCTCGGGAATTGATTTTAACAACAATAATCTTCTTTTCCTCTCTCCCTCTGCCCCTCCAGCAATTCTGCCTCTTCTCCGACTTCACTATCTAATCTTTGGTCTCCTCACGTTTCTTCTCCCTATCGGGATTTAAGGACTGCCTTTCTTCCTGCATTTTGGATACATGTTCTTTCCATCTTTCGTTATACATTTCTGCCTGTACTGCAACCGACTGAATGCTTAATTCCTGTCTAATAGTTGCGCCTCGTATCCCATTTCCCCTAACACAGCCTGTCACTGACCTTCTAAGACACTTCATTTCTAATGACTCCGTCTGTCTAAGATCTCTTTTCCTAAGTGTCCAACATTCTGAACCGTACAACAACAAGTGTTGAACACTGCCATCACCTTATAAAATTTTTATCTGTGTGTCTTTTAATGTCTTTACTCTTAAGAGCGCTTATAACTGTACCACATTCCTTTGAAATTTACTTGTTTTGAATTATCTCAGTATCGAAGTGTAATTTTCATAAATTATTGTTGGTTACGTCTGGCCATTTCCTTCGAACAGCTGCATGCGCTAGCGGAGTAAACCGCTCGTATAGTACTCTTTGTTCTTCGTACCAGTTAGTGATGAACATTCATGAACACGTTACCACTGTCTTGAAACTTACGAGTCTTCGCTTCAGTGTAACAATCTTCAAGCTAATTATTGTTGGTTACGTCTGGCCGTTTCCTTCGAACAGCTGCATGCGCCAGCGGAGTAAACCGCTCGGATAGTACTCTTTATTCTTCGTACCAGCTAGTGATGAACATTCATGGAACACGTTACCACTGTCTTGAAACTTACAACGAGTATTCGCTTCAGTGTAACAATCTTCAAGCTAATTATTGTTAGTTACGTCTGGCCGTTTCCTTCGAACAGCTGCATGCGCCAGCGGAGTAAACCGCTCGGATAGTACTCTTTATTCTTCGTACCAGCTAGTGATGAACATTCATGGAACACGTTACCACTGTCTTGAAACTTACAACGAGTATTCGCTTCAGTGTAACAATCTTCAAGCTAATTATTGTTGGTTACGTCTGGCCGTTTCCTTCGAACAGCTGCATGCGCTAGCGGAGTAAACCGCACGTATAGTACTCTTTATTCTTCGTACCAGTTAGTGATGAACATTCATGAACACGTTACCACTGTCTTGAAACTTACAACGAGTATTCGCTTCAGTGTAACAATCTTCAAGCTAATTATTGTTGGTTACGTCTGGCCGTTTCCTTCGAACAGCTGCATGCGCTAGCGGAGTAAACCGCACGTATAGTACTCTTTATTCTTCGTACCAGTTAGTGATGAACATTCATGAACACGTTACCACTGTCTTGAAACTTACGAGTCTTCGCTTCAGTGTAAGAATCTTCAAGCTAATTATTGTTGGTTACGTCTGGCCGTTTCCTTCGAACAGCTGCATGCGCCAGCGGAGTAAACCGCTCGGATAGTACTCTTTATTCTTCGTACCAGCTAGTGATGAACATTCATGGAACACGTTACTACTGTCTTGAAACTTACTATGAGTCTTCGCTTCAGTGTAACAATCTTCAAGCTAATTATTGTTGGTTACGTCTGGCCGTTTCCTTCGAACAGCTGCATGCGCCAGCGGAGTAAACCGATCGGATAGTACTCTTTATTCTTCGTACCAGCTAGTGATGAACATTCATGAACACGTTACCACTGTCTTGAAACTTACGAGTCTTCGCTTCAGTGTAACAATCTTCAAGCTAATTATTGTTGGTTACGTCTGGCCGTTTCCTTCGAACAGCTGCATGCGCCAGCGGAGTAAACCGCTCGGATAGTACTCTTTATTCTTCGTACCAGCTAGTGATGAACATTCATGGAACACGTTACCACTGTCTTGAAACTTACAACGAGTATTCGCTTCAGTGTAACAATCTTCAAGCTAATTATTGTTGGTTACGTCTGGCCGTTTCCTTCGAACAGCTGCATGCGCTAGCGGAGTAAACCGCTCGTATAGTACTCTTTGTTCTTCGTACCAGTTAGTGATGAACATTCATGAACACGTTACCACTGTCTTGAAACTTACGAGTCTTCGCTTCAGTGTAACAATCTTCAAGCTAATTATTGTTGGTTACGTCTGGCCGTTTCCTTCGAACAGCTGCATGCGCCAGCGGAGTAAACCGCTCGGATAGTACTCTTTATTCTTCGTACCAGCTAGTGATGAACATTCATGGAACACGTTACCACTGTCTTGAAACTTACAACGAGTATTCGCTTCAGTGTAACAATCTTCAAGCTAATTATTGTTAGTTACGTCTGGCCGTTTCCTTCGAAAAGCTGCATGCGCCAGCGGAGTAAACCGCTCGGATAGTACTCTTTATTCTTCGTACCAGCTAGTGATGAACATTCATGGAACACGTTACCACTGTCTTGAAACTTACAACGAGTATTCGCTTCAGTGTAACAATCTTCAAGCTAATTATTGTTGGTTACGTCTGGCCGTTTCCTTCGAACAGCTGCATGCGCTAGCGGAGTAAACCGCACGTATAGTACTCTTTATTCTTCGTACCAGTTAGTGATGAACATTCATGAACACGTTACCACTGTCTTGAAACTTACAACGAGTATTCGCTTCAGTGTAACAATCTTCAAGCTAATTATTGTTGGTTACGTCTGGCCGTTTCCTTCGAACAGCTGCATGCGCTAGCGGAGTAAACCGCACGTATAGTACTCTTTATTCTTCGTACCAGTTAGTGATGAACATTCATGAACACGTTACCACTGTCTTGAAACTTACGAGTCTTCGCTTCAGTGTAACAATCTTCAAGCTAATTATTGTTGGTTACGTCTGGCCGTTTCCTTCGAACAGCTGCATGCGCCAGCGGAGTAAACCGCTCGGATAGTACTCTTTATTCTTCGTACCAGCTAGTGATGAACATTCATGGAACACGTTACCACTGTCTTGAAACTTACAACGAGTATTCGCTTCAGTGTAACAATCTTCAAGCTAATTATTGTTGGTTACGTCTGGCCGTTTCCTTCGAACAGCTGCATGCGCTAGCGGAGTAAACCGATCGGATAGTACTCTTTATTCTTCGTACCAGTTAGTGATGAACATTCATGAACACGTTACCACTGTCTTGAAACTTACAACGAGTATTCGCTTCAGTGTAACAATCTTCAAGCTAATTATTGTTGGTTACGTCTGGCCGTTTCCTTCGAACAGCTGCATGCGCTAGCGGAGTAAACCGCACGTATAGTACTCTTTATTCTTCGTACCAGTTAGTGATGAACATTCATGAACACGTTACCACTGTCTTGAAACTTACGAGTCTTCGCTTCAGTGTAACAATCTTCAAGCTAATTATTGTTGGTTACGTCTGGCCGTTTCCTTCGAACAGCTGCATGCGCCAGCGGAGTAAACCGCACGTATAGTACTCTTTATTCTTCGTACCAGCTAGTGATGAACATTCATGGAACACGTTACTACTGTCTTGAAACTTACAACGAGTATTCGCTTCAGTGTAACAATCTTCAAGCTAATTATTGTTGGTTACGTCTGGCCGTTTCCTTCGAACAGCTGCATGCGCCAGCGGAGTAAACCGCTCGGATAGTACTCTTTATTCTTCGTACCAGCTAGTGATGAACATTCATGGAACACGTTACTACTGTCTTGAAACTTACAACGAGTATTCGCTTCAGTGTAACAATCTTCAAGCTAATTATTGTTGGTTACGTCTGGCCGTTTCCTTCGAACAGCTGCATGCGCCAGCGGAGTAAACCGCTCGGATAGTACTCTTTATTCTTCGTACCAGCTAGTGATGAACATTCATGGAACACGTTACCACTGTCTTGAAACTTACAACGAGTATTCGCTTCAGTGTAACAATCTTCAAGCTAATTATTGTTGGTTACGTCTGGCCGTTTCCTTCGAACAGCTGCATGCGCTAGCGGAGTAAACCGATCGGATAGTACTCTTTATTCTTCGTACCAGTTAGTGATGAACATTCATGAACACGTTACCACTGTCTTGAAACTTACAACGAGTATTCGCTTCAGTGTAACAATCTTCAAGCTAATTATTGTTGGTTACGTCTGGCCGTTTCCTTCGAACAGCTGCATGCGCTAGCGGAGTAAACCGCACGTATAGTACTCTTTATTCTTCGTACCAGTTAGTGATGAACATTCATGAACACGTTACCACTGTCTTGAAACTTACGAGTCTTCGCTTCAGTGTAACAATCTTCAAGCTAATTATTGTTGGTTACGTCTGGCCGTTTCCTTCGAACAGCTGCATGCGCTAGCGGAGTAAACCGCACGTATAGTACTCTTTATTCTTCGTACCAGTTAGTGATGAACATTCATGAACACGTTACCACTGTCTTGAAACTTACAACGAGTATTCGCTTCAGTGTAACAATCTTCAAGCTAATTATTGTTGGTTACGTCTGGCCGTTTCCTTCGAACAGCTGCATGCGCTAGCGGAGTAAACCGCACGTATAGTACTCTTTATTCTTCGTACCAGTTAGTGATGAACATTCATGAACACGTTACCACTGTCTTGAAACTTACGAGTCTTCGCTTCAGTGTAACAATCTTCAAGCTAATTATTGTTGGTTACGTCTGGCCGTTTCCTTCGAACAGCTGCATGCGCCAGCGGAGTAAACCGCTCGGATAGTACTCTTTATTCTTCGTACCAGCTAGTGATGAACATTCATGGAACACGTTACCACTGTCTTGAAACTTACAACGAGTATTCGCTTCAGTGTAACAATCTTCAAGCTAATTATTGTTGGTTACGTCTGGCCGTTTCCTTCGAACAGCTGCATGCGCTAGCGGAGTAAACCGATCGGATAGTACTCTTTATTCTTCGTACCAGTTAGTGATGAACATTCATGAACACGTTACCACTGTCTTGAAACTTACAACGAGTATTCGCTTCAGTGTAACAATCTTCAAGCTAATTATTGTTGGTTACGTCTGGCCGTTTCCTTCGAACAGCTGCATGCGCTAGCGGAGTAAACCGCACGTATAGTACTCTTTATTCTTCGTACCAGTTAGTGATGAACATTCATGAACACGTTACCACTGTCTTGAAACTTACGAGTCTTCGCTTCAGTGTAACAATCTTCAAGCTAATTATTGTTGGTTACGTCTGGCCGTTTCCTTCGAACAGCTGCATGCGCCAGCGGAGTAAACCGCACGTATAGTACTCTTTATTCTTCGTACCAGCTAGTGATGAACATTCATGGAACACGTTACTACTGTCTTGAAACTTACAACGAGTATTCGCTTCAGTGTAACAATCTTCAAGCTAATTATTGTTGGTTACGTCTGGCCGTTTCCTTCGAACAGCTGCATGCGCCAGCGGAGTAAACCGCTCGGATAGTACTCTTTATTCTTCGTACCAGCTAGTGATGAACATTCATGGAACACGTTACTACTGTCTTGAAACTTACAACGAGTATTCGCTTCAGTGTAACAATCTTCAAGCTAATTATTGTTGGTTACGTCTGGCCGTTTCCTTCGAACAGCTGCATGCGCCAGCGGAGTAAACCGCTCGGATAGTACTCTTTATTCTTCGTACCAGCTAGTGATGAACATTCATGGAACACGTTACTACTGTCTTGAAACTTACAACGAGTATTCGCTTCAGTGTAACAATCTTCAAGCTAATTATTGTTGGTTACGTCTGGCCGTTTCCTTCGAACAGCTGCATGCGCCAGCGGAGTAAACCGCTCGGATAGTACTCTTTATTCTTCGTACCAGCTAGTGATGAACATTCATGGAACACGTTACCACTGTCTTGAAACTTACAACGAGTATTCGCTTCAGTGTAACAATCTTCAAGCTAATTATTGTTGGTTACGTCTGGCCGTTTCCTTCGAACAGCTGCATGCGCTAGCGGAGTAAACCGATCGGATAGTACTCTTTATTCTTCGTACCAGTTAGTGATGAACATTCATGAACACGTTACCACTGTCTTGAAACTTACAACGAGTATTCGCTTCAGTGTAACAATCTTCAAGCTAATTATTGTTGGTTACGTCTGGCCGTTTCCTTCGAACAGCTGCATGCGCTAGCGGAGTAAACCGCACGTATAGTACTCTTTATTCTTCGTACCAGTTAGTGATGAACATTCATGAACACGTTACCACTGTCTTGAAACTTACGAGTCTTCGCTTCAGTGTAACAATCTTCAAGCTAATTATTGTTGGTTACGTCTGGCCGTTTCCTTCGAACAGCTGCATGCGCCAGCGGAGTAAACCGCACGTATAGTACTCTTTATTCTTCGTACCAGCTAGTGATGAACATTCATGGAACACGTTACTACTGTCTTGAAACTTACAACGAGTATTCGCTTCAGTGTAACAATCTTCAAGCTAATTATTGTTGGTTACGTCTGGCCGTTTCCTTCGAACAGCTGCATGCGCCAGCGGAGTAAACCGCTCGGATAGTACTCTTTATTCTTCGTACCAGCTAGTGATGAACATTCATGGAACACGTTACTACTGTCTTGAAACTTACAACGAGTATTCGCTTCAGTGTAACAATCTTCAAGCTAATTATTGTTGGTTACGTCTGGCCGTTTCCTTCGAACAGCTGCATGCGCCAGCGGAGTAAACCGCTCGGATAGTACTCTTTATTCTTCGTACCAGCTAGTGATGAACATTCATGGAACACGTTACTACTGTCTTGAAACTTACAACGAGTATTCGCTTCAGTGTAACAATCTTCAAGCTAATTATTGTTGGTTACGTCTGGCCGTTTCCTTCGAACAGCTGCATGCGCCAGCGGAGTAAACCGATCGGATAGTACTCTTTATTCTTCGTACCAGTTAGTGATGAACATTCATGAACACGTTACCACTGTCTTGAAACTTACGAGTCTTCGCTTCAGTGTAACAATCTTCAAGCTAATTATTGTTGGTTACGTCTGGCCGTTTCCTTCGAACAGCTGCATGCGCCAGCGGAGTAAACCGCTCGGATAGTACTCTTTATTCTTCGTACCAGCTAGTGATGAACATTCATGGAACACGTTACTACTGTCTTGAAACTTACAACGAGTCTTCGCTTCAGTGTAACAATCTTCAAGCTAATTATTGTTGGTTACGTCTGGCCGTTTCCTTCGAACAGCTGCATGCGCCAGCGGAGTAAACCGCTCGGATAGTACTCTTTATTCTTCGTACCAGCTAGTGATGAACATTCATGGAACACGTTACTACTGTCTTGAAACTTACAACGAGTATTCGCTTCAGTGTAACAATCTTCAAGCTAATTATTGTTGGTTACGTCTGGCCGTTTCCTTCGAACAGCTGCATGCGCCAGCGGAGTAAACCGCTCGGATAGTACTCTTTATTCTTCGTACCAGCTAGTGATGAACATTCATGGAACACGTTACTACTGTCTTGAAACTTACAACGAGTATTCGCTTCAGTGTAACAATCTTCAAGCTAATTATTGTTGGTTACGTCTGGCCGTTTCCTTCGAACAGCTGCATGCGCCAGCGGAGTAAACCGATCGGATAGTACTCTTTATTCTTCGTACCAGTTAGTGATGAACATTCATGAACACGTTACCACTGTCTTGAAACTTACGAGTCTTCGCTTCAGTGTAACAATCTTCAAGCTAATTATTGTTGGTTACGTCTGGCCGTTTCCTTCGAACAGCTGCATGCGCCAGCGGAGTAAACCGCTCGGATAGTACTCTTTATTCTTCGTACCAGCTAGTGATGAACATTCATGGAACACGTTACTACTGTCTTGAAACTTACAACGAGTCTTCGCTTCAGTGTAACAATCTTCAAGCTAATTATTGTTGGTTACGTCTGGCCGTTTCCTTCGAACAGCTGCATGCGCCAGCGGAGTAAACCGCTCGGATAGTACTCTTTATTCTTCGTACCAGCTAGTGATGAACATTCATGGAACACGTTACTACTGTCTTGAAACTTACTATGAGTCTTCGCTTCAGTGTAACAATCTTCAAGCTAATTATTGTTGGTTACGTCTGGCCGTTTCCTTCGAACAGCTGCATGCGCCAGCGGAGTAAACCGATCGGATAGTACTCTTTATTCTTCGTACCAGCTAGTGATGAACATTCATGAACACGTTACCACTGTCTTGAAACTTACGAGTCTTCGCTTCAGTGTAACAATCTTCAAGCTAATTATTGTTGGTTACGTCTGGCCGTTTCCTTCGAACAGCTGCATGCGCCAGCGGAGTAAACCGCTCGGATAGTACTCTTTATTCTTCGTACCAGCTAGTGATGAACATTCATGGAACACGTTACCACTGTCTTGAAACTTACAACGAGTATTCGCTTCAGTGTAACAATCTTCAAGCTAATTATTGTTGGTTACGTCTGGCCGTTTCCTTCGAACAGCTGCATGCGCTAGCGGAGTAAACCGCTCGTATAGTACTCTTTGTTCTTCGTACCAGTTAGTGATGAACATTCATGAACACGTTACCACTGTCTTGAAACTTACGAGTCTTCGCTTCAGTGTAACAATCTTCAAGCTAATTATTGTTGGTTACGTCTGGCCGTTTCCTTCGAACAGCTGCATGCGCCAGCGGAGTAAACCGCTCGGATAGTACTCTTTATTCTTCGTACCAGCTAGTGATGAACATTCATGGAACACGTTACCACTGTCTTGAAACTTACAACGAGTATTCGCTTCAGTGTAACAATCTTCAAGCTAATTATTGTTAGTTACGTCTGGCCGTTTCCTTCGAAAAGCTGCATGCGCCAGCGGAGTAAACCGCTCGGATAGTACTCTTTATTCTTCGTACCAGCTAGTGATGAACATTCATGGAACACGTTACCACTGTCTTGAAACTTACAACGAGTATTCGCTTCAGTGTAACAATCTTCAAGCTAATTATTGTTGGTTACGTCTGGCCGTTTCCTTCGAACAGCTGCATGCGCTAGCGGAGTAAACCGCACGTATAGTACTCTTTATTCTTCGTACCAGTTAGTGATGAACATTCATGAACACGTTACCACTGTCTTGAAACTTACAACGAGTATTCGCTTCAGTGTAACAATCTTCAAGCTAATTATTGTTGGTTACGTCTGGCCGTTTCCTTCGAACAGCTGCATGCGCTAGCGGAGTAAACCGCACGTATAGTACTCTTTATTCTTCGTACCAGTTAGTGATGAACATTCATGAACACGTTACCACTGTCTTGAAACTTACGAGTCTTCGCTTCAGTGTAACAATCTTCAAGCTAATTATTGTTGGTTACGTCTGGCCGTTTCCTTCGAACAGCTGCATGCGCCAGCGGAGTAAACCGCTCGGATAGTACTCTTTATTCTTCGTACCAGCTAGTGATGAACATTCATGGAACACGTTACCACTGTCTTGAAACTTACAACGAGTATTCGCTTCAGTGTAACAATCTTCAAGCTAATTATTGTTGGTTACGTCTGGCCGTTTCCTTCGAACAGCTGCATGCGCTAGCGGAGTAAACCGATCGGATAGTACTCTTTATTCTTCGTACCAGTTAGTGATGAACATTCATGAACACGTTACCACTGTCTTGAAACTTACAACGAGTATTCGCTTCAGTGTAACAATCTTCAAGCTAATTATTGTTGGTTACGTCTGGCCGTTTCCTTCGAACAGCTGCATGCGCTAGCGGAGTAAACCGCACGTATAGTACTCTTTATTCTTCGTACCAGTTAGTGATGAACATTCATGAACACGTTACCACTGTCTTGAAACTTACGAGTCTTCGCTTCAGTGTAACAATCTTCAAGCTAATTATTGTTGGTTACGTCTGGCCGTTTCCTTCGAACAGCTGCATGCGCCAGCGGAGTAAACCGCACGTATAGTACTCTTTATTCTTCGTACCAGCTAGTGATGAACATTCATGGAACACGTTACTACTGTCTTGAAACTTACAACGAGTATTCGCTTCAGTGTAACAATCTTCAAGCTAATTATTGTTGGTTACGTCTGGCCGTTTCCTTCGAACAGCTGCATGCGCCAGCGGAGTAAACCGCTCGGATAGTACTCTTTATTCTTCGTACCAGCTAGTGATGAACATTCATGGAACACGTTACTACTGTCTTGAAACTTACAACGAGTATTCGCTTCAGTGTAACAATCTTCAAGCTAATTATTGTTGGTTACGTCTGGCCGTTTCCTTCGAACAGCTGCATGCGCCAGCGGAGTAAACCGCTCGGATAGTACTCTTTATTCTTCGTACCAGCTAGTGATGAACATTCATGGAACACGTTACTACTGTCTTGAAACTTACAACGAGTATTCGCTTCAGTGTAACAATCTTCAAGCTAATTATTGTTGGTTACGTCTGGCCGTTTCCTTCGAACAGCTGCATGCGCCAGCGGAGTAAACCGCTCGGATAGTACTCTTTATTCTTCGTACCAGCTAGTGATGAACATTCATGGAACACGTTACCACTGTCTTGAAACTTACAACGAGTATTCGCTTCAGTGTAACAATCTTCAAGCTAATTATTGTTGGTTACGTCTGGCCGTTTCCTTCGAACAGCTGCATGCGCTAGCGGAGTAAACCGATCGGATAGTACTCTTTATTCTTCGTACCAGTTAGTGATGAACATTCATGAACACGTTACCACTGTCTTGAAACTTACAACGAGTATTCGCTTCAGTGTAACAATCTTCAAGCTAATTATTGTTGGTTACGTCTGGCCGTTTCCTTCGAACAGCTGCATGCGCTAGCGGAGTAAACCGCACGTATAGTACTCTTTATTCTTCGTACCAGTTAGTGATGAACATTCATGAACACGTTACCACTGTCTTGAAACTTACGAGTCTTCGCTTCAGTGTAACAATCTTCAAGCTAATTATTGTTGGTTACGTCTGGCCGTTTCCTTCGAACAGCTGCATGCGCTAGCGGAGTAAACCGCACGTATAGTACTCTTTATTCTTCGTACCAGTTAGTGATGAACATTCATGAACACGTTACCACTGTCTTGAAACTTACAACGAGTATTCGCTTCAGTGTAACAATCTTCAAGCTAATTATTGTTGGTTACGTCTGGCCGTTTCCTTCGAACAGCTGCATGCGCTAGCGGAGTAAACCGCACGTATAGTACTCTTTATTCTTCGTACCAGTTAGTGATGAACATTCATGAACACGTTACCACTGTCTTGAAACTTACGAGTCTTCGCTTCAGTGTAACAATCTTCAAGCTAATTATTGTTGGTTACGTCTGGCCGTTTCCTTCGAACAGCTGCATGCGCCAGCGGAGTAAACCGCTCGGATAGTACTCTTTATTCTTCGTACCAGCTAGTGATGAACATTCATGGAACACGTTACTACTGTCTTGAAACTTACTATGAGTCTTCGCTTCAGTGTAACAATCTTCAAGCTAATTATTGTTGGTTACGTCTGGCCGTTTCCTTCGAACAGCTGCATGCGCTAGCGGAGTAAACCGATCGGATAGTACTCTTTATTCTTCGTACCAGTTAGTGATGAACATTCATGAACACGTTACCACTGTCTTGAAACTTACAACGAGTATTCGCTTCAGTGTAACAATCTTCAAGCTAATTATTGTTGGTTACGTCTGGCCGTTTCCTTCGAACAGCTGCATGCGCTAGCGGAGTAAACCGCACGTATAGTACTCTTTATTCTTCGTACCAGTTAGTGATGAACATTCATGAACACGTTACCACTGTCTTGAAACTTACGAGTCTTCGCTTCAGTGTAACAATCTTCAAGCTAATTATTGTTGGTTACGTCTGGCCGTTTCCTTCGAACAGCTGCATGCGCCAGCGGAGTAAACCGCACGTATAGTACTCTTTATTCTTCGTACCAGCTAGTGATGAACATTCATGGAACACGTTACTACTGTCTTGAAACTTACAACGAGTATTCGCTTCAGTGTAACAATCTTCAAGCTAATTATTGTTGGTTACGTCTGGCCGTTTCCTTCGAACAGCTGCATGCGCCAGCGGAGTAAACCGCTCGGATAGTACTCTTTATTCTTCGTACCAGCTAGTGATGAACATTCATGGAACACGTTACTACTGTCTTGAAACTTACAACGAGTATTCGCTTCAGTGTAACAATCTTCAAGCTAATTATTGTTGGTTACGTCTGGCCGTTTCCTTCGAACAGCTGCATGCGCCAGCGGAGTAAACCGCTCGGATAGTACTCTTTATTCTTCGTACCAGCTAGTGATGAACATTCATGGAACACGTTACTACTGTCTTGAAACTTACAACGAGTATTCGCTTCAGTGTAACAATCTTCAAGCTAATTATTGTTGGTTACGTCTGGCCGTTTCCTTCGAACAGCTGCATGCGCCAGCGGAGTAAACCGCTCGGATAGTACTCTTTATTCTTCGTACCAGCTAGTGATGAACATTCATGGAACACGTTACCACTGTCTTGAAACTTACAACGAGTATTCGCTTCAGTGTAACAATCTTCAAGCTAATTATTGTTGGTTACGTCTGGCCGTTTCCTTCGAACAGCTGCATGCGCTAGCGGAGTAAACCGATCGGATAGTACTCTTTATTCTTCGTACCAGTTAGTGATGAACATTCATGAACACGTTACCACTGTCTTGAAACTTACAACGAGTATTCGCTTCAGTGTAACAATCTTCAAGCTAATTATTGTTGGTTACGTCTGGCCGTTTCCTTCGAACAGCTGCATGCGCTAGCGGAGTAAACCGCACGTATAGTACTCTTTATTCTTCGTACCAGTTAGTGATGAACATTCATGAACACGTTACCACTGTCTTGAAACTTACGAGTCTTCGCTTCAGTGTAACAATCTTCAAGCTAATTATTGTTGGTTACGTCTGGCCGTTTCCTTCGAACAGCTGCATGCGCCAGCGGAGTAAACCGCACGTATAGTACTCTTTATTCTTCGTACCAGCTAGTGATGAACATTCATGGAACACGTTACTACTGTCTTGAAACTTACAACGAGTATTCGCTTCAGTGTAACAATCTTCAAGCTAATTATTGTTGGTTACGTCTGGCCGTTTCCTTCGAACAGCTGCATGCGCCAGCGGAGTAAACCGCTCGGATAGTACTCTTTATTCTTCGTACCAGCTAGTGATGAACATTCATGGAACACGTTACTACTGTCTTGAAACTTACAACGAGTATTCGCTTCAGTGTAACAATCTTCAAGCTAATTATTGTTGGTTACGTCTGGCCGTTTCCTTCGAACAGCTGCATGCGCCAGCGGAGTAAACCGCTCGGATAGTACTCTTTATTCTTCGTACCAGCTAGTGATGAACATTCATGGAACACGTTACTACTGTCTTGAAACTTACAACGAGTATTCGCTTCAGTGTAACAATCTTCAAGCTAATTATTGTTGGTTACGTCTGGCCGTTTCCTTCGAACAGCTGCATGCGCCAGCGGAGTAAACCGCTCGGATAGTACTCTTTATTCTTCGTACCAGCTAGTGATGAACATTCATGGAACACGTTACTACTGTCTTGAAACTTACAACGAGTATTCGCTTCAGTGTAACAATCTTCAAGCTAATTATTGTTGGTTACGTCTGGCCGTTTCCTTCGAACAGCTGCATGCGCCAGCGGAGTAAACCGATCGGATAGTACTCTTTATTCTTCGTACCAGTTAGTGATGAACATTCATGAACACGTTACCACTGTCTTGAAACTTACGAGTCTTCGCTTCAGTGTAACAATCTTCAAGCTAATTATTGTTGGTTACGTCTGGCCGTTTCCTTCGAACAGCTGCATGCGCCAGCGGAGTAAACCGCTCGGATAGTACTCTTTATTCTTCGTACCAGCTAGTGATGAACATTCATGGAACACGTTACTACTGTCTTGAAACTTACAACGAGTCTTCGCTTCAGTGTAACAATCTTCAAGCTAATTATTGTTGGTTACGTCTGGCCGTTTCCTTCGAACAGCTGCATGCGCTAGCGGAGTAAACCGATCGGATAGTACTCTTTATTCTTCGTACCAGCTAGTGATGAACATTCATGGAACACGTTATCACTGTCTTGAAACTTACTATGAGTCTTCGCTTCAGTGTAACAATCTTCAAGCTAATTATTGTTGGTTACGTCTGGCCGTTTCCTTCGAACAGCTGCATGCGCTAGCGGAGTAAACCGCTCGGATAGTACTCTTTATTCTTCGTACCAGTTAGTGATGAACATTCATGGAACACGTTACCACTGTCTTGAAACTTACGAGTCTTCGCTTCAGTGTAACAATCTTCAAGCTAATTATTGTTGGTTACGTCTGGCCGTTTCCTTCGAACAGCTGCATGCGCTAGCGGAGTAAACCGCTCGGATAGTACTCTTTATTCTTCGTACCAGCTAGTGATGAACATTCATGGAACACGTTACTACTGTCTTGAAACTTACAACGAGTCTTCGCTTCAGTGTAACAATCTTCAAGCTAATTATTGTTGGTTACGTCTGGCCGTTTCCTTCGAACAGCTGCATGCGCTAGCGGAGTAAACCGCTCGTATAGTACTCTTTATTCTTCGTACCAGCTAGTGATGAACATTCATGGAACACGTTACCACTGTCTTGAAACTTACAACGAGTATTCGCTTCAGTGTAACAATCTTCAAGCTAATTATTGTTGGTTACGTCTGGCCGTTTCCTTCGAACAGCTGCATGCGCTAGCGGAGTAAACCGCTCGTATAGTACTCTTTATTCTTCGTACCAGCTAGTGATGAACATTCATGGAACACGTTATCACTGTCTTGAAACTTACAACGAGTATTCGCTTCAGTGTAACAATCTTCAAGCTAATTATTGTTGGTTACGTCTGGCCGTTTCCTTCGAACAGCTGCATGCGCCAGCGGAGTAAACCGCTCGGATAGTACTCTTTATTCTTCGTACCAGCTAGTGATGAACATTCATGGAACACGTTACCACTGTCTTGAAACTTACAACGAGTATTCGCTTCAGTGTAACAATCTTCAAGCTAATTATTGTTGGTTACGTCTGGCCGTTTCCTTCGAACAGCTGCATGCGCTAGCGGAGTAAACCGCTCGTATAGTACTCTTTATTCTTCGTACCAGCTAGTGATGAACATTCATGGAACACGTTACCACTGTCTTGAAACTTACAACGAGTATTCGCTTCAGTGTAACAATCTTCAAGCTAATTATTGTTGGTTACGTCTGGCCGTTTCCTTCGAACAGCTGCATGCGCTAGCGGAGTAAACCGCTCGTATAGTACTCTTTATTCTTCGTACCAGCTAGTGATGAACATTCATGGAACACGTTACCACTGTCTTGAAACTTACAACGAGTATTCGCTTCAGTGTAACAATCTTCAAGCTAATTATTGTTGGTTACGTCTGGCCGTTTCCTTCGAACAGCTGCATGCGCTAGCGGAGTAAACCGCTCGTATAGTACTCTTTATTCTTCGTACCAGCTAGTGATGAACATTCATGGAACACGTTATCACTGTCTTGAAACTTACAACGAGTATTCGCTTCAGTGTAACAATCTTCAAGCTAATTATTGTTGGTTACGTCTGGCCGTTTCCTTCGAACAGCTGCATGCGCCAGCGGAGTAAACCGCTCGGATAGTACTCTTTATTCTTCGTACCAGCTAGTGATGAACATTCATGGAACACGTTACCACTGTCTTGAAACTTACAACGAGTATTCGCTTCAGTGTAACAATCTTCAAGCTAATTATTGTTGGTTACGTCTGGCCGTTTCCTTCGAACAGCTGCATGCGCTAGCGGAGTAAACCGCTCGTATAGTACTCTTTATTCTTCGTACCAGCTAGTGATGAACATTCATGGAACACGTTACCACTGTCTTGAAACTTACAACGAGTATTCGCTTCAGTGTAACAATCTTCAAGCTAATTATTGTTGGTTACGTCTGGCCGTTTCCTTCGAACAGCTGCATGCGCCAGCGGAGTAAACCGCTCGGATAGTACTCTTTATTCTTCGTACCAGCTAGTGATGAACATTCATGGAACACGTTACCACTGTCTTGAAACTTACAACGAGTATTCGCTTCAGTGTAACAATCTTCAAGCTAATTATTGTTAGTTACGTCTGGCCGTTTCCTTCGAACAGCTGCATGCGCCAGCGGAGTAAACCGCTCGGATAGTACTCTTTATTCTTCGTACCAGCTAGTGATGAACATTCATGGAACACGTTACCACTGTCTTGAAACTTACAACGAGTCTTCGCTTCAGTGTAACAATCTTCAAGCTAATTATTGTTGGTTACGTCTGGCCGTTTCCTTCGAACAGCTGCATGCGCCAGCGGAGTAAACCGCTCGGATAGTACTCTTTATTCTTCGTACCAGCTAGTGATGAACATTCATGGAACACGTTATCACTGTCTTGAAACTTACTATGAGTCTTCGCTTCAGTGTAACAATCTTCAAGCTAATTATTGTTGGTTACGTCTGGCCGTTTCCTTCGAACAGCTGCATGCGCCAGCGGAGTAAACCGCACGTATAGTACTCTTTATTCTTCGTACCAGCTAGTGATGAACATTCATGGAACACGTTACCACTGTCTTGAAACTTACTATGAGTCTTCGCTTCAGTGTAACAATCTTCAAGCTAATTATTGTTAGTTATGTCTGGCCGTTTCCTTCGAACAGCTGCATGCGCCAGCGGAGTAAACCGCACGTATAGTACTCTTTATTCTTCGTACCAGCTAGTGATGAACATTCATGGAACACGTTATCACTGTCTTGAAACTTACTATGAGTCTTCGCTTCAGTGTAACAATCTTCAAGCTAATTATTGTTGGTTACGTCTGGCCGTTTCCTTCGAACAGCTGCATGCGCCAGCGGAGTAAACCGCACGTATAGTACTCTTTATTCTTCGTACCAGCTAGTGATGAACATTCATGGAACACGTTACCACTGTCTTGAAACTTACAACGAGTCTTCGCTTCAGTGTAACAATCTTCAAGCTAATTATTGTTGGTTACGTCTGGCCGTTTCCTTCGAACAGCTGCATGCGCCAGCGGAGTAAACCGCTCGGATAGTACTCTTTATTCTTCGTACCAGCTAGTGATGAACATTCATGGAACACGTTACCACTGTCTTGAAACTTACAACGAGTATTCGGTGCAGTGTAACAATCTTCAAGCTAATTATTGTTGGTTACGTCTGGCCGTTTCCTTCGAACAGCTGCATGCGCCAGCGGAGTAAACCGCTCGGATAGTACTCTTTATTCTTCGTACCAGCTAGTGATGAACATTCATGGAACACGTTACCACTGTCTTGAAACTTACTACGAGTATTCGCTTCAGTGTAACAATCTTCAAGCTAATTATTGTTGGTTACGTCTGGCCGTTTCCTTCGAACAGCTGCATGCGCCAGCGGAGTAAACCGCTCGGATAGTACTCTTTATTCTTCGTACCAGCTAGTGATGAACATTCATGGAACACGTTACCACTGTCTTGAAACTTACAACGAGTATTCGCTTCAGTGTAACAATCTTCAAGCTAATTATTGTTGGTTACGTCTGGCCGTTTCCTTCGAACAGCTGCATGCGCCAGCGGAGTAAACCGCTCGGATAGTACTCTTTATTCTTCGTACCAGCTAGTGATGAACATTCATGGAACACGTTACCACTGTCTTGAAACTTACAACGAGTCTTCGCTTCAGTGTAACAATCTTCAAGCTAATTATTGTTGGTTACGTCTGGCCGTTTCCTTCGAACAGCTGCATGCGCTAGCGGAGTAAACCGATCGGATAGTACTCTTTATTCTTCGTACCAGCTAGTGATGAACATTCATGGAACACGTTATCACTGTCTTGAAACTTACTATGAGTCTTCGCTTCAGTGTAACAATCTTCAAGCTAATTATTGTTAGTTATGTCTGGCCGTTTCCTTCGAACAGCTGCATGCGCCAGCGGAGTAAACCGCACGTATAGTACTCTTTATTCTTCGTACCAGCTAGTGATGAACATTCATGGAACACGTTATCACTGTCTTGAAACTTACTATGAGTCTTCGCTTCAGTGTAACAATCTTCAAGCTAATTATTGTTGGTTACGTCTGGCCGTTTCCTTCGAACAGCTGCATGCGCCAGCGGAGTAAACCGCACGTATAGTACTCTTTATTCTTCGTACCAGCTAGTGATGAACATTCATGGAACACGTTACCACTGTCTTGAAACTTACAACGAGTCTTCGCTTCAGTGTAACAATCTTCAAGCTAATTATTGTTGGTTACGTCTGGCCGTTTCCTTCGAACAGCTGCATGCGCCAGCGGAGTAAACCGCTCGGATAGTACTCTTTATTCTTCGTACCAGCTAGTGATGAACATTCATGGAACACGTTACTACTGTCTTGAAACTTACAACGAGTCTTCGCTTCAGTGTAACAATCTTCAAGCTAATTATTGTTGGTTACGTCTGGCCGTTTCCTTCGAACAGCTGCATGCGCCAGCGGAGTAAACCGATCGGATAGTACTCTTTATTCTTCGTACCAGCTAGTGATGAACATTCATGGAACACGTTATCACTGTCTTGAAACTTACTATGAGTCTTCGCTTCAGTGTAACAATCTTCAAGCTAATTATTGTTGGTTACGTCTGGCCGTTTCCTTCGAACAGCTGCATGCGCCAGCGGAGTAAACCGCACGTATAGTACTCTTTATTCTTCGTACCAGCTAGTGATGAACATTCATGGAACACGTTACTACTGTCTTGAAACTTACAACGAGTATTCGCTTCAGTGTAACAATCTTCAAGCTAATTATTGTTGGTTACGTCTGGCCGTTTCCTTCGAACAGCTGCATGCGCCAGCGGAGTAAACCGCACGTATAGTACTCTTTATTCTTCGTACCAGCTAGTGATGAACATTCATGGAACACGTTACTACTGTCTTGAAACTTACAACGAGTCTTCGCTTCAGTGTAACAATCTTCAAGCTAATTATTGTTGGTTACGTCTGGCCGTTTCCTTCGAACAGCTGCATGCGCCAGCGGAGTAAACCGCACGTATAGTACTCTTTATTCTTCGTACCAGCTAGTGATGAACATTCATGGAACACGTTATCACTGTCTTGAAACTTACTATGAGTCTTCGCTTCAGTGTAACAATCTTCAAGCTAATTATTGTTGGTTACGTCTGGCCGTTTCCTTCGAACAGCTGCATGCGCCAGCGGAGTAAACCGCACGTATAGTACTCTTTATTCTTCGTACCAGCTAGTGATGAACATTCATGGAACACGTTATCACTGTCTTGAAACTTACTATGAGTCTTCGCTTCAGTGTAACAATCTTCAAGCTAATTATTGTTGGTTACGTCTGGCCGTTTCCTTCGAACAGCTGCATGCGCCAGCGGAGTAAACCGCACGTATAGTACTCTTTATTCTTCGTACCAGCTAGTGATGAACATTCATGGAACACGTTACTACTGTCTTGAAACTTACAACGAGTCTTCGCTTCAGTGTAACAATCTTCAAGCTAATTATTGTTGGTTACGTCTGGCCGTTTCCTTCGAACAGCTGCATGCGCCAGCGGAGTAAACCGCACGTATAGTACTCTTTATTCTTCGTACCAGCTAGTGATGAACATTCATGGAACACGTTATCACTGTCTTGAAACTTACTATGAGTCTTCGCTTCAGTGTAACAATCTTCAAGCTAATTATTGTTGGTTACGTCTGGCCGTTTCCTTCGAACAGCTGCATGCGCCAGCGGAGTAAACCGCACGTATAGTACTCTTTATTCTTCGTACCAGCTAGTGATGAACATTCATGGAACACGTTACTACTGTCTTGAAACTTACAACGAGTCTTCGCTTCAGTGTAACAATCTTCAAGCTAATTATTGTTGGTTACGTCTGGCCGTTTCCTTCGAACAGCTGCATGCGCCAGCGGAGTAAACCGCACGTATAGTACTCTTTATTCTTCGTACCAGCTAGTGATGAACATTCATGGAACACGTTACTACTGTCTTGAAACTTACAACGAGTCTTCGCTTCAGTGTAACAATCTTCAAGCTAATTATTGTTGGTTACGTCTGGCCGTTTCCTTCGAACAGCTGCATGCGCCAGCGGAGTAAACCGCTCGGATAGTACTCTTTATTCTTCGTACCAGCTAGTGATGAACATTCATGGAACACGTTACCACTGTCTTGAAACTTACTACGAGTATTCGCTTCAGTGTAACAATCTTCAAGCTAATTATTGTTGGTTACGTCTGGCCGTTTCCTTCGAACAGCTGCATGCGCCAGCGGAGTAAACCGCTCGGATAGTACTCTTTATTCTTCGTACCAGCTAGTGATGAACATTCATGGAACACGTTACCACTGTCTTGAAACTTACAACGAGTATTCGCTTCAGTGTAACAATCTTCAAGCTAATTATTGTTGGTTACGTCTGGCCGTTTCCTTCGAACAGCTGCATGCGCCAGCGGAGTAAACCGCTCGGATAGTACTCTTTATTCTTCGTACCAGCTAGTGATGAACATTCATGGAACACGTTACCACTGTCTTGAAACTTACAACGAGTCTTCGCTTCAGTGTAACAATCTTCAAGCTAATTATTGTTGGTTACGTCTGGCCGTTTCCTTCGAACAGCTGCATGCGCTAGCGGAGTAAACCGATCGGATAGTACTCTTTATTCTTCGTACCAGCTAGTGATGAACATTCATGGAACACGTTATCACTGTCTTGAAACTTACTATGAGTCTTCGCTTCAGTGTAACAATCTTCAAGCTAATTATTGTTAGTTATGTCTGGCCGTTTCCTTCGAACAGCTGCATGCGCCAGCGGAGTAAACCGCACGTATAGTACTCTTTATTCTTCGTACCAGCTAGTGATGAACATTCATGGAACACGTTATCACTGTCTTGAAACTTACTATGAGTCTTCGCTTCAGTGTAACAATCTTCAAGCTAATTATTGTTGGTTACGTCTGGCCGTTTCCTTCGAACAGCTGCATGCGCCAGCGGAGTAAACCGCACGTATAGTACTCTTTATTCTTCGTACCAGCTAGTGATGAACATTCATGGAACACGTTACCACTGTCTTGAAACTTACAACGAGTCTTCGCTTCAGTGTAACAATCTTCAAGCTAATTATTGTTGGTTACGTCTGGCCGTTTCCTTCGAACAGCTGCATGCGCCAGCGGAGTAAACCGCTCGGATAGTACTCTTTATTCTTCGTACCAGCTAGTGATGAACATTCATGGAACACGTTACTACTGTCTTGAAACTTACAACGAGTCTTCGCTTCAGTGTAACAATCTTCAAGCTAATTATTGTTGGTTACGTCTGGCCGTTTCCTTCGAACAGCTGCATGCGCCAGCGGAGTAAACCGATCGGATAGTACTCTTTATTCTTCGTACCAGCTAGTGATGAACATTCATGGAACACGTTATCACTGTCTTGAAACTTACTATGAGTCTTCGCTTCAGTGTAACAATCTTCAAGCTAATTATTGTTGGTTACGTCTGGCCGTTTCCTTCGAACAGCTGCATGCGCCAGCGGAGTAAACCGCACGTATAGTACTCTTTATTCTTCGTACCAGCTAGTGATGAACATTCATGGAACACGTTACTACTGTCTTGAAACTTACAACGAGTATTCGCTTCAGTGTAACAATCTTCAAGCTAATTATTGTTGGTTACGTCTGGCCGTTTCCTTCGAACAGCTGCATGCGCCAGCGGAGTAAACCGCACGTATAGTACTCTTTATTCTTCGTACCAGCTAGTGATGAACATTCATGGAACACGTTACTACTGTCTTGAAACTTACAACGAGTCTTCGCTTCAGTGTAACAATCTTCAAGCTAATTATTGTTGGTTACGTCTGGCCGTTTCCTTCGAACAGCTGCATGCGCCAGCGGAGTAAACCGCACGTATAGTACTCTTTATTCTTCGTACCAGCTAGTGATGAACATTCATGGAACACGTTATCACTGTCTTGAAACTTACTATGAGTCTTCGCTTCAGTGTAACAATCTTCAAGCTAATTATTGTTGGTTACGTCTGGCCGTTTCCTTCGAACAGCTGCATGCGCCAGCGGAGTAAACCGCACGTATAGTACTCTTTATTCTTCGTACCAGCTAGTGATGAACATTCATGGAACACGTTATCACTGTCTTGAAACTTACTATGAGTCTTCGCTTCAGTGTAACAATCTTCAAGCTAATTATTGTTGGTTACGTCTGGCCGTTTCCTTCGAACAGCTGCATGCGCCAGCGGAGTAAACCGCACGTATAGTACTCTTTATTCTTCGTACCAGCTAGTGATGAACATTCATGGAACACGTTACTACTGTCTTGAAACTTACAACGAGTCTTCGCTTCAGTGTAACAATCTTCAAGCTAATTATTGTTGGTTACGTCTGGCCGTTTCCTTCGAACAGCTGCATGCGCCAGCGGAGTAAACCGCACGTATAGTACTCTTTATTCTTCGTACCAGCTAGTGATGAACATTCATGGAACACGTTATCACTGTCTTGAAACTTACTATGAGTCTTCGCTTCAGTGTAACAATCTTCAAGCTAATTATTGTTGGTTACGTCTGGCCGTTTCCTTCGAACAGCTGCATGCGCCAGCGGAGTAAACCGCACGTATAGTACTCTTTATTCTTCGTACCAGCTAGTGATGAACATTCATGGAACACGTTACTACTGTCTTGAAACTTACAACGAGTCTTCGCTTCAGTGTAACAATCTTCAAGCTAATTATTGTTGGTTACGTCTGGCCGTTTCCTTCGAACAGCTGCATGCGCCAGCGGAGTAAACCGCACGTATAGTACTCTTTATTCTTCGTACCAGCTAGTGATGAACATTCATGGAACACGTTACTACTGTCTTGAAACTTACAACGAGTCTTCGCTTCAGTGTAACAATCTTCAAGCTAATTATTGTTGGTTACGTCTGGCCGTTTCCTTCGAACAGCTGCATGCGCCAGCGGAGTAAACCGATCGGATAGTACTCTTTATTCTTCGTACCAGCTAGTGATGAACATTCATGGAACACGTTATCACTGTCTTGAAACTTACTATGAGTCTTCGCTTCAGTGTAACAATCTTCAAGCTAATTATTGTTGGTTACGTCTGGCCGTTTCCTTCGAACAGCTGCATGCGCCAGCGGAGTAAACCGCACGTATAGTACTCTTTATTCTTCGTACCAGCTAGTGATGAACATTCATGGAACACGTTACTACTGTCTTGAAACTTACAACGAGTCTTCGCTTCAGTGTAACAATCTTCAAGCTAATTATTGTTGGTTACGTCTGGCCGTTTCCTTCGAACAGCTGCATGCGCCAGCGGAGTAAACCGCTCGGATAGTACTCTTTATTCTTCGTACCAGCTAGTGATGAACATTCATGGAACACGTTACTACTGTCTTGAAACTTACAACGAGTCTTCGCTTCAGTGTAACAATCTTCAAGCTAATTATTGTTGGTTACGTCTGGCCGTTTCCTTCGAACAGCTGCATGCGCCAGCGGAGTAAACCGCTCGGATAGTACTCTTTATTCTTCGTACCAGCTAGTGATGAACATTCATGGAACACGTTACTACTGTCTTGAAACTTACAACGAGTCTTCGCTTCAGTGTAACAATCTTCAAGCTAATTATTGTTGGTTACGTCTGGCCGTTTCCTTCGAACAGCTGCATGCGCCAGCGGAGTAAACCGCTCGGATAGTACTCTTTATTCTTCGTACCAGCTAGTGATGAACATTCATGGAACACGTTACCACTGTCTTGAAACTTACAACGAGTCTTCGCTTCAGTGTAACAATCTTCAAGCTAATTATTGTTGATTACGTCTGGCCGTTTCCTTCGAACAGCTGCATGCGCTAGCGGAGTAAACCGCACGTATAGTACTCTTTATTCTTCGTACCAGTTAGTGATGAACATTCATGAACACGTTACCACTGTCTTGAAACTTACAACGAGTCTTCGCTTCAGTGTAACAATCTTCAAGCTAATTATTGTTGGTTACGTCTGGCCGTTTCCTTCGAACAGCTGCATGCGCTAGCGGAGTAAACCGATCGGATAGTACTCTTTATTCTTCGTACCAGCTAGTGATGAACATTCATGGAACACGTTATCACTGTCTTGAAACTTACTATGAGTCTTCGCTTCAGTGTAACAATCTTCAAGCTAATTATTGTTAGTTACGTCTGGCCGTTTCCTTCGAACAGCTGCATGCGCCAGCGGAGTAAACCGCTCGGATAGTACTCTTTATTCTTCGTACCAGCTAGTGATGAACATTCATGGAACACGTTACCACTGTCTTGAAACTTACAACGAGTATTCGCTTCAGTGTAACAATCTTCAAGCTAATTATTGTTGGTTACGTCTGGCCGTTTCCTTCGAACAGCTGCATGCGCTAGCGGAGTAAACCGCTCGTATAGTACTCTTTATTCTTCGTACCAGCTAGTGATGAACATTCATGGAACACGTTACCACTGTCTTGAAACTTACAACGAGTATTCGCTTCAGTGTAACAATCTTCAAGCTAATTATTGTTAGTTATGTCTGGCCGTTTCCTTCGAACAGCTGCATGCGCCAGCGGAGTAAACCGCACGTATAGTACTCTTTATTCTTCGTACCAGCTAGTGATGAACATTCATGGAACACGTTAGTAGAGGGAAAGTGAGTGTTCGAAAACACTTCCGGGTTCCGAACGAAAACACTACCGGGTTCCAGTTCATGACGTCATAGAGGCACTGGCAGCTGGTGTCCGAGCTGTCCATGTGACGTCACTGTTTTGTGTGTGTGTGTGTATGTGTGTGTATGTGTGACTGAAACACTACCGTGTTCCAGTTCATGACGTCATACAGAGGCTCAAGTCGCTGGCGTCCGCATGGCTAAAACCTGTTTCAAGACGTCACGAAGGCCGTGGTTTCTGCATGTTCAAAATTTGGTAGCCGAAAACAATGTGTAGCGGATGGGGGTACCCGGAATTCGGCGGTTGCCCGGACGCGCAGAGGCTATGTCATCGGGTACCGTTACTCGAAATTTTGGGGGTATCGGGTACCGTTACCCGAAATGTTTAAATCAACGGATGGGGGTACCCGAAATTTGTGGGTACGCCCTAACCGGGTTCCAGTTCATGACAGAGGCCCTGGCAGCTGGTGTCCGAATGTTAAAACACTTCCGCGTTCTGGTTTATTTTGATGTAACAAAATAATCGTTCTCTCTCGAAATTTTTTTAATGTCAGAATTTTGGTACCCTAAATGATTAAAACAACGGATGGGGGTACCCGAAATTTGTGGGTACGCCCACATGACGCATGTATAAAACACTGGGTATGACGAAACAGGAGGCTATACAGATGGTTTCCGACAGGTGTTGGTTTCCACAAAATAAATTTTGACTCCTCGGGATTTGAACCTGGATCTGCGGTTCGCAAAACCATATATTGTATTATTATATATGAGTATATTGTGTTATAATAGAACAGATGCATCCATTTGAATATTGTTTAGAAAAAACATATTAAAATTATGCATTACTAAAATTGTGTAATTGTATAAATATATTTTACTCTGTGTACCTGCAAAATTGTAACAAACAGGTCTGGTTGAATCGCTGTGTGTTGATACAAACAGATTATACGCTCTCTCTCACTGTCTCTCTCTTTAGAGAGAGATGCATCTGAACCCTATAAACCGGTTTTCTTCGCATGCTGGCGCATACCACAATCCAGCTGTCTCTTTATCAATAAGTTGGCTGCATCTCAACTATAAAAACTTGTTATCTTCGCTGGCGTATACCTTATTCAAGTATGATAGGAATAACTGTTTTGTATAAAGGTATAATAATAAAATAACAAAGGTTACGGTTTATATATAAGTTTTAATAATATCGAAAGCTTTTACAATCAAATCATAAGCTATAATTTTCTTTCTCTCTCTACACAGACACGTTCTATATTCACAAGACAATTATAATTGTGCAAAACATACGCGCGCTCTCTATATACATAACTAAACAAAATAAACACTTTATCTCTCTCTCTCTCTCTCTCTCTATATATATATATTTACATAATTATACAAAATAATCTTTTTTTCTCTCGCTTTCTCTCTCTTTTGCAGCCTTGAAGGTGCTCTCTCTCTCTCTCTCTCTCTCTCTCTCTCTCTCTCTCTCTCTCTCTCTCTCTCTCTCTCTGTACACATATATATACACACACACACACACACACACACATAATTAACAAAATAATAATTACATTTACTACAACCAAAACAAGCCTTATATGTCTAACAATATAAAATAATAATAATAATTAATAACATACAATATTACAATGTTGATGTGTAATATGTTAATAATAACATACTAAATGTAGACACACATCAAATGATAATTACTATGGTGTTAACTACATGTGTAAAATGGTACACCAAAACCTTGAATTCAACTCTTTTTAGTATTTTAGATAATAACAAAGGTAACAACGCTTATAATTTTTTAAAACAATTGTTCTTCAGAGTGTAAATTCTCTCCACTCACAAGCACTCAGAATGTTACAGTGGTCACCATATGGTGGTGAACGACATACATCTCCCTCGCATTCGCACAAACACATAACATCGAAACAAGGTTTCTGTAACTATGAGAGAAATCTTTAAAAAAATTTAATTACACATAAAAATTTAATTAACACTTTAATGATTGTTTATCTTAACTTTTTATGTTATAAACCACATACGTTTTTTAATAATTAAAAACAGAATATAATTTCCTACAATTAATAATACTTGATCAAATACAAAAGAATGTAGACACATCAAATGATAGTTAGTGTGGTATTAAAAAAACATGTATTCTGAATTAAAGTCATTTTGATATCTTAGATAACAACAGACGCGACAACGGTTACGAAGCGGACATCCGCTAGAGTCATGCCTTGACCACTCATATTTTTTTACCAGCGAGGTATACGCTGTACCAGTAAAATTATACATCATATAGTACATCTGATTAACCAGCTTTGTTTTAGCAATTAGCGAATCTTTTATTTGAAGATATTCAATATTATGGTTGTTACAATAACTAATTGATGTTTTGAAGAGTTTGAAAAACTCATTACGAATAAATACTTTCATTTTGTAAATATTCTTTTCGTTTCGTATTGATATCCATCTACTCAGTGTCTTACGATTATTTCTAAAATTATAATCGAATTTAATCATGTCGCATTGACAATATAATCTATTATTACCATTTATTTCTCTGTTTAAAAGTTTTTCTACAATATTAGATTCAAGCAACACCTTGTTCTTTCTCTGAAAATGAACAGTTAACATTAAAAAACGACAAAAAAATAGAGAAGTCTACTTCATCATTTAAAAACATTTTACTATTAATGTTATTATTACTATTATTGTTATTATTATTATAAACCAATCCTGTTCTCGTTTATTTGGTCTGGAAAAAAAGAGAAAAAAATTAATACATAACCACTTCTGTATAAGTAATTATTAGTGGTACTGAAAAATCATACTCACATAATCAATATCCAACTGCACGCTCACTTTCTCGTTCGCCAGCGGAGTGTGTGAGGTTACGCATAGTGATAGGACACAAGGCTTCACAGCTTTCAATTGCTCCTCTGTAAATACGTCACACCATCTTTTAGGTAGGTATACATAGAACAGTTTACCCTCCGGCTGAGGACAGGCTCCGGTATCTTCCAAATCTACCACAACTGACTCCCCGAATTTCGTTTTCACAAATTTCATGTGAATTATATGATACTTTACTCCTAAAGAAAGACTTGACAAGTCTCTTTTTGGTAAAAAATTTTCAACTGTCTTCGCGTTCGCAACGATTCCTTCCATGGCGAGTACTGATGACTGCACAGGGAAACACTGGCGTATTTATTCTGTTTCCCCCGACCACGTTCCTTCCTTCTAAAGCGTCATCTCCTTCGGTCACGACCGGACGACGACACCCTACCCCGCACCCCGCACCTCTACCGCAACGGTAACGGCTACAATTTTCCTTCCTACCCCACCCCGCGTCGTCTCGGGCCACCATCAGCTTTCGGTCACGACCGGACGATGACATTCTACCCCGCACCCCCACACCGCACTCAGAGCCTCGCCACCACCCCGCACCTCGCCAACATATTTTGTTCAATTACTTTGTCTGTCGCTCCGCAACGACCGGGTTTACCCCCCCCACCGCGCAAAACACCAACCGCAATCGAGTCCGTCGGTCACGGTCTCCCCTACCCCGCACCCAGAGCCTCACCACCCACCCCGCACCTCGCCAACATATTTTGTTCAATTACTTTGTCTGTCGCTCCGCAACGACCGGGTTTACCCCCCACCAACCGCAATCGAGTCCGTCAGCGACAACCTAGCTTCCTACCCCGCACCCCACCCCGCGTCGTCTCGGGTCACCATCTGCTTTCGGTCACGACCGGTCGTACAACCCAGCCCCCCGTACCCCGCACCCTACATCCCGCGGGAGGCGACTCAACGAGCGCGCTTCGGCCAAGGTCGCCGGCATCCTGTACTCCGCACCTCGCCTACCTCTCGGTCACGGACACCGGCTGCAACCTATCTCCCTACCCCGCACCACCATCCCACACCTTTACCCCGCACCCCGCACCGCATCGGTCACGGACGTCGGCTTCCTACACCGCACTCCCCACCCCACCCCACCCACCGCAACGCGCGTCGTCGGTCACGACCGGACGACTACCTACCCCGCACCGCTGCTCCTCGCGAGGCCGATCGGTCAAGGGCGCGCGGCGACAGAGTCACCGGTTACCGGACTGTCTATATAGGGAACCGACGACGCGAAGCCGGCCTCACTCCTTTCACAATGACCGACAGCAGCAGCAGCAGCAGCAGCGGCAGCAGCAGCGAACACCGTGCTATCAATGGTAATGTAATTACTATAAAATTTATGATACTTGACAATACACTAAACACACAAACAGTATTATTAGATTACAAACACACGGTTGTTGATAAGATGTGTAGCGAAGCCGTAGCATTAAATAATTATATAAAATGGTATTTAGCAGTTCGTGTATCTTTTAAAAAATTAATAAACACCGAAAATATTTATTGTAATGCGGTATTCAGATCGCGTACAGAACTTAAGTCACAGTATGACGATATCGATGAACAGTATTCGATAGCTAGCGAGAAAATAATGGAATCCGTTGACAAATTCACGCGCGACGGAAGCGGGTGGGTCGAAAACGGTGTCGAGTCGGTGGAATTAAATATTACAAAATACAACCCTCTTGTGGGGTCGAGCTTTCTACCTACACCATCGAAATTATCAAACAGTAAGAAAGGAATTATCAATATAAAAAATGTAGACGATGAAAAGTGTTTCTTGTGGTCTGTGCTCGCTGGTATACACCCGATCGCGTGTAACCCGCATCGCGTTAGCCATTACCTTCCGTACGAAGAAGAAATAAACATGAAGGACATTCCTTATCCCGTCGCACTCAATAAGATAAAACGGTTCGAAAAATTAAACGAAAACATATCCGTTAACGTTTTTGGCTATGAAGGCGAGGTATATCCTTTACGTATCACTGAACATCGCGGTAGAAAGTACCACGTAAACCTACTGCTACTGTCCGACGCGAACACTACTCACTACTGCCTCATACGGAACCTTTCGCGTATGCTTTCGTCGTTGACAAAACGAAAGGGCACTTCGTTTTATTGCAACTACTGTCTACACAGATTTGCGGACAATAAAGATACTAACGCGGCGCGAAAACGAGTTGAAGAACACGAACGCAACTGTTCTCAGCACGGAGTACAGAAAGTAAAACTTCCTGACGAGGACGAAAAGTGGATGTATTTTAAAAACTTTTCACTTTGTCACCGCGTACCTTATACGGTATACGCTGACTTCGAATCGTTTATTGTTCCGACCACCGGTAAAAACGTGGCACATCATATACCAGCCAGTTTCTGCTATGTGATAGTTGACTGGATGGGAAACGCCGTCAAGGAACCTGTAATATACCGCGGTAAAGACGTGGTGGACACGTTCCTTCGTGTGCTTTTAGCCGACGTTCAACGACTCGATAGAAAGTTTAATAAACCGATCCAAATGACAGCGGTCGATGAACGGTCATTCCGAAACGCCACTCACTGTCATCTGTGCAAGCAGCCGTTAACGGACGACACGGTTCGAAATCATTGCCACATAACGGGTAACTATTTAGGCGCTGCTCACAATGCGTGTAATATAAATTACAAAATACCAACACACGTTCCGGTTTTTTTCCATAATTTAAGTGGCTATGACTCGCATCATTTGATGCAAGGTTTCGGAAAGTACAAGGAAGATGAAATAACGTGTATCGCTACTACAAGCGAACGTTACATCTCCGTTACACTCGGTCAGCTCCGGTTTCTCGATTCTCTGCGGTTCATGAACGCGTCACTTGAAAAACTCGTCTCCAACTTATCCGCGGATAAATTTAAAATCCTTAATCAATTTTACACGCGTAATGTTGATTTACTGTTACGTAAAGGTGTGTACCCTTACGAATACGTTACGGACGATTCAAAATTTGACGAGAGGCAGTTACCGGACCGCGTACATTTTTACAACGGGTTGACAGAGTCGGATATAGACGAAGAAGATTACGCGCACGCTCGAACGGTTTGGTCGGCTTTCGACATGCAAACGTTCGGTGATTATCATGACCTTTATTTAAAAACGGATGTACTACTGCTTGCTGATGTATTTGAAAACTTTCGAAACATGAGCCTGCAGTACTACGAACTCGATCCGTGTAACGTTTTTACCACCGCCGGTTTAGCGTGGAACGCGATGCTGAAAATGACAGGAGTCAGGTTAGAGTTACTCCGCGATATAGACGTACACCTGTACATCGAAAGAGGTATCCGTGGCGGCTTAGCAGCAATTTCTAATAGGTACGCCAAAGCCAACAACCCGTACATTCCCGATTATGACGCAAGCAAGCCGCACAACTATTTACTTTACCTCGATTGTACCAACCTGTACGGAACGGCTATGACACAGCCTTTACCACTGTCCGGTTTTCGATGGTTGGAACGTACAGTGATCGATACGTTGAACGTGCACGCGTTACGCGACGATGGTGACACCGGTTATATCCTGGAAGTCGATCTGGGGTATCCACATTACCTACACGACTTACACAGTGACTACCCTTTAGCACCTGAAAAGCGTACTATTACGGACAGTATGCTTTCACCGTACTGCTATCGCATGAAGCTGTTAAAAGACTTTGTGTGTAGTAACGGTAAGGTAGAGAAACTGATAACGTCCCTCGAGGACAAGACAAAATACATTGTTCATTACAGAACACTGAAACTCTACCTCGAACTAGGAATGGAGTTGAAAGCGATTCACCGTGTGTTAGCATTCACACAGTGCGTATGGTTGAAACCTTTCATCGATTTTAATACGGAGCGACGAAAGGAAGCCAGAAACACCTTTGAAAAAGACTTTTTTAAGTTAATGAATAACGCACCGTACGGAAAATCGTTGGAAAACGTACGAAAGCGAATCGATTTCAAGTTAGTTCCAAACGAGAAGAAACTTCACAAACTAACCGCTAACCCCAGGCTACAACATTTCTTCATCTATAACGAGGACCTGGTAGGTCTCACGATGAAAAAAACATTCATTACACTGAACCGACCTTTGTACGTTGGGTTCAGTGTATTGGATATTAGTAAGCTGATTATGTATCGGTTCCATTACGGATTCACGATGAATACGTACGGGTCACGTGCACGTCTATGTATGACGGACACTGACTCTCTGTTGTACGACATTCGCACCGACGATGTGTACAAAGACATGGAGGAGCATCTCGAACTCTTTGACACGTCGGAGTACCCTAAGGCACATCCGTGCTATAGTGAAACAAACAAGAAAAAGTTGGGTACTTTTAAAGACGAAACAAATGGAATACCGATACTTGAATTTGTCGGGTTGCGCGCAAAATGTTATTCATTCGTTACGGCAAACGATAAAGAGAAAAAGGTAGCGAAAGGTGTGCCACGTTCCGCGATAGCTACACAGTTGAAACATCAACTTTATAAACAATGTGTAAAGACCACTTCTCAAACTTATACTACGGCGCAGACTATCCAAAGCGAAAAACATAACATATACACAAGAAAGCTTACAAAATTATCGCTGTCACCATACGATGACAAACGATATGTCTTGGATGACGGTGAAACAACACTGGCGTACGGTCATTATAAACTCTGTCAACCCAGACGCGAGATAATTCAGCAAGCGAGAAAATCCGTTATAAATTATGCGTTCGATATACGTTGATATAAGACTCGCTTGCAGGAGCAACACACTGTCAGTAACGACGATGAAGTCGGTGAGGTTCAGTGAAAACGTAACGGTATATCTCGTACCAAAATTTTGCGATTCGCGTTTCGGGTGGCGATATGGAAAACGTACGCAAAACTATTGCAAAAGAATTGCACAGACCGGTGAGAAGGAACTTTCCCAGACGTGCGGTGGAGGTGAAGGGGTTACACGATCTCTACCAAGCGGATTTGGTGGAAATGATACCGCATGCCAAGTTGAACAAGGGGTACAAATATCTAATGACGGTAATAAACGCATTTAGCAAGTATGCATATGCGATTCCCTTAAAAACTAAATCGGGTGTTGAAGTAGCACATGCTCTCGAACCAATAATTGTAAAAAATAAAATGAAATACCTGCAAACGGATAAGGGGAAAGAGTACTTTAACACTACCGTACAAGCTTTACTAAAGAGATTCAACGTCAAACACTATTCAACGTATAGCGAGAAGAAAGCGTCCATCGTAGAGCGATTTAATCGTACGTTGAAAACGAACATGTACCGCGCGTTCAGCGAGCAAGGCCATTATCGGTGGTTGTCGCTTTTGCCTAAACTGGTGATGGAATACAACGACAGAGTGCATAGAACTATAGAGATGAAGCCGCGACAAGTCGACAAGAGCAACGAGCAAATTGTGTTGGAACGAATAAGAAAAAATACCGTACCGCGGAAAGTGAGCAAGAAACATAAGTTTAAAATAGGCGATCGAGTGCGTATCAGTAAATACAAAATCACATTCGCTAAAGGTTATACACCAAACTGGACGAACGAGATATATACAGTGCACAGAGTTCAGCCAACCGTACCGGTTACGTACTTGTTGAAAGATCATACGGGTGACGTTGTGGAAGGTGGGTTTTATGAACAAGAATTGAGTAAAACCAGCGTTGGTGATGTGTATCTCGTTGAGAAAATATTACAACGTAAAGGTGATCGCGTGCGAGTGCGCTGGCTCGGCTTTGACGGTAAACACGATTCGTGGATACATAAAAAAGATCTGATATAATAGCATTACCACAGTATTTAACCGAACGTAAACGAGTTAAGATGAAGATTGAACAACAATCGTTAAAGTTAAATGTTAAGAACGTAGACTCTGCTAAGTACAACGGTGAAGTTGCATATAATAAACACAGTCCACTGTTTCCAAACACAGTTCGATGTATCGTGTGCGGCGGGTCATGTAGCGGGAAGTCAAACGTTGCCTTTAACATGTTATTCGATTCAAACGGACTGCGATTTCAGAACCTGTACGTGTTCTCCAAATCGTTATTTCAACCAAAATATCGTATGTTGGAAGACGTTTTTAACGCTCTCGCTGACGAAGGAATGATGTACTTCACATACAGTGAAAACGATGAAGTACCACCTCCGCACGAAATTGTATCTAATTCAATCATGTTGTTCGATGATGTGGTATGTGAACGGCAGAATAACATACGAAAATATTTCGCTATGGGACGGCATAGCGGTGTGGACACTTTGTACCTTTGCCAAACGTATAGTCTGGTGCCAAAGCAACTGGTGCGTGATAATGCCAATTTCTTGGTTTTGTTCAGACAAGATGATCTCAATTTACGTCACGTTTACAACGATCACGTTAACACAGATATGAAATACGAAGAGTTCAAAGCGATGTGCGCCGAAGCGTGGAAGGATCGTTACGGATTCATAGTCATCAACAAGGACTCACCGATAAACGCAGGTAGATACAGAGTGGGTTTCGATCGTTTTATACATAAATAGAATAGTTTGTGCAAGAAAGTCATCAGTGTCAAGATGGATGACAACCAATTGACACATGAAATCGATGCAATTAGCGATAACATAAGACAAAAGTATCGCGCGTTGAAACATGACATCAGAGAGAGCGATGAAGCGTTAACGAGAAAGTACAAACCTCTTTTGGAACCGTTAACCCAGATTTCGGAAAAGTTGAATGACTCCAGTGATAAAATAAAACAAAAAATAAAAGTTGAAGATGAAGATACGAAGGCAGCTGTTGAGACGAAAACACCATCACAACCTCGTTTCCTCAGAACGGAAGTGTTGGCACAAACGCCTGATGTCGAAACACCGAACGTAACTCTTGAAGAGTTTTTAACAACACCCGAAGGTCGACACGAAGCACAAGAATACGTTGAACAATCTGTCGAAGGTCCGCTCGCGAGGAAATACTTACTGCTCGCGTTGTCTGATGATCGAGATAAGAAGATGGATCATACGTACGGTGTTCGTAACGTTGAAGACAAATGGATGGTAGGCAATTCGGTGTTGGAGATCAATCAAGACGATAGCTTCTACATAGCTGGAAAACGATACAGAGGCACACCGGGCCTCTACGAACTTATGTTTATGAAAGAACCCGACAAGAGCGTCTACGATGAAAACGATTTAGCAGCGTACAAGTCTATACTGTCGGACACTAACGCTTATAAACGTTATTATTTACCCGGTGCTAAAGTAAATACAAACAAAGGTTTAAAGTACAGAGAGATAATCGCTCGATTGTTTCCACCACGCAGCGGACGTGGTATCGATTACGTACACTGGAACGATCCCAACGAACTGGTTGAACGGTTAAGACTGCTGGTAAGTTCAAAACGCGTCGGTCACACCGGACACGACAACGAAATCATCTCAGTAGTAGAGGAATTACGTGAAGCCAACATTATCGTATAAATTTTATGAACGTCGGTGTAACAACTCATTGACGTCAACACTGTCAACATGTGCGGGTTAGATTTGACACCTGACTTTGAAGTCGAAAACGAGAGACTGAAAACCTTTACATCATGGCCTGTGCATTTCATCAGTCCGACCGCTATGGTTGCCGCAGGCTTTCATTACACAAATGAAATTGACAGGGTTCGATGTTCATTTTGCGGTATAGAAATCTTTCGTTGGAAAGAGGGTGACGATCCGATTGTGTTACACACGCGATGGTCACCACAGTGTCGTTACTTAAAACGGTTAGCACATCATTTGTAGCGTGCAGTCGTACAATGGTTGTGGACAAGTTCGGGAGACATCAAAGCGCCGTGAGCGTGCGACGAGAAACAAAAAGACAATTACGCGATACTGTAGGATTTAAGATTACGAATGATGGGCATATAGATGTTGAAAACAAAAAGATCCGCAATCTGAACGAACCGGATGCAGCAAAGGATGCTGTATCCCTGAGTTATATGCAAACACATTGTCTGCTACTCGATGATGAACGTAAAAGCGTGGACGTTAAAGGGTGTAGATTGAAAAATGTTGATACTCCTGTAGACGTTAAAGACGTAGTCAACAAATATTACGTTGATGACAACTGTATACAACACTCGAGTCAAGAGAGAGGTGAGGTCATCGATGCACGAGATCGATGGGTAATCAACGTTCGAAGTCCGGAACAAGCGACCGATGCGGTCAACAAAAACTACGTAGACTCGAATGTCATTAAAAAAGTATCGAATAGCTATTTGTTTGGACAGAGCTGGTTGTCGGGAGTGAGTTCACCGATTTTTGCAGATGACGCGGTTAACGTAAAATACATGTTGCAGAACACCGTTAGCTTGGGCGAAGATGGTGTTTTCAAAGCAGCGGAAAAGAGAATAACAGACGTAGCGGATGGTTTTGCGGAGAGCGATGCTGTTAACTTACAACAATTAAATGACGTGAGACGATACGTAAAGAGCGAGATGTATAAAGTCGTTAAAACATTTCAGTATCAACTGGATTACTACTTATTGAAATTGTCTAAGCCACGTAGTTCAGAAGACGAGTGGACACTCGACACGAAGGAAATAAAAAGGTTAATAGATGAATACGATAAAAACACAGAAGAGAAAGACTGGAGATCGGTTTACGATGTACAACAACGTTAGGAGGAAAAAGGGGTGGGGCGTCGGAAACGTGCTTAAAAACGTTGTACCGTCCGTTGTTTCGTCAGTTATCAATCGAGCGGTGGACGCACTACCTGTCGAATTACATCTGCCGGGTTACAGATTCTGTGGACCGGGCACGAAACTCGAAGAAAGATTAGCGCGTGGTGATCGCGGAATCAACCAATTAGACGAAGCCTGTCGCGAACACGACATCGCTTACGCTCAATACAAAGACAACGAAAGTAGACGTATTGCAGATCGTAAACTCGCGGAAAAAGCGTGGGGACGGGTAAAGGCGTTGGATTCGGGTATCAGCGAACGAGCTTATGCGACAGCAGTTGCAGCGGCCATGAAAGCAAAATCAGCAATAGGAAGCGGCCGACGTCGTAAAAATAAAAAGAATGTGAGTAGTCGTGGTCGTGGTGCTGGTGGTGGGATGAAAAAGAGGAGGAAGAGAACTGTCCGAACCGTTAGGAAAAAGAAGAGAACTGCGTCCGGATTGTATCTACGTCCGTACCGAAAAAACTAATTCACATACCGCTCCGCCCGTTGTCCGAAGATGAATTACGTGTATACGCAAAAAAGCTAAACATACCGTATTTTAGAGGTGTTTACATGCGTAACGCATTACCGGATACAGCGCCGTGGAAGAACGAAAGCGTCATCGTAAATTTGGACGACGAGAGCGGACCGGGAACCCACTGGGTATGTTACAAGAAGCGTGGAAATCGAGTACACTATTTTGACGGGTTCGGTAATTTACGTCCACCTCTCGAGCTGATGCAATATTTTGGTGATACAGCCGACGTTCGTTACAACTATGAACGGAAGCAACCTCCTCACACGGTCATCTGCGGTCATTTATGTTTAGACTTTTTATCGTCTTCTGATCAGTAAACTTCAGCATGTCGTCGCTAACGGTCACCGTGACGGGTACCGACGCTGCGAATCTCGTGTGTAACTTTTTCCCACCTCTCGAGTTATACGGTGAATGGTACGTTGGACTATTGGATTTTACATCGTATAATTCAATACCAAACGTTACTGAAGGAAAAAATAATGCATTTCCAGTAAAAATTTCCAAGGATCAGTGGTCCGTCATCAAGTTGCCTACCGGCACCTATGAAATCAGTGATATCGAAACGTATCTGCAGAAACAGTTAGGCGAGAGAACAATCAGTTTACGTCCAAACAACAACACATTAAAGTGTGAAATTTACTGTAAGCATGTCATCGACTTTTCGCATACACCGAATACCATTGCAAGTATGTTAGGATTCAAGGAGAATCAGCAGCTGGAAGCGTATAAAACACACGAGTCGAACGTACCCGTTGACATAATCAAAGTTAACACCGTTCACGTACGGAGTAATATCGTACAGGGTGCGTACAAGGACGGTCAGGAACAGCACACGTTGCATTCGTTTTATCCGACCGTGGCACCAGGTTTCAAAATAGTTGAAACACCGACAAACGTAATATACTTACCGGTAAACGTACAACGCGTTGACAACATCATATTGTCTCTCGTTGATCAGGACGGGGATTTAGTTGATTTTCGCGGTGAAGTTATCACGATACGACTGCATCTGAAAATATGGGATTGTATTTCGGACAAACGTCACCTGTAAAAAGGGAGTGTGTACGAAAGAAACATGGTAGTCGGTGTTCAACGTTGAAGCGATTGACATCAAGGAACAAGCGTTTCTTACTTTCACTTGGATTCAAATTATACGATTAAAATAATGTCGGGTGAAATTCTAGCTATCGAACGAGGAGCGGCTTTCGATAACAGAATCGTTGAGTTCGAATATCGTACGCACGCACCGTATGCTTCCACCCGATACGGTAACAACGATGAAATACGTATACCCATCCAACAACAGGATGTTTTCACTTTACCGGCGGAGAGTTTTCTGTACATCGAAGGAACATTGACCAAGGTTAACGCTACCGACACAGCGTTGAACGTGAAATTAATCAACAATGCAATGGCTTTCTTGTTTGAGGAGATCCGTTACGAAGTGTGCGGTGTGGAAGTGGATCGTACAAAAAACGTTGGAATTACGAGCACTGTGAAATTGTTACTATCGAGCAATGAGCATGAAAGAAAGCATCTAATCAATGCAGGATGGGTGACGACAACCGACGAGTCGTTGACAGTACACGAGAGTACCGGTGATTTTACGTTTTGTCTTCCGTTGAAAATGCTACTCGGTTTCAACGAAGACTATACACGCATCATGCTGAACGTTAAGCAAGAATTGATTCTGTTGCGTACCTCTACCGATCAGAACGCAATGGTGCTAAAAGAATCGGGTGCAACTGCAAACGGTAATCTCGTAATAAACAAAGTACACTGGAAGATGCCCTATGTGCGCGTGTCAAACAAGTACCGAATACCGCTATTGGAGCACATCGAGGAGGATCATGAACTAGTGATGCCGTTCCGCAGTTGGGAATTGCACGAGTATCCCGTTCTACCGACGACAAATCGACATTCGTGGACCTTGAAGACATCGTCACAGTTGGAAAAACCTCGGTATGTAATATTAATATTTCAGACGGATAGGAAGAACAATATAGCGAAAAACGCGTCGGAATTTGATCACTGCAATTTAACGAATGTCAAGCTTTTTCTGAACGATAAATACTATCCGTACGATAACCTGAACCAGGATATCGATAAAAAACGTTACGCCCTGTTCTACGACATGTATACACGTTTCCAAACATCATACTACGACCGTCGCAACAGAACGCCTCTTTTGACACCTAATGAATTTATAACGAAAGCACCGTTGTTTGTCATCGATTGTTCCAGACAAGAAGAACCAATCAAGTCGTCTGCCGTTGATGTGCGTTTAGAATTTGAATCCAGTAACAATTTTCCAGATAAAACCACCGCTTACGCTTTGATTATACACGATAGGATAGTACAGTACACAGCGTTGTCGAATACTGTTCATCGTTTGTCATAAAAAAACTTGTTCTCCCCTCTACTAGTTTATAAAGATAGGTATTAGCGATCTCTACATAACAACAACCTCAGTCCTTTTCAACGATGGAAGGTGACTGTGACAGCAGCAGCAGCAGCCATTGTGAGTATAACGTTTACTTGTCTCTTGCATATCCAATCAACTCGTACTCTAAGTTCGTTACCGTCGGACTGTGTAAAGAACTCAACTATGAACCGGGTGTTTTGTTTACAAACGGAAAAAAGAAACGTATATTACTTGACTTTTCTGAGTGGAATTACTTGTTGATCTTTCGTGAACAGTTACTATCCAGTATGTTATTGTACGAAGAAGGTGAAAACCGTGAAAAGAAGAAGAGTGTGATGATCAGTCGTAACTTTGGGAAAACGTTTGTTCGGATTAAAGGTAGTAAGACCGAAAAATTTGTTTTCACAGAACCCGAGTGGATCCGTTTTGGTTGTTTATTAACAGTACTAAAGAAATATCTTGTTCGCTTGTTTTATGATCAAGATCACTTCAAGTCGTACATTAATCAGGTAGTAGCCAAGGGGTGCTATGTACCACCATCCTTCTTTTTCCCCTCGTTTTTTCGATTGGAAAGCAGTCGTCACGACCAACAGATAACATTTGATCGTCTTTACGATGAACTGGTATTGGAAGGAAAAGTAGAGGGGGAATTTGAAAAAATTAACGTACTCGATGCGGACATGTGTCACTCGGAAAAATGAACTTGAATAGGACGGTTATTGCCGAGTTTGAAGCGTTTCGCGGTGACAAAAATGAATATGTAATCAAAGAGTTCGTTACAGTTGATATAACAACCGGACGTTTTGTTATCGTATTGTTCGCTCCACCATACGAAAGTGCACGACTGCACCAGAAATTCCGAAAAATCAATGACTGGTTGGAAATACATTATCACAGGATACGATGGAACGATGGTAATGTACCGTACAAGAATATGGTACGCATCGTTGCAGACATTTTTTCAGATTATCCTGTTGTCTATACAAAAGGGTTTGAGAAGGCAAATTTCTTACGACAGTTGTATCATCATGGTGAGGTGATTGACTTAAACGATATTCAAGCACCTGTAGTTCCTAGATCCTTTGTACCCATCATACAATGTCCTGTTCCTCATCGTCAACCCGTTACCACTCCCCCCTTACACTGTGCATTACGCAAAGCTTTGTTTTATGCAGAATGGTTGCGGCAACGAAATAAAATATAGTCGGTTGTGAACATGTTTTCATCATGGTGTTAGTGTGAATGCTACGTGACAGAAATGTCCATAAACGTAGAATTAGGTACCGTAGTGTGTGCGTGAGTGTTAACCTTGACTACGTCACTGTCGCGGTAGAAATACTCATAAACGTAGTCCTGGTAGTTCGAGACGGGTCACTGGCACGGTAGATATACCTGTAAACTCGTCAAGAACCAGTATGGGTGTGAAAATTACTCATTACGGTACAGCAAATGTGAATACGCATCATGTATGAACAACATATTCACCCGATTAAAAAAATAAAAAAATAAATAAAAAAGTAAATAAAAAAATATGTACTGCTTTTACACATTGGCTTAGCATTGCATAATGTATCTTTATTATTATCTACCACTGTACTAGTCAATAGTACAGCGATAGATAACGTGGAGTAGGCCTGCTTTACGAATCTGTAAAGTTGGGGAACCACGTTAAAAAAAGCGTAGCAGGCTCTCATTCGCCTCCCTCAGGCTGCTAGGAAGAGGATGAGAGGTAAAAAAATAAAAGTATAACGAAATGTTTATTTATTTAATAATAAATAAACTTATATTGTGCTTTTATGATTTTACACATAGGACGACAGTAGATATCACTCGTCCACCTCATGGTTACAAGTAAGAGATGAGAAGTATAAGTACAGAAATAATTACAGTTAAGCGATAACGGCCCCTTGGTGTAGTGGATGCACGCCGGTTTGGTGTACCGGAGGTCCCGGGTTCAAATCCCGGAGGGGCCGTAATTTATTTTTATGTAAAAATTAATATCCAATGACATACCATTGTTACAGTTGAACACATGCGTCATGTGGTCGTACATTCCGGTGTTAAAATTTCGGACACCAAAAATTTCGGGTAACCCCATCCGTTGATTTAAACATTTCGGGTACTAAATTTCAGACACCGAAAATTTCGGGTACCCCCATCCGTTGATTTAAACATTTCAGACATCACGCCCTCTACGTCGTCGTCATGTGGGCGTACCCACAAATTTCGGGTACCCCCATCCGTTGTTTTAATCATTTAGGGTACCAAAATTCTGACATTAAAAAAATTTCGAGAGAGAACGATTATTTTGTTACATCAAAATAAACCAGAACGCGGAAGTGTTTTAACATTCGGACACCAGCTGCCAGGGCCTCTGTCATGCAAATTTCGGGTACCCCCATCCGTTGATTTAAACATTTCGGGTAACGGTACCCGATACCCCCAAAATTTCGAGTAACGGTACCCGATGACATAGCCTCTGCGCGTCCGGGCAACCGCCGAATTCCGGGTACCCCCATCCGCTACACATTGTTTTCGGCTACCAAATTTTGAACATGCAGAAACCACGGCCTTCGTGACGTCTTGAAACAGGTTTTAGCCATGCGGACGCCAGCGACTTGAGCCTCTGTATGACGTCATGAACTGGAACACGGTAGTGTTTCAGTCACACATACACACACATACACACACACACACACAAAACAGTGACGTCACATGGACAGCTCGGACACCAGCTGCCAGTGCCTCTATGACGTCATGAACTGGAACCCGGTAGTGTTTTCGTTCGGAACCCGGAAGTGTTTTCGAACACTCACTTTCCCTCTACTCACGTTATCACTGTCTTGAAACTTACTATGAGTCTTCGCTTCAGTGTAACAATCTTCAAGCTAATTATTGTTGGTTACGTCTGGCCGTTTCCTTCGAACAGCTGCATGCGCTAGCGGAGTAAACCGCTCGTATAGTACTCTTTATTCTTCGTACCAGCTAGTGATGAACATTCATGGAACACGTTACCACTGTCTTGAAACTTACAACGAGTATTCGCTTCAGTGTAACAATCTTCAAGCTAATTATTGTTGGTTACGTCTGGCCGTTTCCTTCGAACAGCTGCATGCGCTAGCGGAGTAAACCGCTCGTATAGTACTCTTTATTCTTCGTACCAGCTAGTGATGAACATTCATGGAACACGTTATCACTGTCTTGAAACTTACAACGAGTATTCGCTTCAGTGTAACAATCTTCAAGCTAATTATTGTTGGTTACGTCTGGCCGTTTCCTTCGAACAGCTGCATGCGCCAGCGGAGTAAACCGCTCGGATAGTACTCTTTATTCTTCGTACCAGCTAGTGATGAACATTCATGGAACACGTTATCACTGTCTTGAAACTTACTATGAGTCTTCGCTTCAGTGTAACAATCTTCAAGCTAATTATTGTTGGTTACGTCTGGCCGTTTCCTTCGAACAGCTGCATGCGCTAGCGGAGTAAACCGCTCGTATAGTACTCTTTATTCTTCGTACCAGCTAGTGATGAACATTCATGGAACACGTTACCACTGTCTTGAAACTTACAACGAGTATTCGCTTCAGTGTAACAATCTTCAAGCTAATTATTGTTGGTTACGTCTGGCCGTTTCCTTCGAACAGCTGCATGCGCTAGCGGAGTAAACCGCTCGTATAGTACTCTTTATTCTTCGTACCAGCTAGTGATGAACATTCATGGAACACGTTATCACTGTCTTGAAACTTACAACGAGTATTCGCTTCAGTGTAACAATCTTCAAGCTAATTATTGTTGGTTACGTCTGGCCGTTTCCTTCGAACAGCTGCATGCGCCAGCGGAGTAAACCGCTCGGATAGTACTCTTTATTCTTCGTACCAGCTAGTGATGAACATTCATGGAACACGTTACTACTGTCTTGAAACTTACAACGAGTATTCGCTTCAGTGTAACAATCTTCAAGCTAATTATTGTTGGTTACGTCTGGCCGTTTCCTTCGAACAGCTGCATGCGCCAGCGGAGTAAACCGCTCGGATAGTACTCTTTATTCTTCGTACCAGCTAGTGATGAACATTCATGGAACACGTTACTACTGTCTTGAAACTTACAACGAGTATTCGCTTCAGTGTAACAATCTTCAAGCTAATTATTGTTGGTTACGTCTGGCCGTTTCCTTCGAACAGCTGCATGCGCCAGCGGAGTAAACCGCTCGGATAGTACTCTTTATTCTTCGTACCAGCTAGTGATGAACATTCATGGAACACGTTACTACTGTCTTGAAACTTACAACGAGTATTCGCTTCAGTGTAACAATCTTCAAGCTAATTATTGTTGGTTACGTCTGGCCGTTTCCTTCGAACAGCTGCATGCGCCAGCGGAGTAAACCGCTCGGATAGTACTCTTTATTCTTCGTACCAGCTAGTGATGAACATTCATGGAACACGTTATCACTGTCTTGAAACTTACTATGAGTCTTCGCTTCAGTGTAACAATCTTCAAGCTAATTATTGTTAGTTACGTCTGGCCGTTTCCTTCGAACAGCTGCATGCGCCAGCGGAGTAAACCGCTCGGATAGTACTCTTTATTCTTCGTACCAGCTAGTGATGAACATTCATGGAACACGTTACCACTGTCTTGAAACTTACAACGAGTATTCGCTTCAGTGTAACAATCTTCAAGCTAATTATTGTTGGTTACGTCTGGCCGTTTCCTTCGAACAGCTGCATGCGCTAGCGGAGTAAACCGCTCGTATAGTACTCTTTATTCTTCGTACCAGCTAGTGATGAACATTCATGGAACACGTTACCACTGTCTTGAAACTTACAACGAGTATTCGCTTCAGTGTAACAATCTTCAAGCTAATTATTGTTAGTTATGTCTGGCCGTTTCCTTCGAACAGCTGCATGCGCCAGCGGAGTAAACCGCACGTATAGTACTCTTTATTCTTCGTACCAGCTAGTGATGAACATTCATGGAACACGTTATCACTGTCTTGAAACTTACTATGAGTCTTCGCTTCAGTGTAACAATCTTCAAGCTAATTATTGTTGGTTACGTCTGGCCGTTTCCTTCGAACAGCTGCATGCGCTAGCGGAGTAAACCGCTCGTATAGTACTCTTTATTCTTCGTACCAGCTAGTGATGAACATTCATGGAACACGTTACCACTGTCTTGAAACTTACAACGAGTATTCGCTTCAGTGTAACAATCTTCAAGCTAATTATTGTTGGTTACGTCTGGCCGTTTCCTTCGAACAGCTGCATGCGCTAGCGGAGTAAACCGCTCGTATAGTACTCTTTATTCTTCGTACCAGCTAGTGATGAACATTCATGGAACACGTTATCACTGTCTTGAAACTTACAACGAGTATTCGCTTCAGTGTAACAATCTTCAAGCTAATTATTGTTGGTTACGTCTGGCCGTTTCCTTCGAACAGCTGCATGCGCCAGCGGAGTAAACCGCTCGGATAGTACTCTTTATTCTTCGTACCAGCTAGTGATGAACATTCATGGAACACGTTACTACTGTCTTGAAACTTACAACGAGTATTCGCTTCAGTGTAACAATCTTCAAGCTAATTATTGTTGGTTACGTCTGGCCGTTTCCTTCGAACAGCTGCATGCGCCAGCGGAGTAAACCGCTCGGATAGTACTCTTTATTCTTCGTACCAGCTAGTGATGAACATTCATGGAACACGTTACTACTGTCTTGAAACTTACAACGAGTATTCGCTTCAGTGTAACAATCTTCAAGCTAATTATTGTTGGTTACGTCTGGCCGTTTCCTTCGAACAGCTGCATGCGCCAGCGGAGTAAACCGCTCGGATAGTACTCTTTATTCTTCGTACCAGCTAGTGATGAACATTCATGGAACACGTTACCACTGTCTTGAAACTTACAACGAGTATTCGCTTCAGTGTAACAATCTTCAAGCTAATTATTGTTGGTTACGTCTGGCCGTTTCCTTCGAACAGCTGCATGCGCCAGCGGAGTAAACCGCTCGGATAGTACTCTTTATTCTTCGTACCAGCTAGTGATGAACATTCATGGAACACGTTACTACTGTCTTGAAACTTACAACGAGTATTCGCTTCAGTGTAACAATCTTCAAGCTAATTATTGTTGGTTACGTCTGGCCGTTTCCTTCGAACAGCTGCATGCGCCAGCGGAGTAAACCGCTCGGATAGTACTCTTTATTCTTCGTACCAGCTAGTGATGAACATTCATGGAACACGTTACCACTGTCTTGAAACTTACAACGAGTATTCGCTTCAGTGTAACAATCTTCAAGCTAATTATTGTTGGTTACGTCTGGCCGTTTCCTTCGAACAGCTGCATGCGCCAGCGGAGTAAACCGCTCGGATAGTACTCTTTATTCTTCGTACCAGCTAGTGATGAACATTCATGGAACACGTTACCACTGTCTTGAAACTTACAACGAGTATTCGCTTCAGTGTAACAATCTTCAAGCTAATTATTGTTGGTTACGTCTGGCCGTTTCCTTCGAACAGCTGCATGCGCCAGCGGAGTAAACCGCTCGGATAGTACTCTTTATTCTTCGTACCAGCTAGTGATGAACATTCATGGAACACGTTACCACTGTCTTGAAACTTACAACGAGTATTCGCTTCAGTGTAACAATCTTCAAGCTAATTATTGTTGGTTACGTCTGGCCGTTTCCTTCGAACAGCTGCATGCGCTAGCGGAGTAAACCGCTCGTATAGTACTCTTTATTCTTCGTACCAGCTAGTGATGAACATTCATGGAACACGTTATCACTGTCTTGAAACTTACAACGAGTATTCGCTTCAGTGTAACAATCTTCAAGCTAATTATTGTTGGTTACGTCTGGCCGTTTCCTTCGAACAGCTGCATGCGCCAGCGGAGTAAACCGCTCGGATAGTACTCTTTATTCTTCGTACCAGCTAGTGATGAACATTCATGGAACACGTTACTACTGTCTTGAAACTTACAACGAGTATTCGCTTCAGTGTAACAATCTTCAAGCTAATTATTGTTGGTTACGTCTGGCCGTTTCCTTCGAACAGCTGCATGCGCCAGCGGAGTAAACCGCTCGGATAGTACTCTTTATTCTTCGTACCAGCTAGTGATGAACATTCATGGAACACGTTACTACTGTCTTGAAACTTACAACGAGTATTCGCTTCAGTGTAACAATCTTCAAGCTAATTATTGTTGGTTACGTCTGGCCGTTTCCTTCGAACAGCTGCATGCGCCAGCGGAGTAAACCGCTCGGATAGTACTCTTTATTCTTCGTACCAGCTAGTGATGAACATTCATGGAACACGTTACCACTGTCTTGAAACTTACAACGAGTATTCGCTTCAGTGTAACAATCTTCAAGCTAATTATTGTTGGTTACGTCTGGCCGTTTCCTTCGAACAGCTGCATGCGCCAGCGGAGTAAACCGCTCGGATAGTACTCTTTATTCTTCGTACCAGCTAGTGATGAACATTCATGGAACACGTTACTACTGTCTTGAAACTTACAACGAGTATTCGCTTCAGTGTAACAATCTTCAAGCTAATTATTGTTGGTTACGTCTGGCCGTTTCCTTCGAACAGCTGCATGCGCCAGCGGAGTAAACCGCTCGGATAGTACTCTTTATTCTTCGTACCAGCTAGTGATGAACATTCATGGAACACGTTACTACTGTCTTGAAACTTACAACGAGTATTCGCTTCAGTGTAACAATCTTCAAGCTAATTATTGTTGGTTACGTCTGGCCGTTTCCTTCGAACAGCTGCATGCGCCAGCGGAGTAAACCGCTCGGATAGTACTCTTTATTCTTCGTACCAGCTAGTGATGAACATTCATGGAACACGTTACTACTGTCTTGAAACTTACAACGAGTATTCGCTTCAGTGTAACAATCTTCAAGCTAATTATTGTTGGTTACGTCTGGCCGTTTCCTTCGAACAGCTGCATGCGCCAGCGGAGTAAACCGATCGGATAGTACTCTTTATTCTTCGTACCAGTTAGTGATGAACATTCATGAACACGTTACCACTGTCTTGAAACTTACGAGTCTTCGCTTCAGTGTAACAATCTTCAAGCTAATTATTGTTGGTTACGTCTGGCCGTTTCCTTCGAACAGCTGCATGCGCCAGCGGAGTAAACCGCTCGGATAGTACTCTTTATTCTTCGTACCAGCTAGTGATGAACATTCATGGAACACGTTACTACTGTCTTGAAACTTACAACGAGTCTTCGCTTCAGTGTAACAATCTTCAAGCTAATTATTGTTGGTTACGTCTGGCCGTTTCCTTCGAACAGCTGCATGCGCTAGCGGAGTAAACCGATCGGATAGTACTCTTTATTCTTCGTACCAGCTAGTGATGAACATTCATGGAACACGTTATCACTGTCTTGAAACTTACTATGAGTCTTCGCTTCAGTGTAACAATCTTCAAGCTAATTATTGTTGGTTACGTCTGGCCGTTTCCTTCGAACAGCTGCATGCGCTAGCGGAGTAAACCGCTCGGATAGTACTCTTTATTCTTCGTACCAGTTAGTGATGAACATTCATGGAACACGTTACCACTGTCTTGAAACTTACGAGTCTTCGCTTCAGTGTAACAATCTTCAAGCTAATTATTGTTGGTTACGTCTGGCCGTTTCCTTCGAACAGCTGCATGCGCTAGCGGAGTAAACCGCTCGGATAGTACTCTTTATTCTTCGTACCAGCTAGTGATGAACATTCATGGAACACGTTACTACTGTCTTGAAACTTACAACGAGTCTTCGCTTCAGTGTAACAATCTTCAAGCTAATTATTGTTGGTTACGTCTGGCCGTTTCCTTCGAACAGCTGCATGCGCTAGCGGAGTAAACCGCTCGTATAGTACTCTTTATTCTTCGTACCAGCTAGTGATGAACATTCATGGAACACGTTACCACTGTCTTGAAACTTACAACGAGTATTCGCTTCAGTGTAACAATCTTCAAGCTAATTATTGTTGGTTACGTCTGGCCGTTTCCTTCGAACAGCTGCATGCGCTAGCGGAGTAAACCGCTCGTATAGTACTCTTTATTCTTCGTACCAGCTAGTGATGAACATTCATGGAACACGTTATCACTGTCTTGAAACTTACAACGAGTATTCGCTTCAGTGTAACAATCTTCAAGCTAATTATTGTTGGTTACGTCTGGCCGTTTCCTTCGAACAGCTGCATGCGCCAGCGGAGTAAACCGCTCGGATAGTACTCTTTATTCTTCGTACCAGCTAGTGATGAACATTCATGGAACACGTTACCACTGTCTTGAAACTTACAACGAGTATTCGCTTCAGTGTAACAATCTTCAAGCTAATTATTGTTGGTTACGTCTGGCCGTTTCCTTCGAACAGCTGCATGCGCTAGCGGAGTAAACCGCTCGTATAGTACTCTTTATTCTTCGTACCAGCTAGTGATGAACATTCATGGAACACGTTACCACTGTCTTGAAACTTACAACGAGTATTCGCTTCAGTGTAACAATCTTCAAGCTAATTATTGTTGGTTACGTCTGGCCGTTTCCTTCGAACAGCTGCATGCGCTAGCGGAGTAAACCGCTCGTATAGTACTCTTTATTCTTCGTACCAGCTAGTGATGAACATTCATGGAACACGTTACCACTGTCTTGAAACTTACAACGAGTATTCGCTTCAGTGTAACAATCTTCAAGCTAATTATTGTTGGTTACGTCTGGCCGTTTCCTTCGAACAGCTGCATGCGCTAGCGGAGTAAACCGCTCGTATAGTACTCTTTATTCTTCGTACCAGCTAGTGATGAACATTCATGGAACACGTTATCACTGTCTTGAAACTTACAACGAGTATTCGCTTCAGTGTAACAATCTTCAAGCTAATTATTGTTGGTTACGTCTGGCCGTTTCCTTCGAACAGCTGCATGCGCCAGCGGAGTAAACCGCTCGGATAGTACTCTTTATTCTTCGTACCAGCTAGTGATGAACATTCATGGAACACGTTACCACTGTCTTGAAACTTACAACGAGTATTCGCTTCAGTGTAACAATCTTCAAGCTAATTATTGTTGGTTACGTCTGGCCGTTTCCTTCGAACAGCTGCATGCGCTAGCGGAGTAAACCGCTCGTATAGTACTCTTTATTCTTCGTACCAGCTAGTGATGAACATTCATGGAACACGTTACCACTGTCTTGAAACTTACAACGAGTATTCGCTTCAGTGTAACAATCTTCAAGCTAATTATTGTTGGTTACGTCTGGCCGTTTCCTTCGAACAGCTGCATGCGCCAGCGGAGTAAACCGCTCGGATAGTACTCTTTATTCTTCGTACCAGCTAGTGATGAACATTCATGGAACACGTTACCACTGTCTTGAAACTTACAACGAGTATTCGCTTCAGTGTAACAATCTTCAAGCTAATTATTGTTAGTTACGTCTGGCCGTTTCCTTCGAACAGCTGCATGCGCCAGCGGAGTAAACCGCTCGGATAGTACTCTTTATTCTTCGTACCAGCTAGTGATGAACATTCATGGAACACGTTACCACTGTCTTGAAACTTACAACGAGTCTTCGCTTCAGTGTAACAATCTTCAAGCTAATTATTGTTGGTTACGTCTGGCCGTTTCCTTCGAACAGCTGCATGCGCCAGCGGAGTAAACCGCTCGGATAGTACTCTTTATTCTTCGTACCAGCTAGTGATGAACATTCATGGAACACGTTATCACTGTCTTGAAACTTACTATGAGTCTTCGCTTCAGTGTAACAATCTTCAAGCTAATTATTGTTGGTTACGTCTGGCCGTTTCCTTCGAACAGCTGCATGCGCCAGCGGAGTAAACCGCACGTATAGTACTCTTTATTCCTCGTACCAGCTAGTGATGAACATTCATGGAACACGTTACCACTGTCTTGAAACTTACTATGAGTCTTCGCTTCAGTGTAACAATCTTCAAGCTAATTATTGTTAGTTATGTCTGGCCGTTTCCTTCGAACAGCTGCATGCGCCAGCGGAGTAAACCGCACGTATAGTACTCTTTATTCTTCGTACCAGCTAGTGATGAACATTCATGGAACACGTTATCACTGTCTTGAAACTTACTATGAGTCTTCGCTTCAGTGTAACAATCTTCAAGCTAATTATTGTTGGTTACGTCTGGCCGTTTCCTTCGAACAGCTGCATGCGCCAGCGGAGTAAACCGCACGTATAGTACTCTTTATTCTTCGTACCAGCTAGTGATGAACATTCATGGAACACGTTACCACTGTCTTGAAACTTACAACGAGTCTTCGCTTCAGTGTAACAATCTTCAAGCTAATTATTGTTGGTTACGTCTGGCCGTTTCCTTCGAACAGCTGCATGCGCCAGCGGAGTAAACCGCTCGGATAGTACTCTTTATTCTTCGTACCAGCTAGTGATGAACATTCATGGAACACGTTACCACTGTCTTGAAACTTACAACGAGTATTCGCTTCAGTGTAACAATCTTCAAGCTAATTATTGTTGGTTACGTCTGGCCGTTTCCTTCGAACAGCTGCATGCGCCAGCGGAGTAAACCGCTCGGATAGTACTCTTTATTCTTCGTACCAGCTAGTGATGAACATTCATGGAACACGTTACCACTGTCTTGAAACTTACTACGAGTATTCGCTTCAGTGTAACAATCTTCAAGCTAATTATTGTTGGTTACGTCTGGCCGTTTCCTTCGAACAGCTGCATGCGCCAGCGGAGTAAACCGCTCGGATAGTACTCTTTATTCTTCGTACCAGCTAGTGATGAACATTCATGGAACACGTTACCACTGTCTTGAAACTTACAACGAGTATTCGCTTCAGTGTAACAATCTTCAAGCTAATTATTGTTGGTTACGTCTGGCCGTTTCCTTCGAACAGCTGCATGCGCCAGCGGAGTAAACCGCTCGGATAGTACTCTTTATTCTTCGTACCAGCTAGTGATGAACATTCATGGAACACGTTACCACTGTCTTGAAACTTACTACGAGTATTCGCTTCAGTGTAACAATCTTCAAGCTAATTATTGTTGGTTACGTCTGGCCGTTTCCTTCGAACAGCTGCATGCGCCAGCGGAGTAAACCGCTCGGATAGTACTCTTTATTCTTCGTACCAGCTAGTGATGAACATTCATGGAACACGTTACCACTGTCTTGAAACTTACAACGAGTATTCGCTTCAGTGTAACAATCTTCAAGCTAATTATTGTTGGTTACGTCTGGCCGTTTCCTTCGAACAGCTGCATGCGCCAGCGGAGTAAACCGCTCGGATAGTACTCTTTATTCTTCGTACCAGCTAGTGATGAACATTCATGGAACACGTTACCACTGTCTTGAAACTTACAACGAGTCTTCGCTTCAGTGTAACAATCTTCAAGCTAATTATTGTTGGTTACGTCTGGCCGTTTCCTTCGAACAGCTGCATGCGCTAGCGGAGTAAACCGATCGGATAGTACTCTTTATTCTTCGTACCAGCTAGTGATGAACATTCATGGAACACGTTATCACTGTCTTGAAACTTACTATGAGTCTTCGCTTCAGTGAAACAATCTTCAAGCTAATTATTGTTAGTTATGTCTGGCCGTTTCCTTCGAACAGCTGCATGCGCCAGCGGAGTAAACCGCACGTATAGTACTCTTTATTCTTCGTACCAGCTAGTGATGAACATTCATGGAACACGTTATCACTGTCTTGAAACTTACTATGAGTCTTCGCTTCAGTGTAACAATCTTCAAGCTAATTATTGTTGGTTACGTCTGGCCGTTTCCTTCGAACAGCTGCATGCGCCAGCGGAGTAAACCGCACGTATAGTACTCTTTATTCTTCGTACCAGCTAGTGATGAACATTCATGGAACACGTTACCACTGTCTTGAAACTTACAACGAGTCTTCGCTTCAGTGTAACAATCTTCAAGCTAATTATTGTTGGTTACGTCTGGCCGTTTCCTTCGAACAGCTGCATGCGCCAGCGGAGTAAACCGCTCGGATAGTACTCTTTATTCTTCGTACCAGCTAGTGATGAACATTCATGGAACACGTTACTACTGTCTTGAAACTTACAACGAGTCTTCGCTTCAGTGTAACAATCTTCAAGCTAATTATTGTTGGTTACGTCTGGCCGTTTCCTTCGAACAGCTGCATGCGCCAGCGGAGTAAACCGATCGGATAGTACTCTTTATTCTTCGTACCAGCTAGTGATGAACATTCATGGAACACGTTATCACTGTCTTGAAACTTACTATGAGTCTTCGCTTCAGTGTAACAATCTTCAAGCTAATTATTGTTGGTTACGTCTGGCCGTTTCCTTCGAACAGCTGCATGCGCCAGCGGAGTAAACCGCACGTATAGTACTCTTTATTCTTCGTACCAGCTAGTGATGAACATTCATGGAACACGTTACTACTGTCTTGAAACTTACAACGAGTATTCGCTTCAGTGTAACAATCTTCAAGCTAATTATTGTTGGTTACGTCTGGCCGTTTCCTTCGAACAGCTGCATGCGCCAGCGGAGTAAACCGCACGTATAGTACTCTTTATTCTTCGTACCAGCTAGTGATGAACATTCATGGAACACGTTACTACTGTCTTGAAACTTACAACGAGTCTTCGCTTCAGTGTAACAATCTTCAAGCTAATTATTGTTGGTTACGTCTGGCCGTTTCCTTCGAACAGCTGCATGCGCCAGCGGAGTAAACCGCACGTATAGTACTCTTTATTCTTCGTACCAGCTAGTGATGAACATTCATGGAACACGTTATCACTGTCTTGAAACTTACTATGAGTCTTCGCTTCAGTGTAACAATCTTCAAGCTAATTATTGTTGGTTACGTCTGGCCGTTTCCTTCGAACAGCTGCATGCGCCAGCGGAGTAAACCGCACGTATAGTACTCTTTATTCTTCGTACCAGCTAGTGATGAACATTCATGGAACACGTTATCACTGTCTTGAAACTTACTATGAGTCTTCGCTTCAGTGTAACAATCTTCAAGCTAATTATTGTTGGTTACGTCTGGCCGTTTCCTTCGAACAGCTGCATGCGCCAGCGGAGTAAACCGCACGTATAGTACTCTTTATTCTTCGTACCAGCTAGTGATGAACATTCATGGAACACGTTACTACTGTCTTGAAACTTACAACGAGTCTTCGCTTCAGTGTAACAATCTTCAAGCTAATTATTGTTGGTTACGTCTGGCCGTTTCCTTCGAACAGCTGCATGCGCCAGCGGAGTAAACCGCACGTATAGTACTCTTTATTCTTCGTACCAGCTAGTGATGAACATTCATGGAACACGTTATCACTGTCTTGAAACTTACTATGAGTCTTCGCTTCAGTGTAACAATCTTCAAGCTAATTATTGTTGGTTACGTCTGGCCGTTTCCTTCGAACAGCTGCATGCGCCAGCGGAGTAAACCGCACGTATAGTACTCTTTATTCTTCGTACCAGCTAGTGATGAACATTCATGGAACACGTTACTACTGTCTTGAAACTTACAACGAGTCTTCGCTTCAGTGTAACAATCTTCAAGCTAATTATTGTTGGTTACGTCTGGCCGTTTCCTTCGAACAGCTGCATGCGCCAGCGGAGTAAACCGCACGTATAGTACTCTTTATTCTTCGTACCAGCTAGTGATGAACATTCATGGAACACGTTACTACTGTCTTGAAACTTACAACGAGTCTTCGCTTCAGTGTAACAATCTTCAAGCTAATTATTGTTGGTTACGTCTGGCCGTTTCCTTCGAACAGCTGCATGCGCCAGCGGAGTAAACCGATCGGATAGTACTCTTTATTCTTCGTACCAGCTAGTGATGAACATTCATGGAACACGTTATCACTGTCTTGAAACTTACTATGAGTCTTCGCTTCAGTGTAACAATCTTCAAGCTAATTATTGTTGGTTACGTCTGGCCGTTTCCTTCGAACAGCTGCATGCGCCAGCGGAGTAAACCGCACGTATAGTACTCTTTATTCTTCGTACCAGCTAGTGATGAACATTCATGGAACACGTTACTACTGTCTTGAAACTTACAACGAGTCTTCGCTTCAGTGTAACAATCTTCAAGCTAATTATTGTTGGTTACGTCTGGCCGTTTCCTTCGAACAGCTGCATGCGCCAGCGGAGTAAACCGCTCGGATAGTACTCTTTATTCTTCGTACCAGCTAGTGATGAACATTCATGGAACACGTTACTACTGTCTTGAAACTTACAACGAGTCTTCGCTTCAGTGTAACAATCTTCAAGCTAATTATTGTTGGTTACGTCTGGCCGTTTCCTTCGAACAGCTGCATGCGCCAGCGGAGTAAACCGCTCGGATAGTACTCTTTATTCTTCGTACCAGCTAGTGATGAACATTCATGGAACACGTTACTACTGTCTTGAAACTTACAACGAGTCTTCGCTTCAGTGTAACAATCTTCAAGCTAATTATTGTTGGTTACGTCTGGCCGTTTCCTTCGAACAGCTGCATGCGCCAGCGGAGTAAACCGCTCGGATAGTACTCTTTATTCTTCGTACCAGCTAGTGATGAACATTCATGGAACACGTTACCACTGTCTTGAAACTTACAACGAGTCTTCGCTTCAGTGTAACAATCTTCAAGCTAATTATTGTTGATTACGTCTGGCCGTTTCCTTCGAACAGCTGCATGCGCTAGCGGAGTAAACCGCACGTATAGTACTCTTTATTCTTCGTACCAGTTAGTGATGAACATTCATGAACACGTTACCACTGTCTTGAAACTTACAACGAGTCTTCGCTTCAGTGTAACAATCTTCAAGCTAATTATTGTTGGTTACGTCTGGCCGTTTCCTTCGAACAGCTGCATGCGCTAGCGGAGTAAACCGATCGGATAGTACTCTTTATTCTTCGTACCAGCTAGTGATGAACATTCATGGAACACGTTATCACTGTCTTGAAACTTACTATGAGTCTTCGCTTCAGTGTAACAATCTTCAAGCTAATTATTGTTAGTTACGTCTGGCCGTTTCCTTCGAACAGCTGCATGCGCCAGCGGAGTAAACCGCTCGGATAGTACTCTTTATTCTTCGTACCAGCTAGTGATGAACATTCATGGAACACGTTACCACTGTCTTGAAACTTACAACGAGTATTCGCTTCAGTGTAACAATCTTCAAGCTAATTATTGTTGGTTACGTCTGGCCGTTTCCTTCGAACAGCTGCATGCGCTAGCGGAGTAAACCGCTCGTATAGTACTCTTTATTCTTCGTACCAGCTAGTGATGAACATTCATGGAACACGTTACCACTGTCTTGAAACTTACAACGAGTATTCGCTTCAGTGTAACAATCTTCAAGCTAATTATTGTTGGTTACGTCTGGCCGTTTCCTTCGAACAGCTGCATGCGCTAGCGGAGTAAACCGCTCGTATAGTACTCTTTATTCTTCGTACCAGCTAGTGATGAACATTCATGGAACACGTTACCACTGTCTTGAAACTTACAACGAGTATTCGCTTCAGTGTAACAATCTTCAAGCTAATTATTGTTGGTTACGTCTGGCCGTTTCCTTCGAACAGCTGCATGCGCTAGCGGAGTAAACCGCTCGTATAGTACTCTTTATTCTTCGTACCAGCTAGTGATGAACATTCATGGAACACGTTATCACTGTCTTGAAACTTACAACGAGTATTCGCTTCAGTGTAACAATCTTCAAGCTAATTATTGTTGGTTACGTCTGGCCGTTTCCTTCGAACAGCTGCATGCGCCAGCGGAGTAAACCGCTCGGATAGTACTCTTTATTCTTCGTACCAGCTAGTGATGAACATTCATGGAACACGTTACCACTGTCTTGAAACTTACAACGAGTATTCGCTTCAGTGTAACAATCTTCAAGCTAATTATTGTTGGTTACGTCTGGCCGTTTCCTTCGAACAGCTGCATGCGCTAGCGGAGTAAACCGCTCGTATAGTACTCTTTATTCTTCGTACCAGCTAGTGATGAACATTCATGGAACACGTTACCACTGTCTTGAAACTTACAACGAGTATTCGCTTCAGTGTAACAATCTTCAAGCTAATTATTGTTGGTTACGTCTGGCCGTTTCCTTCGAACAGCTGCATGCGCCAGCGGAGTAAACCGCTCGGATAGTACTCTTTATTCTTCGTACCAGCTAGTGATGAACATTCATGGAACACGTTACCACTGTCTTGAAACTTACAACGAGTATTCGCTTCAGTGTAACAATCTTCAAGCTAATTATTGTTAGTTACGTCTGGCCGTTTCCTTCGAACAGCTGCATGCGCCAGCGGAGTAAACCGCTCGGATAGTACTCTTTATTCTTCGTACCAGCTAGTGATGAACATTCATGGAACACGTTACCACTGTCTTGAAACTTACAACGAGTCTTCGCTTCAGTGTAACAATCTTCAAGCTAATTATTGTTGGTTACGTCTGGCCGTTTCCTTCGAACAGCTGCATGCGCCAGCGGAGTAAACCGCTCGGATAGTACTCTTTATTCTTCGTACCAGCTAGTGATGAACATTCATGGAACACGTTATCACTGTCTTGAAACTTACTATGAGTCTTCGCTTCAGTGTAACAATCTTCAAGCTAATTATTGTTGGTTACGTCTGGCCGTTTCCTTCGAACAGCTGCATGCGCCAGCGGAGTAAACCGCACGTATAGTACTCTTTATTCTTCGTACCAGCTAGTGATGAACATTCATGGAACACGTTACCACTGTCTTGAAACTTACTATGAGTCTTCGCTTCAGTGTAACAATCTTCAAGCTAATTATTGTTAGTTATGTCTGGCCGTTTCCTTCGAACAGCTGCATGCGCCAGCGGAGTAAACCGCACGTATAGTACTCTTTATTCTTCGTACCAGCTAGTGATGAACATTCATGGAACACGTTATCACTGTCTTGAAACTTACTATGAGTCTTCGCTTCAGTGTAACAATCTTCAAGCTAATTATTGTTGGTTACGTCTGGCCGTTTCCTTCGAACAGCTGCATGCGCCAGCGGAGTAAACCGCACGTATAGTACTCTTTATTCTTCGTACCAGCTAGTGATGAACATTCATGGAACACGTTACCACTGTCTTGAAACTTACAACGAGTCTTCGCTTCAGTGTAACAATCTTCAAGCTAATTATTGTTGGTTACGTCTGGCCGTTTCCTTCGAACAGCTGCATGCGCCAGCGGAGTAAACCGCTCGGATAGTACTCTTTATTCTTCGTACCAGCTAGTGATGAACATTCATGGAACACGTTACCACTGTCTTGAAACTTACTACGAGTATTCGCTTCAGTGTAACAATCTTCAAGCTAATTATTGTTGGTTACGTCTGGCCGTTTCCTTCGAACAGCTGCATGCGCCAGCGGAGTAAACCGCTCGGATAGTACTCTTTATTCTTCGTACCAGCTAGTGATGAACATTCATGGAACACGTTACCACTGTCTTGAAACTTACTACGAGTATTCGCTTCAGTGTAACAATCTTCAAGCTAATTATTGTTGGTTACGTCTGGCCGTTTCCTTCGAACAGCTGCATGCGCCAGCGGAGTAAACCGCTCGGATAGTACTCTTTATTCTTCGTACCAGCTAGTGATGAACATTCATGGAACACGTTACCACTGTCTTGAAACTTACAACGAGTATTCGCTTCAGTGTAACAATCTTCAAGCTAATTATTGTTGGTTACGTCTGGCCGTTTCCTTCGAACAGCTGCATGCGCCAGCGGAGTAAACCGCTCGGATAGTACTCTTTATTCTTCGTACCAGCTAGTGATGAACATTCATGGAACACGTTACCACTGTCTTGAAACTTACTACGAGTATTCGCTTCAGTGTAACAATCTTCAAGCTAATTATTGTTGGTTACGTCTGGCCGTTTCCTTCGAACAGCTGCATGCGCCAGCGGAGTAAACCGCTCGGATAGTACTCTTTATTCTTCGTACCAGCTAGTGATGAACATTCATGGAACACGTTACCACTGTCTTGAAACTTACAACGAGTATTCGCTTCAGTGTAACAATCTTCAAGCTAATTATTGTTGGTTACGTCTGGCCGTTTCCTTCGAACAGCTGCATGCGCCAGCGGAGTAAACCGCTCGGATAGTACTCTTTATTCTTCGTACCAGCTAGTGATGAACATTCATGGAACACGTTACCACTGTCTTGAAACTTACAACGAGTCTTCGCTTCAGTGTAACAATCTTCAAGCTAATTATTGTTGGTTACGTCTGGCCGTTTCCTTCGAACAGCTGCATGCGCTAGCGGAGTAAACCGATCGGATAGTACTCTTTATTCTTCGTACCAGCTAGTGATGAACATTCATGGAACACGTTATCACTGTCTTGAAACTTACTATGAGTCTTCGCTTCAGTGTAACAATCTTCAAGCTAATTATTGTTAGTTATGTCTGGCCGTTTCCTTCGAACAGCTGCATGCGCCAGCGGAGTAAACCGCACGTATAGTACTCTTTATTCTTCGTACCAGCTAGTGATGAACATTCATGGAACACGTTATCACTGTCTTGAAACTTACTATGAGTCTTCGCTTCAGTGTAACAATCTTCAAGCTAATTATTGTTGGTTACGTCTGGCCGTTTCCTTCGAACAGCTGTATGCGCCAGCGGAGTAAACCGCACGTATAGTACTCTTTATTCTTCGTACCAGCTAGTGATGAACATTCATGGAACACGTTACCACTGTCTTGAAACTTACAACGAGTCTTCGCTTCAGTGTAACAATCTTCAAGCTAATTATTGTTGGTTACGTCTGGCCGTTTCCTTCGAACAGCTGCATGCGCCAGCGGAGTAAACCGCTCGGATAGTACTCTTTATTCTTCGTACCAGCTAGTGATGAACATTCATGGAACACGTTACCACTGTCTTGAAACTTACAACGAGTCTTCGCTTCAGTGTAACAATCTTCAAGCTAATTATTGTTGGTTACGTCTGGCCGTTTCCTTCGAACAGCTGCATGCGCCAGCGGAGTCAACCGCTCGGATAGTACTCTTTATTCTTCGTACCAGCTAGTGATGAACATTCATGGAACACGTTACCACTGTCTTGAAACTTACAACGAGTCTTCGCTTCAGTGTAACAATCTTCAAGCTAATTATTGTTGGTTACGTCTGGCCGTTTCCTTCGAACAGCTGCATGCGCCAGCGGAGTAAACCGCTCGGATAGTACTCTTTATTCTTCGTACCAGCTAGTGATGAACATTCATGGAACACGTTACTACTGTCTTGAAACTTACAACGAGTCTTCGCTTCAGTGTAACAATCTTCAAGCTAATTATTGTTGGTTACGTCTGGCCGTTTCCTTCGAACAGCTGCATGCGCCAGCGGAGTAAACCGCTCGGATAGTACTCTTTATTCTTCGTACCAGCTAGTGATGAACATTCATGGAACACGTTACTACTGTCTTGAAACTTACAACGAGTCTTCGCTTCAGTGTAACAATCTTCAAGCTAATTATTGTTGGTTACGTCTGGCCGTTTCCTTCGAACAGCTGCATGCGCCAGCGGAGTAAACCGCTCGGATAGTACTCTTTATTCTTCGTACCAGCTAGTGATGAACATTCATGGAACACGTTATCACTGTCTTGAAACTTACAACGAGTATTCGCTTCAGTGTAACAATCTTCAAGCTAATTATTGTTGGTTACGACTGGCCGTTTCCTTCGAACAGCTGCATGCGCCAGCGGAGTAAACCGCTCGGATAGTACTCTTTATTCTTCGTACCAGCTAGTGATGAACATTCATGGAACACGTTACTACTGTCTTGAAACTTACAACGAGTATTCGCTTCAGTGTAACAATCTTCAAGCTAATTATTGTTGGTTACGTCTGGCCGTTTCCTTCGAACAGCTGCATGCGCCAGCGGAGTAAACCGCTCGGATAGTACTCTTTATTCTTCGTACCAGCTAGTGATGAACATTCATGGAACACGTTATCACTGTCTTGAAACTTACAACGAGTCTTCGCTTCAGTGTAACAATCTTCAAGCTAATTATTGTTGGTTACGACTGGCCGTTTCCTTCGAACAGCTGCATGCGCCAGCGGAGTAAACCGCTCGGATAGTACTCTTTATTCTTCGTACCAGCTAGTGATGAACATTCATGGAACACGTTACTACTGTCTTGAAACTTACAACGAGTATTCGCTTCAGTGTAACAATCTTCAAGCTAATTATTGTTGGTTTCGACTGGCCGTTTCCTTCGAACAGCTGCATGCGCCAGCGGAGTAAACCGCTCGGATAGTACTCTTTATTCTTCGTACCAGCTAGTGATGAACATTCATGGAACACGTTATCACTGTCTTGAAACTTACAACGAGTCTTCGCTTCAGTGTAACAATCTTCAAGCTAATTATTGTTGGTTACGACTGGCCGTTTCCTTCGAACAGCTGCATGCGCCAGCGGAGTAAACCGCACGTATAGTACTCTTTATTCTTCGTACCAGCTAGTGATGAACATTCATGGAACACGTTATCACTGTCTTGAAACTTACAACGAGTCTTCGCTTCAGTGTAACAATCTTCAAGCTAATTATTGTTGGTTACGTCTGGCCGTTTCCTTCGAACAGCTGCATGCGCCAGCGGAGTAAACCGCTCGGATAGTACTCTTTATTCTTCGTACCAGCTAGTGATGAACATTCATGGAACACGTTACTACTGTCTTGAAACTTACAACGAGTCTTCGCTTCAGTGTAACAATCTTCAAGCTAATTATTGTTAGTTACGTCTGGCCGTTTCCTTCGAACAGCTGCATGCGCCAGCGGAGTAAACCGCTCGGATAGTACTCTTTATTCTTCGTACCAGCTAGTGATGAACATTCATGGAACACGTTATCACTGTCTTGAAACTTACAACGAGTCTTCGCTTCAGTGTAACAATCTTCAAGCTAATTATTGTTGGTTACGACTGGCCGTTTCCTTCGAACAGCTGCATGCGCCAGCGGAGTAAACCGCTCGGATAGTACTCTTTATTCTTCGTACCAGCTAGTGATGAACATTCATGGAACACGTTACTACTGTCTTGAAACTTACAACGAGTATTCGCTTCAGTGTAACAATCTTCAAGCTAATTATTGTTGGTTACGACTGGCCGTTTCCTTCGAACAGCTGCATGCGCCAGCGGAGTAAACCGCTCGGATAGTACTCTTTATTCTTCGTACCAGCTAGTGATGAACATTCATGGAACACGTTACTACTGTCTTGAAACTTACAACGAGTCTTCGCTTCAGTGTAACAATCTTCAAGCTAATTATTGTTGGTTACGACTGGCCGTTTCCTTCGAACAGCTGCATGCGCCAGCGGAGTAAACCGCTCGGATAGTACTCTTTATTCTTCGTACCAGCTAGTGATGAACATTCATGGAACACGTTACTACTGTCTTGAAACTTACAACGAGTATTCGCTTCAGTGTAACAATCTTCAAGCTAATTATTGTTGGTTACGTCTGGCCGTTTCCTTCGAACAGCTGCATGCGCCAGCGGAGTAAACCGCTCGGATAGTACTCTTTATTCTTCGTACCAGCTAGTGATGAACATTCATGGAACACGTTACTACTGTCTTGAAACTTACGAGTCTTCGCTTCAGTGTAACAATCTTCAAGCTAATTATTGTTGGTTACGTCTGGCCGTTTCCTTCGAACAGCTGCATGCGCCAGCGGAGTAAACCGCTCGGATAGTACTCTTTATTCTTCGTACCAGCTAGTGATGAACATTCATGGAACACGTTACTACTGTCTTGAAACTTACGAGTCTTCGCTTCAGTGTAACAATCTTCAAGCTAATTATTGTTGGTTACGTCTGGCCGTTTCCTTCGAACAGCTGCATGCGCCAGCGGAGTAAACCGCTCGGATAGTACTCTTTATTCTTCGTACCAGCTAGTGATGAACATTCATGGAACACGTTACTACTGTCTTGAAACTTACGAGTCTTCGCTTCAGTGTAACAATCTTCAAGCTAATTATTGTTGGTTACGTCTGGCCGTTTCCTTCGAACAGCTGCATGCGCCAGCGGAGTAAACCGCTCGGATAGTACTCTTTATTCTTCGTACCAGCTAGTGATGAACATTCATGGAACACGTTACTACTGTCTTGAAACTTACAACGAGTCTTCGCTTCAGTGTAACAATCTTCAAGCTAATTATTGTTGGTTACGTCTGGCCGTTTCCTTCGAACAGCTGCATGCGCCAGCGGAGTAAACCGCTCGTATAGTACTCTTTATTCTTCGTACCAGCTAGTGATGAACATTCATGGAACACGTTACTACTGTCTTGAAACTTACAACGAGTCTTCGCTTCAGTGTAACAATCTTCAAGCTAATTATTGTTGGTTACGTCTGGCCGTTTCCTTCGAACAGCTGCATGCGCCAGCGGAGTAAACCGCACGTATAGTACTCTTTATTCTTCGTACCAGCTAGTGATGAACATTCATGGAACACGTTACTACTGTCTTGAAACTTACAACGAGTCTTCGCTTCAGTGTAACAATCTTCAAGCTAATTATTGTTGGTTACGTCTGGCCGTTTCCTTCGAACAGCTGCATGCGCTAGCGGAGTAAACCGCTCGTATAGTACTCTTTATTCTTCGTACCAGCTAGTGATGAACATTCATGGAACACGTTACTACTGTCTTGAAACTTACAACGAGTCTTCGCTTCAGTGTAACAATCTTCAAGCTAATTATTGTTGGTTACGTCTGGCCGTTTCCTTCGAACAGCTGCATGCGCCAGCGGAGTAAACCGCACGTATAGTACTCTTTATTCTTCGTACCAGCTAGTGATGAACATTCATGGAACACGTTACTACTGTCTTGAAACTTACAACGAGTCTTCGCTTCAGTGTAACAATCTTCAAGCTAATTATTGTTGGTTACGTCTGGCCGTTTCCTTCGAACAGCTGCATGCGCCAGCGGAGTAAACCGCACGTATAGTACTCTTTATTCTTCGTACCAGCTAGTGATGAACATTCATGGAACACGTTACTACTGTCTTGAAACTTACAACGAGTCTTCGCTTCAGTGTAACAATCTTCAAGCTAATTATTGTTGGTTACGTCTGGCCGTTTCCTTCGAACAGCTGCATGCGCCAGCGGAGTAAACCGCACGTATAGTACTCTTTATTCTTCGTACCAGCTAGTGATGAACATTCATGGAACACGTTACTACTGTCTTGAAACTTACAACGAGTCTTCGCTTCAGTGTAACAATCTTCAAGCTAATTATTGTTGGTTACGTCTGGCCGTTTCCTTCGAACAGCTGCATGCGCTAGCGGAGTAAACCGCTCGTATAGTACTCTTTATTCTTCGTACCAGCTAGTGATGAACATTCATGGAACACGTTACTACTGTCTTGAAACTTACAACGAGTCTTCGCTTCAGTGTAACAATCTTCAAGCTAATTATTGTTGGTTACGTCTGGCCGTTTCCTTCGAACAGCTGCATGCGCCAGCGGAGTAAACCGCACGTATAGTACTCTTTATTCTTCGTACCAGCTAGTGATGAACATTCATGGAACACGTTACTACTGTCTTGAAACTTACAACGAGTCTTCGCTTCAGTGTAACAATCTTCAAGCTAATTATTGTTGGTTACGTCTGGCCGTTTCCTTCGAACAGCTGCATGCGCCAGCGGAGTAAACCGCTCGGATAGTACTCTTTATTCTTCGTACCAGCTAGTGATGAACATTCATGGAACACGTTACTACTGTCTTGAAACTTACAACGAGTATTCGCTTCAGTATAACAATCTTCAAGCTAATTATTGTTGGTTACGTCTGGCCGTTTCCTTCGAACAGCTGCATGCGCTAGCGGAGTAAACCGCACGTATAGTACTCTTTATTCTTCGTACCAGTTAGTGATGAACATTCATGAACACGTTACCACTGTCTTGAAACTTACGAGTCTTCGCTTCAGTGTAACAATCTTCAAGCTAATTATTGTTGGTTACGTCTGGCCGTTTCCTTCGAACAGCTGCATGCGCCAGCGGAGTAAACCGCTCGGATAGTACTCTTTATTCTTCGTACCAGCTAGTGATGAACATTCATGGAACACGTTACTACTGTCTTGAAACTTACAACGAGTATTCGCTTCAGTGTAACAATCTTCAAGCTAATTATTGTTGGTTACGTCTGGCCGTTTCCTTCGAACAGCTGCATGCGCTAGCGGAGTAAACCGATCGGATAGTACTCTTTATTCTTCGTACCAGCTAGTGATGAACATTCATGGAACACGTTATCACTGTCTTGAAACTTACTATGAGTCTTCGCTTCAGTGTAACAATCTTCAAGCTAATTATTGTTAGTTACGTCTGGCCGTTTCCTTCGAACAGCTGCATGCGCCAGCGGAGTAAACCGCACGTATAGTACTCTTTATTCTTCGTACCAGCTAGTGATGAACATTCATGGAACACGTTACTACTGTCTTGAAACTTACAACGAGTATTCGCTTCAGTGTAACAATCTTCAAGCTAATTATTGTTGGTTACGTCTGGCCGTTTCCTTCGAACAGCTGCATGCGCCAGCGGAGTAAACCGCTCGGATAGTACTCTTTATTCTTCGTACCAGCTAGTGATGAACATTCATGGAACACGTTACTACTGTCTTGAAACTTACAACGAGTCATCGCTTCAGTGTAACAATCTTCAAGCTAATTATTGTTGGTTACGTCTGGCCGTTTCCTTCGAACAGCTGCATGCGCTAGCGGAGTAAACCGCTCGGATAGTACTCTTTATTCTTCGTACCATCTAGTGATGAACATTCATGGAACACGTTACTACTGTCTTGAAACTTAAACGAGTCTTCGCTTCAGTGTAACAATCTTCAAGCTAATTATTGTTGGTTACGTCTGGCCGTTTCCTTCGAACAGCTGCATGCGCCAGCGGAGTAAACCGCTCGGATAGTACTCTTTATTCTTCGTACCAGCTAGTGATGAACATTCATGGAACACGTTACTACTGTCTTGAAACTTACAACGAGTATTCGCTTCAGTGTAACAATCTTCAAGCTAATTATTGTTGGTTACGTCTGGCCGTTTCCTTCGAACAGCTGCATGCGCCAGCGGAGTAAACCGCTCGGATAGTAATCTTTATTCTTCGTACCAGCTAGTGATGAACATTCATGGAACACGTTACTACTGTCTTGAAACTTACAACGAGTCTTCGCTTCAGTGTAACAATCTTCAAGCTAATTATTGTTGGTTACGTCTGGCCGTTTCCTTCGAACAGCTGCATGCGCCAGCGGAGTAAACCGCACGTATAGTACTCTTTATTCTTCGTACCAGCTAGTGATGAACATTCATGGAACACGTTACTACTGTCTTCAAACTTACAACGAGTCTTCGCTTCAGTGTAACAATCTTCAAGCTAATTATTGTTGGTTACGTCTGGCCGTTTCCTTCGAACAGCTGCATGCGCCAGCGGAGTAAACCGCACGTATAGTACTCTTTACTCTTCGTACCAGCTAGTGATGAACATTCATGGAACACGTTACTACTGTCTTCAAACTTACAACGAGTATTCGCTTCAGTGTAACAATCTTCAAGCTAATTATTGTTGGTTACGTCTGGCCGTTTCCTTCGAACAGCTGCATGCGCCAGCGGAGTAAACCGCTCGGATAGTACTCTTTATTCTTCGTACCAGCTAGTGATGAACATTCATGGAACACGTTACTACTGTCTTGAAACTTACTATGAGTCTTCGCTTCAGTGTAACAATCTTCAAGCTAATTATTGTTAGTTACGTCTGGCCGTTTCCTTCGAACAGCTGCATGCGCCAGCGGAGTAAACCGCTCGGATAGTACTCTTTATTCTTCGTACCAGCTAGTGATGAACATTCATGGAACACGTTACTACTGTCTTGAAACTTACAACGAGTCTTCGCTTCAGTGTAACAATCTTCAAGCTAATTATTGTTGGTTACGTCTGGCCGTTTCCTTCGAACAGCTGCATGCGCCAGCGGAGTAAACCGCACGTATAGTACTCTTTATTCTTCGTACCAGCTAGTGATGAACATTCATGGAACACGTTACTACTGTCTTGAAACTTACAACGAGTCTTCGCTTCAGTGTAACAATCTTCAAGCTAATTATTGTTGGTTACGTCTGGCCGTTTCCTTCGAACAGCTGCATGCGGTAGCGGAGAAAACCGCACGTATAGTACTCTTTATTCTTCGTACCAGCTAGTGATGAACATTCATGGAACACGTTACCACTGTCTTGAAACTTACAACGAGTCTTCGCTTCAGTGTAACAATCTTCAAGCTAATTATTGTTGGTTACGTCTGGCCGTTTCCTTCGAACAGCTGCATGCGCCAGCGGAGTAAACCGCACGTATAGTACTCTTTATTCTTCGTACCAGCTAGTGATGAACATTCATGGAACACGTTACTACTGTCTTGAAACTTACAACGAGTCTTCGCTTCAGTGTAACAATCTTCAAGCTAATTATTGTTGGTTACGTCTGGCCGTTTCCTTCGAACAGCTGCATGCGCCAGCGGAGTAAACCGCACGTATAGTACTCTTTATTCTTCGTACCAGCTAGTGATGAACATTCATGGAACACGTTACTACTGTCTTGAAACTTACAACGAGTCTTCGCTTCAGTGTAACAATCTTCAAGCTAATTATTGTTAGTTACGTCTGGCCGTTTCCTTCGAACAGCTGCATGCGCCAGCGGAGTAAACCGCACGTATAGTACTCTTTATTCTTCGTACCAGCTAGTGATGAACATTCATGGAACACGTTACCACTGTCTTGAAACTTACAACGAGTCTTCGCTTCAGTGTAACAATCTTCAAGCTAATTATTGTTAGTTACGTCTGGCCGTTTCCTTCGAACAGCTGCATGCGCCAGCGGAGTAAACCGCACGTATAGTACTCTTTATTCTTCGTACCAGCTAGTGATGAACATTCATGGAACACGTTACCACTGTCTTGAAACTTACAACGAGTATTCGCTTCAGTGTAACAATCTTCAAGCTAATTATTGTTGGTTACGTCTGGCCGTTTCCTTCGAACAGCTGCATGCGCCAGCGGAGTAAACCGCACGTATAGTACTCTTTATTCTTCGTACCAGCTAGTGATGAACATTCATGGAACACGTTACCACTGTCTTGAAACTTACTATGAGTCTTCGCTTCAGTGTAACAATCTTCAAGCTAATTATTGTTGGTTACGTCTGGCCGTTTCCTTCGAACAGCTGCATGCGCTAGCGGAGTAAACCGCTCGGATAGTACTCTTTATTCTTCGTACTAGCTAGTGATGAACATTCATGGAACACGTTACTACTGTCTTGAAACTTACAACGAGTCTTCGCTTCAGTGTAACAATCTTCAAGCTAATTATTGTTGGTTACGTCTGGCCGTTTCCTTCGAACAGCTGCATGCGCCAGCGGAGTAAACCGCACGTATAGTACTCTTTATTCTTCGTACCAGCTAGTGATGAACATTCATGGAACACGTTACCACTGTCTTGAAACTTACTATGAGTCTTCGCTTCAGTGTAACAATCTTCAAGCTAATTATTGTTGGTTACGTCTGGCCGTTTCCTTCGAACAGCTGCATGCGCTAGCGGAGTAAACCGCTCGGATAGTACTCTTTATTCTTCGTACTAGCTAGTGATGAACATTCATGGAACACGTTACTACTGTCTTGAAACTTACAACGAGTCTTCGCTTCAGTGTAACAATCTTCAAGCTAATTATTGTTGGTTACGTCTGGCCGTTTCCTTCGAACAGCTGCATGCGCCAGCGGAGTAAACCGCACGTATAGTACTCTTTATTCTTCGTACCAGCTAGTGATGAACATTCATGGAACACGTTACCACGGTCTTGAAACTTACTATGAGTCTTCGCTTCAGTGTAACAATCTTCAAGCTAATTATTGTTGGTTACGTCTGGCCGTTTCCTTCGAACAGCTGCATGCGCTAGCGGAGTAAACCGCTCGGATAGTACTCTTTATTCTTCGTACTAGCTAGTGATGAACATTCATGGAACACGTTACTACTGTCTTGAAACTTACAACGAGTATTCGCTTCAGTGTAACAATCTTCAAGCTAATTATTGTTGGTTACGTCTGGCCGTTTCCTTCGAACAGCTGCATGCGCCAGCGGAGTAAACCGCTCGTATAGTACTCTTTATTCTTCGTACCAGCTAGTGATGAACATTCATGGAACACGTTATCACTGTCTTGAAACTTACTATGAGTCTTCGCTTCAGTGTAACAATCTTCAAGCTAATTATTGTTGGTTACGTCTGGCCGTTTCCTTCGAACAGCTGCATGCGCTAGCGGAGTAAACCGCTCGGATAGTACTCTTTATTCTTCGTACCAGCTAGTGATGAACATTCATGGAACACGTTACTACTGTCTTGAAACTTACAACGAGTATTCGCTTCAGTGTAACAATCTTCAAGCTAATTATTGTTGGTTACGTCTGGCCGTTTCCTTCGAACAGCTGCATGCGCCAGCGGAGTAAACCGCACGTATAGTACTCTTTATTCTTCGTATCAGCTAGTGATGAACATTCATGGAACACGTTACTACTGTCTTGAAACTTACAACGAGTATTCGCTTCAGTGTAACATTCTTCAAGCTAATTATTGTTGGTTACGTCTGGCCGTTTCCTTCGAACAGCTGCATGCGCCAGCGGAGTAAACCGCTCGTATAGTACTCTTTATTCTTCGTACCAGCTAGTGATGAACATTCATGGAACACGTTATCACTGTCTTGAAACTTACTATGAGTCTTCGCTTCAGTGTAACAATCTTCAAGCTAATTATTGTTGGTTACGTCTGGCCGTTTCCTTCGAACAGCTGCATGCGCCAGCGGAGTAAACCGCTCGTATAGTACTCTTTATTCTTCGTACCAGCTAGTGATGAACATTCATGGAACACGTTACTACTGTCTTGAAACTTACTATGAGTCTTCGCTTCAGTGTAACAATCTTCAAGCTAATTATTGTTGGTTACGTCTGGCCGTTTCCTTCGAACAGCTGCATGCGCTAGCGGAGTAAACCGCTCGGATAGTACTCTTTATTCTTCGTACCAGCTAGTGATGAACATTCATGGAACACGTTACTACTGTCTTGAAACTTACAACGAGTCTTCGCTTCAGTGTAACAATCTTCAAGCTAATTATTGTTGGTTACGTCTGGCCGTTTCCTTCGAACAGCTGCATGCGCCAGCGGAGTAAACCGCACGTATAGTACTCTTTATTCTTCGTACCAGCTAGTGATGAACATTCATGGAACACGTTACTACTGTCTTGAAACTTACTATGAGTATTCGCTTCAGTGTAACAATCTTCAAGCTAATTATTGTTGGTTACGTCTGGCCGTTTCCTTCGAACAGCTGCATGCGCCAGCGGAGTAAACCGCTCGGATAGTACTCTTTATTCTTCGTACCAGCTAGTGATGAACATTCATGGAACACGTTACTACTGTCTTGAAACTTACAACGAGTATTCGCTTCAGTGTAACAATCTTCAAGCTAATTATTGTTGGTTACGTCTGGCCGTTTCCTTCGAACAGCTGCATGCGCCAGCGGAGTAAACCGCTCGTATAGTACTCTTTATTCTTCGTACCAGCTAGTGATGAACATTCATGGAACACGTTATCACTGTCTTGAAACTTACTATGAGTCTTCGCTTCAGTGTAACAATCTTCAAGCTAATTATTGTTGGTTACGTCTGGCCGTTTCCTTCGAACAGCTGCATGCGCTAGCGGAGTAAACCGCTCGGATAGTACTCTTTATTCTTCGTACCAGCTAGTGATGAACATTCATGGAACACGTTACTACTGTCTTGAAACTTACAACGAGTATTCGCTTCAGTGTAACAATCTTCAAGCTAATTATTGTTGGTTACGTCTGGCCGTTTCCTTCGAACAGCTGCATGCGCCAGCGGAGTAAACCGCACGTATAGTACTCTTTATTCTTCGTACCAGCTAGTGATGAACATTCATGGAACACGTTACTACTGTCTTGAAACTTACAACGAGTATTCGCTTCAGTGTAACAATCTTCAAGCTAATTATTGTTGGTTACGTCTGGCCGTTTCCTTCGAACAGCTGCATGCGCCAGCGGAGTAAACCGCACGTATAGTACTCTTTATTCTTCGTACCAGCTAGTGATGAACATTCATGGAACACGTTACTACTGTCTTGAAACTTACTATGAGTATTCGCTTCAGTGTAACAATCTTCAAGCTAATTATTGTTGGTTACGTCTGGCCGTTTCCTTCGAACAGCTGCATGCGCTAGCGGAGTAAACCGCTCGGATAGTACTCTTTATTCTTCGTATCAGCTAGTGATGAACATTCATGGAACACGTTACTACTGTCTTGAAACTTACAACGAGTATTCGCTTCAGTGTAACAATCTTCAAGCTAATTATTGTTGGTTACGTCTGGCCGTTTCCTTCGAACAGCTGCATGCGCCAGCGGAGTAAACCGCTCGGATAGTACTCTTTATTCTTCGTACCAGCTAGTGATGAACATTCATGGAACACGTTACTACTGTCTTGAAACTTACTATGAGTATTCGCTTCAGTGTAACAATCTTCAAGCTAATTATTGTTGGTTACGTCTGGCCGTTTCCTTCGAACAGCTGCATGCGCCAGCGGAGTAAACCGCTCGGATAGTACTCTTTATTCTTCGTACCAGCTAGTGATGAACATTCATGGAACACGTTACTACTGTCTTGAAACTTACTATGAGTATTCGCTTCAGTGTAACAATCTTCAAGCTAATTATTGTTGGTTACGTCTGGCCGTTTCCTTCGAACAGCTGCATGCGCCAGCGGAGTAAACCGCTCGGATAGTACTCTTTATTCTTCGTACCAGCTAGTGATGAACATTCATGGAACACGTTACTACTGTCTTGAAACTTACAACGAGTATTCGCTTCAGTGTAACAATCTTCAAGCTAATTATTGTTGGTTACGTCTGGCCGTTTCCTTCGAACAGCTGCATGCGCCAGCGGAGTAAACCGCTCGGATAGTACTCTTTATTCTTCGTATCAGCTAGTGATGAACATTCATGGAACACGTTATCACTGTCTTGAAACTTACAACGAGTATTCGCTTCAGTGTAACAATCTTCAAGCTAATTATTGTTGGTTACGTCTGGCCGTTTCCTTCGAACAGCTGCATGCGCCAGCGGAGTAAACCGCACGTATAGTACTCTTTATTCTTCGTACCAGCTAGTGATGAACATTCATGGAACACGTTACCACTGTCTTGAAACTTACTATGAGTCTTCGCTTCAGTGTAACAATCTTCAAGCTAATTATTGTTGGTTACGTCTGGCCGTTTCCTTCGAACAGCTGCATGCGCCAGCGGAGTAAACCGCTCGGATAGTACTCTTTATTCTTCGTATCAGCTAGTGATGAACATTCATGGAACACGTTATCACTGTCTTGAAACTTACAACGAGTATTCGCTTCAGTGTAACAATCTTCAAGCTAATTATTGTTGGTTACGTCTGGCCGTTTCCTTCGAACAGCTGCATGCGCCAGCGGAGTAAACCGCACGTATAGTACTCTTTATTCTTCGTACCAGCTAGTGATGAACATTCATGGAACACGTTACCACTGTCTTGAAACTTACTATGAGTCTTCGCTTCAGTGTAACAATCTTCAAGCTAATTATTGTTGGTTACGTCTGGCCGTTTCCTTCGAACAGCTGCATGCGCTAGCGGAGTAAACCGCTCGGATAGTACTCTTTATTCTTCGTACTAGCTAGTGATGAACATTCATGGAACACGTTACTACTGTCTTGAAACTTACAACGAGTCTTCGCTTCAGTGTAACAATCTTCAAGCTAATTATTGTTGGTTACGTCTGGCCGTTTCCTTCGAACAGCTGCATGCGCCAGCGGAGTAAACCGCACGTATAGTACTCTTTATTCTTCGTACCAGCTAGTGATGAACATTCATGGAACACGTTACCACTGTCTTGAAACTTACTATGAGTCTTCGCTTCAGTGTAACAATCTTCAAGCTAATTATTGTTGGTTACGTCTGGCCGTTTCCTTCGAACAGCTGCATGCGCTAGCGGAGTAAACCGCTCGGATAGTACTCTTTATTCTTCGTACTAGCTAGTGATGAACATTCATGGAACACGTTACCACTGTCTTGAAACTTACTATGAGTCTTCGCTTCAGTGTAACAATCTTCAAGCTAATTATTGTTGGTTACGTCTGGCCGTTTCCTTCGAACAGCTGCATGCGCCAGCGGAGTAAACCGCTCGGATAGTACTCTTTATTCTTCGTACCAGCTAGTGATGAACATTCATGGAACACGTTACCACTGTCTTGAAACTTACTATGAGTCTTCGCTTCAGTGTAACAATCTTCAAGCTAATTATTGTTGGTTACGTCTGGCCGTTTCCTTCGAACAGCTGCATGCGCTAGCGGAGTAAACCGCTCGGATAGTACTCTTTATTCTTCGTACTAGCTAGTGATGAACATTCATGGAACACGTTACCACTGTCTTGAAACTTACTATGAGTCTTCGCTTCAGTGTAACAATCTTCAAGCTAATTATTGTTGGTTACGTCTGGCCGTTTCCTTCGAACAGCTGCATGCGCCAGCGGAGTAAACCGCTCGGATAGTACTCTTTATTCTTCGTACCAGCTAGTGATGAACATTCATGGAACACGTTACTACTGTCTTGAAACTTACAACGAGTATTCGCTTCAGTGTAACAATCTTCAAGCTAATTATTGTTGGTTACGTCTGGCCGTTTCCTTCGAACAGCTGCATGCGCCAGCGGAGTAAACCGCACGTATAGTACTCTTTATTCTTCGTACCAGCTAGTGATGAACATTCATGGAACACGTTACTACTGTCTTGAAACTTACTATGAGTATTCGCTTCAGTGTAACAATCTTCAAGCTAATTATTGTTGGTTACGTCTGGCCGTTTCCTTCGAACAGCTGCATGCGCCAGCGGAGTAAACCGCTCGGATAGTACTCTTTATTCTTCGTATCAGCTAGTGATGAACATTCATGGAACACGTTATCACTGTCTTGAAACTTACAACGAGTATTCGCTTCAGTGTAACAATCTTCAAGCTAATTATTGTTGGTTACGTCTGGCCGTTTCCTTCGAACAGCTGCATGCGCCAGCGGAGTAAACCGCACGTATAGTACTCTTTATTCTTCGTACCAGCTAGTGATGAACATTCATGGAACACGTTACCACTGTCTTGAAACTTACTATGAGTCTTCGCTTCAGTGTAACAATCTTCAAGCTAATTATTGTTGGTTACGTCTGGCCGTTTCCTTCGAACAGCTGCATGCGCTAGCGGAGTAAACCGCTCGGATAGTACTCTTTATTCTTCGTACTAGCTAGTGATGAACATTCATGGAACACGTTACTACTGTCTTGAAACTTACAACGAGTCTTCGCTTCAGTGTAACAATCTTCAAGCTAATTATTGTTGGTTACGTCTGGCCGTTTCCTTCGAACAGCTGCATGCGCCAGCGGAGTAAACCGCACGTATAGTACTCTTTATTCTTCGTACCAGCTAGTGATGAACATTCATGGAACACGTTACCACTGTCTTGAAACTTACTATGAGTCTTCGCTTCAGTGTAACAATCTTCAAGCTAATTATTGTTGGTTACGTCTGGCCGTTTCCTTCGAACAGCTGCATGCGCTAGCGGAGTAAACCGCTCGGATAGTACTCTTTATTCTTCGTACTAGCTAGTGATGAACATTCATGGAACACGTTACTACTGTCTTGAAACTTACAACGAGTCTTCGCTTCAGTGTAACAATCTTCAAGCTAATTATTGTTGGTTACGTCTGGCCGTTTCCTTCGAACAGCTGCATGCGCTAGCGGAGTAAACCGCACGGATAGTACTCTTTATTCTTCGTACTAGCTAGTGATGAACATTCATGGAACACGTTACTACTGTCTTGAAACTTACAACGAGTCTTCGCTTCAGTGTAACAATCTTCAAGCTAATTATTGTTGGTTACGTCTGGCCGTTTCCTTCGAACAGCTGCATGCGCCAGCGGAGTAAACCGCACGTATAGTACTCTTTATTCTTCGTACTAGCTAGTGATGAACATTCATGGAACACGTTACTACTGTCTTGAAACTTACAACGAGTCTTCGCTTCAGTGTAACAATCTTCAAGCTAATTATTGTTGGTTACGTCTGGCCGTTTCCTTCGAACAGCTGCATGCGCTAGCGGAGTAAACCGCTCGGATAGTACTCTTTATTCTTCGTACTAGCTAGTGATGAACATTCATGGAACACGTTACCACTGTCTTGAAACTTACTATGAGTCTTCGCTTCAGTGTAACAATCTTCAAGCTAATTATTGTTGGTTACGTCTGGCCGTTTCCTTCGAACAGCTGCATGCGCTAGCGGAGTAAACCGCTCGGATAGTACTCTTTATTCTTCGTACTAGCTAGTGATGAACATTCATGGAACACGTTACTACTGTCTTGAAACTTACAACGAGTCTTCGCTTCAGTGTAACAATCTTCAAGCTAATTATTGTTGGTTACGTCTGGCCGTTTCCTTCGAACAGCTGCATGCGCCAGCGGAGTAAACCGCTCGGATAGTACTCTTTATTCTTCGTACTAGCTAGTGATGAACATTCATGGAACACGTTACTACTGTCTTGAAACTTACAACGAGTCTTCGCTTCAGTGTAACAATCTTCAAGCTAATTATTGTTGGTTACGTCTGGCCGTTTCCTTCGAACAGCTGCATGCGCTAGCGGAGTAAACCGCTCGGATAGTACTCTTTATTCTTCGTACTAGCTAGTGATGAACATTCATGGAACACGTTACCACTGTCTTGAAACTTACTATGAGTCTTCGCTTCAGTGTAACAATCTTCAAGCTAATTATTGTTGGTTACGTCTGGCCGTTTCCTTCGAACAGCTGCATGCGCTAGCGGAGTAAACCGCTCGGATAGTACTCTTTATTCTTCGTACTAGCTAGTGATGAACATTCATGGAACACGTTACCACTGTCTTGAAACTTACTATGAGTCTTCGCTTCAGTGTAACAATCTTCAAGCTAATTATTGTTGGTTACGTCTGGCCGTTTCCTTCGAACAGCTGCATGCGCTAGCGGAGTAAACCGCTCGGATAGTACTCTTTATTCTTCGTACTAGCTAGTGATGAACATTCATGGAACACGTTACTACTGTCTTGAAACTTACAACGAGTCTTCGCTTCAGTGTAACAATCTTCAAGCTAATTATTGTTGGTTACGTCTGGCCGTTTCCTTCGAACAGCTGCATGCGCTAGCGGAGTAAACCGCTCGGATAGTACTCTTTATTCTTCGTACTAGCTAGTGATGAACATTCATGGAACACGTTACCACTGTCTTGAAACTTACTATGAGTCTTCGCTTCAGTGTAACAATCTTCAAGCTAATTATTGTTGGTTACGTCTGGCCGTTTCCTTCGAACAGCTGCATGCGCTAGCGGAGTAAACCGCTCGGATAGTACTCTTTATTCTTCGTACTAGCTAGTGATGAACATTCATGGAACACGTTACTACTGTCTTGAAACTTACAACGAGTCTTCGCTTCAGTGTAACAATCTTCAAGCTAATTATTGTTGGTTACGTCTGGCCGTTTCCTTCGAACAGCTGCATGCGCTAGCGGAGTAAACCGCTCGGATAGTACTCTTTATTCTTCGTACTAGCTAGTGATGAACATTCATGGAACACGTTACCACTGTCTTGAAACTTACTATGAGTCTTCGCTTCAGTGTAACAATCTTCAAGCTAATTATTGTTGGTTACGTCTGGCCGTTTCCTTCGAACAGCTGCATGCGCTAGCGGAGTAAACCGCTCGGATAGTACTCTTTATTCTTCGTACTAGCTAGTGATGAACATTCATGGAACACGTTACTACTGTCTTGAAACTTACAACGAGTCTTCGCTTCAGTGTAACAATCTTCAAGCTAATTATTGTTGGTTACGTCTGGCCGTTTCCTTCGAACAGCTGCATGCGCCAGCGGAGTAAACCGCACGTATAGTAATCTTTATTCTTCGTACCAGCTAGTGATGAACATTCATGGAACACGTTACCACTGTCTTGAAACTTACTATGAGTCTTCGCTTCAGTGTAACAATCTTCAAGCTAATTATTGTTGGTTACGTCTGGCCGTTTCCTTCGAACAGCTGCATGCGCCAGCGGAGTAAACCGCACGTATAGTAATCTTTATTCTTCGTACCAGCTAGTGATGAACATTCATGGAACACGTTACCACTGTCTTGAAACTTACAACGAGTCTTCGCTTCAGTGTAACAATCTTCAAGCTAATTATTGTTGGTTACGTCTGGCCGTTTCCTTCGAACAGCTGCATGCGCTAGCGGAGTAAACCGCACGTATAGTACTCTTTATTCTTCGTACCAGCTAGTGATGAACATTCATGGAACACGTTACCACTGTCTTGAAACTTACAACGAGTATTCGCTTCAGTGTAACAATCTTCAAGCTAATTATTGTTGGTTACGTCTGGCCGTTTCCTTCGAACAGCTGCATGCGCCAGCGGAGTAAACCGCACGTATAGTACTCTTTATTCTTCGTACCAGCTAGTGATGAACATTCATGGAACACGTTACCACTGTCTTGAAACTTACTATGAGTCTTCGCTTCAGTGTAACAATCTTCAAGCTAATTATTGTTGGTTACGTCTGGCCGTTTCCTTCGAACAGCTGCATGCGCTAGCGGAGTAAACCGCTCGGATAGTACTCTTTATTCTTCGTACTAGCTAGTGATGAACATTCATGGAACACGTTACTACTGTCTTGAAACTTACTATGAGTCTTCGCTTCAGTGTAACAATCTTCAAGCTAATTATTGTTGGTTACGTCTGGCCGTTTCCTTCGAACAGCTGCATGCGCTAGCGGAGTAAACCGCTCGGATAGTACTCTTTATTCTTCGTACTAGCTAGTGATGAACATTCATGGAACACGTTACTACTGTCTTGAAACTTACAACGAGTCTTCGCTTCAGTGTAACAATCTTCAAGCTAATTATTGTTGGTTACGTCTGGCCGTTTCCTTCGAACAGCTGCATGCGCTAGCGGAGTAAACCGCACGGATAGTACTCTTTATTCTTCGTACCAGCTAGTGATGAACATTCATGGAACACGTTACCACTGTCTTGAAACTTACTATGAGTCTTCGCTTCAGTGTAACAATCTTCAAGCTAATTATTGTTGGTTACGTCTGGCCGTTTCCTTCGAACAGCTGCATGCGCTAGCGGAGTAAACCGCTCGGATAGTACTCTTTATTCTTCGTACTAGCTAGTGATGAACATTCATGGAACACGTTACTACTGTCTTGAAACTTACAACGAGTCTTCGCTTCAGTGTAACAATCTTCAAGCTAATTATTGTTGGTTACGTCTGGCCGTTTCCTTCGAACAGCTGCATGCGCCAGCGGAGTAAACCGCACGTATAGTACTCTTTATTCTTCGTACCAGCTAGTGATGAACATTCATGGAACACGTTACCACTGTCTTGAAACTTACTATGAGTCTTCGCTTCAGTGTAACAATCTTCAAGCTAATTATTGTTGGTTACGTCTGGCCGTTTCCTTCGAACAGCTGCATGCGCCAGCGGAGTAAACCGCTCGGATAGTAATCTTTATTCTTCGTACCAGCTAGTGATGAACATTCATGGAACACGTTACTACTGTCTTGAAACTTACAACGAGTATTCGCTTCAGTGTAACAATCTTCAAGCTAATTATTGTTGGTTACGTCTGGCCGTTTCCTTCGAACAGCTGCATGCGCCAGCGGAGTAAACCGCTCGGATAGTACTCTTTATTCTTCGTACCAGCTAGTGATGAACATTCATGGAACACGTTACTACTGTCTTGAAACTTACAACGAGTATTCGCTTCAGTGTAACAATCTTCAAGCTAATTATTGTTGGTTACGTCTGGCCGTTTCCTTCGAACAGCTGCATGCGCTAGCGGAGTAAACCGATCGGATAGTACTCTTTATTCTTCGTACCAGCTAGTGATGAACATTCATGGAACACGTTATCACTGTCTTGAAACTTACTATGAGTCTTCGCTTCAGTGTAACAATCTTCAAGCTAATTATTGTTGGTTACGTCTGGCCGTTTCCTTCGAACAGCTGCATGCGCTAGCGGAGTAAACCGCACGTATAGTACTCTTTATTCTTCGTACCTGTTAGTGATGAACATTCATGAACACGTTACCACTGTCTTGAAACTTACGAGTCTTCGCTTCAGTGTAACAATCTTCAAGCTAATTATTGTTGGTTACGTCTGGCCGTTTCCTTCGAACAGCTGCATGCGCCAGCGGAGTAAACCGCTCGTATAGTACTCTTTATTCTTCGTACCAGCTAGTGATGAACATTCATGGAACACGTTATCACTGTCTTGAAACTTACTATGAGTCTTCGCTTCAGTGTAACAATCTTCAAGCTAATTATTGTTGGTTACGTCTGGCCGTTTCCTTCGAACAGCTGCATGCGCTAGCGGAGTAAACCGCACGTATAGTACTCTTTATTCTTCGTACCAGCTAGTGATGAACATTCATGGAACACGTTATCACTGTCTTGAAACTTACTATGAGTATTCGCTTCAGTGTAACAATCTTCAAGCTAATTATTGTTGGTTACGTCTGGCCGTTTCCTTCGAACAGCTGCATGCGCCAGCGGAGTAAACCGCTCGGATAGTACTCTTTATTCTTCGTACCAGCTAGTGATGAACATTCATGAACACGTTACCACTGTCTTGAAACTTACAACGAGTATTCGCTTCAGTGTAACAATCTTCAAGCTAATTATTGTTGGTTACGTCTGGCCGTTTCCTTCGAACAGCTGCATGCGCTAGCGGAGTAAACCGATCGGATAGTACTCTTTATTCTTCGTACCAGCTAGTGATGAACATTCATGGAACACGTTATCACTGTCTTGAAACTTACAACGAGTATTCGCTTCAGTGTAACAATCTTCAAGCTAATTATTGTTGGTTACGTCTGGCCGTTTCCTTCGAACAGCTGCATGCGCTAGCGGAGTAAACCGATCGGATAGTACTCTTTATTCTTCGTACCAGCTAGTGATGAACATTCATGGAACACGTTATCACTGTCTTGAAACTTACTATGAGTCTTCGCTTCAGTGTAACAATCTTCAAGCTAATTATTGTTGGTTACGTCTGGCCGTTTCCTTCGAACAGCTGCATGCGCCAGCGGAGTAAACCGCTCGGATAGTACTCTTTATTCTTCGTACCAGCTAGTGATGAACATTCATGGAACACGTTACTACTGTCTTGAAACTTACAACGAGTATTCGCTTCAGTGTAACAATCTTCAAGCTAATTATTGTTGGTTACGTCTGGCCGTTTCCTTCGAACAGCTGCATGCGCTAGCGGAGTAAACCGCACGTATAGTACTCTTTATTCTTCGTACCAGCTAGTGATGAACATTCATGGAACACGTTATCACTGTCTTGAAACTTACTATGAGTCTTCGCTTCAGTGTAACAATCTTCAAGCTAATTATTGTTGGTTACGTCTGGCCGTTTCCTTCGAACAGCTGCATGCGCCAGCGGAGTAAACCGCTCGGATAGTACTCTTTATTCTTCGTACCAGCTAGTGATGAACATTCATGGAACACGTTACTACTGTCTTGAAACTTACAACGAGTATTCGCTTCAGTGTAACAATCTTCAAGCTAATTATTGTTGGTTACGTCTGGCCGTTTCCTTCGAACAGCTGCATGCGCCAGCGGAGTAAACCGCTCGTATAGTACTCTTTATTCTTCGTACCAGCTAGTGATGAACATTCATGGAACACGTTATCACTGTCTTGAAACTTACTATGAGTCTTCGCTTCAGTGTAACAATCTTCAAGCTAATTATTGTTGGTTACGTCTGGCCGTTTCCTTCGAACAGCTGCATGCGCTAGCGGAGTAAACCGCACGTATAGTACTCTTTATTCTTCGTACCAGCTAGTGATGAACATTCATGGAACACGTTATCACTGTCTTGAAACTTACTATGAGTATTCGCTTCAGTGTAACAATCTTCAAGCTAATTATTGTTGGTTACGTCTGGCCGTTTCCTTCGAACAGCTGCATGCGCCAGCGGAGTAAACCGCTCGGATAGTACTCTTTATTCTTCGTACCAGCTAGTGATGAACATTCATGAACACGTTACCACTGTCTTGAAACTTACAACGAGTATTCGCTTCAGTGTAACAATCTTCAAGCTAATTATTGTTGGTTACGTCTGGCCGTTTCCTTCGAACAGCTGCATGCGCTAGCGGAGTAAACCGATCGGATAGTACTCTTTATTCTTCGTACCAGCTAGTGATGAACATTCATGGAACACGTTATCACTGTCTTGAAACTTACAACGAGTATTCGCTTCAGTGTAACAATCTTCAAGCTAATTATTGTTGGTTACGTCTGGCCGTTTCCTTCGAACAGCTGCATGCGCTAGCGGAGTAAACCGATCGGATAGTACTCTTTATTCTTCGTACCAGCTAGTGATGAACATTCATGGAACACGTTATCACTGTCTTGAAACTTACTATGAGTCTTCGCTTCAGTGTAACAATCTTCAAGCTAATTATTGTTGGTTACGTCTGGCCGTTTCCTTCGAACAGCTGCATGCGCCAGCGGAGTAAACCGCTCGGATAGTACTCTTTATTCTTCGTACCAGCTAGTGATGAACATTCATGGAACACGTTACTACTGTCTTGAAACTTACAACGAGTATTCGCTTCAGTGTAACAATCTTCAAGCTAATTATTGTTGGTTACGTCTGGCCGTTTCCTTCGAACAGCTGCATGCGCTAGCGGAGTAAACCGATCGGATAGTACTCTTTATTCTTCGTACCAGCTAGTGATGAACATTCATGGAACACGTTATCACTGTCTTGAAACTTACTATGAGTCTTCGCTTCAGTGTAACAATCTTCAAGCTAATTATTGTTGGTTACGTCTGGCCGTTTCCTTCGAACAGCTGCATGCGCTAGCGGAGTAAACCGCACGTATAGTACTCTTTATTCTTCGTACCTGTTAGTGATGAACATTCATGAACACGTTACCACTGTCTTGAAACTTACGAGTCTTCGCTTCAGTGTAACAATCTTCAAGCTAATTATTGTTGGTTACGTCTGGCCGTTTCCTTCGAACAGCTGCATGCGCCAGCGGAGTAAACCGCTCGTATAGTACTCTTTATTCTTCGTACCAGCTAGTGATGAACATTCATGGAACACGTTATCACTGTCTTGAAACTTACTATGAGTCTTCGCTTCAGTGTAACAATCTTCAAGCTAATTATTGTTGGTTACGTCTGGCCGTTTCCTTCGAACAGCTGCATGCGCCAGCGGAGTAAACCGCTCGGATAGTACTCTTTATTCTTCGTACCAGCTAGTGATGAACATTCATGGAACACGTTATCACTGTCTTGAAACTTACTATGAGTATTCGCTTCAGTGTAACAATCTTCAAGCTAATTATTGTTGGTTACGTCTGGCCGTTTCCTTCGAACAGCTGCATGCGCCAGCGGAGTAAACCGCTCGGATAGTACTCTTTATTCTTCGTACCAGCTAGTGATGAACATTCATGAACACGTTACCACTGTCTTGAAACTTACAACGAGTATTCGCTTCAGTGTAACAATCTTCAAGCTAATTATTGTTGGTTACGTCTGGCCGTTTCCTTCGAACAGCTGCATGCGCTAGCGGAGTAAACCGATCGGATAGTACTCTTTATTCTTCGTACCAGCTAGTGATGAACATTCATGGAACACGTTATCACTGTCTTGAAACTTACAACGAGTATTCGCTTCAGTGTAACAATCTTCAAGCTAATTATTGTTGGTTACGTCTGGCCGTTTCCTTCGAACAGCTGCATGCGCTAGCGGAGTAAACCGATCGGATAGTACTCTTTATTCTTCGTACCAGCTAGTGATGAACATTCATGGAACACGTTATCACTGTCTTGAAACTTACTATGAGTCTTCGCTTCAGTGTAACAATCTTCAAGCTAATTATTGTTGGTTACGTCTGGCCGTTTCCTTCGAACAGCTGCATGCGCCAGCGGAGTAAACCGCTCGGATAGTACTCTTTATTCTTCGTACCAGCTAGTGATGAACATTCATGGAACACGTTACTACTGTCTTGAAACTTACAACGAGTCTTCGCTTCAGTGTAACAATCTTCAAGCTAATTATTGTTGGTTACGTCTGGCCGTTTCCTTCGAACAGCTGCATGCGCTAGCGGAGTAAACCGATCGGATAGTAATCTTTATTCTTCGTACCAGCTAGTGATGAACATTCATGGAACACATTACCACTGTTTAAAATGCATATTAGTTCTTGGTATCCAAGTCACGTATGAATAGTAAATTATAGATAAATAAATCACCTTATATCCGTCGTGTGACTTCGTTACGTCGATTAAAATGACGCGTTTCGGAACATCTGCTCCATCATCAGATTAAATCGCTCTATCGAGGTCGTTAACAGTTAAAATCACATGTTACACATAATTGTCCACTATGTAATTCACTCGCTTTCTAAATGGTGCGCACCACGACGAAGACGATCGGACACTGAATTATTATCTGAGTGATTACGCGTAAGCAGGTTCAATGCTGTATCGTATAGCGGGTTGGATTTAAAATTTAAGTGGTCATTCAATATGAAGTCTCGGCTGTTTATGTTATTATATGCTTTATATATTTCGAACTCTTCTATTGCGTCCATGTAACGGCCTTTGTTGGACACATGTAGGGGTATTAAATTAGATTTAAAATCAGTATAATTATGATTGTGTAAGATTAAGTGGCGGGCAAAGTTGGACTTGATGTTATTTAACAAAGTGAGATTATTTAGGTGACGTTTTGGTGTGTGCTCTTTAAATCGTTTGAGGAAACCTCTCCCCGTTTTAGCAATGTAAAAACCGTTGCAGTCGTTACATGATAATTTATATATGCCGGATTTCTTTTCTAAAGGTATGGGTTTTCTATGACGTAGTATTTTTAGTAGACTATTGTTTGTTTTGAAGGTAGCGGTAATATTCAATTTATTAAATGTGGAGGTTAGAATCTTTGGCATTATATTTGTGTATGCGGTAGAAATAAATGTTATTTTTGTATCCTTATCTACTGGGGGCTTGGATTTTCGAATTTTATGTTTCTTGATGAGATTATCAATTAGACGTTACCGCTGTCTTGAAACTTACAACGAGTCTTCGCTTCAGTGTAACAACCTTCAAGCTAATTTAATTACCAATTTAGAAGCTTTTTAATAAATTGTAAACCACTTGTTTATGCCTACCAGACTGAAAAACAAAAGCCGTCTGCAACATTATTGCCACGTACACCACGTTTATTACATCCTTTTCAGAAATACTCAATGTTGCAGTCAAGAAGAGTGTTAACAAAAATCTCTTAAAAGCCAAAACACAGCTTATTAAGCTGATATTGGTGATAAACCGGGCTGTCAGGGTTGCTGTCAATTGGTCGGCTAACGTTTCAATTCCAGTCGCCGCCGGGAATCTTCATCAGAGCCGTTGCGAAGCGTCAGAGAACACGTACGGCAGATGTAATCCGAGTCGAGAGTAATGTCGCAAACCGACTGCGGCCTTACGGTCCGGACTTACAACAACTTAACAATGTTTACACCGCGGCTGGCTGTGCAAACCTACGTTATAGAAAACACAGCTTAGCCACCTAATCTAAACTATGATCCGATGTATAATTAATAAAGTTGCGTTAATGGTTATAATCGCACACAGAAATAACGTTGCTGCACACCACTATAGAAAAATTATTCCGATTAGTCCTTTCAAGTTCACAGCTTATCTCAGATCGGAAAAAAAATTTCCGATTTTTTTCCCATCTGACGATGAGCTGTGAAGCTTAAAAGCGTTAATCGGAATATTCTTGAAGTGAAAACTTCTATAGGCACGTTGGGCGATTTTTGGATGGGTAAAATCTTATGAGTTCGCGTCACCGACATGCTAATGCCAACATGATAATGTCGGCATGCTAATGTTAACAGTATATCTGTAGCTATAAGTATGACGTGTTGCGCGTGGCCAGCAGTGAAAGTATAGATTATACTTGTGTGTAATACTATTGTTTATACTATTTAACACACTTTTATCGTTTACGTACTTTATTTTGGAGTTTCTTACACTGCCGAATTTGCTATCGCGTGTTCGATCCCTATCGCGATTTTGGCTTTCCGTATTAACAATTAACGCAATACTTATGATCTATTTTACATTATTTTTATTCTTATTAATTACTTATACTATATTATATGATATTTACATAATTGTTATTTGTCCGTCTGGCTGTTAACTTGGGGTTTTTCGTCATGTCTAATGTCGAAGTATGTATTTTTAATAGTTTTTTTTTTATTATTGTAAGATTGTAACATTAGTGCTGTGTATATGTAGCCTATATAAGTAAAGTTAAATTGACTACGTGGAAAATTTAATGTGTGTATACTGTGCATTGTTTAAATTGTGTTTTAGTTTGATCATTATTTTAAATGTTCAAATGTAGGATCACTGTGCAGTACAAAAGTGAGTACTAAATATGTTAATATTTTTATATAGAAAAATAAATAACATAAACAAACCATGTATTTTCAAATATTTCCAATATTCGTATCAATATTTCCGTTTAAAAATTTGATATTATTTATTTTTTATTTTTGATATTTGACCTCTGCCATACATCATGCAATGAGTATTTCATAGTGGCTTAGGAGTTATCTTACTAGCGTGGTAAAACAAATTTCTAGTTGTTCGATAGTATTTTTGCCGCGGATTAGTAATTAATAAGTAAACCATATAAAAATGTATATAATTGTTGCTCGGAGTGCCGATAGATGTGAAAACCAGACTGATGTTAAAGATTTTAATTTACAAAAAATTTTAATTTTTGATACTACAATTAATTTGAATATCCAAAAAAAAACACTGTTATTTCATAGTTTTAAGTTTTCACTTCTGTCGGCAGTCCTCAATGACTGCCTATTTTTAAATTTTTTCTATAGTGGTGTGCAACAGTGTAAATTCTGTTTATGATCCGATATGGCTAAAAAATATGGCTAAAAATTGTAACAAATAGATCTACCAAAAATCATACAAAAATTACTTTTGAAACGGAAATTTAAATGCGTGGAATCCAAAAGTTGTATTCAATTTTGATCAAAGCTTCTGTGTATGTGTGTGTTTGAGAGAGAGAGAGAGAGAGAGAGAGAGAGAGAGAGAGAGAGAGAGAGAGAGAGAGAGAGAGAGAGCTCATCATTATTATCATCAATTAAACCAAGGATTAAACCAAGGATGGTTTGTTTCGGTCTCAAACAGGCAGAGATTAGAGCTGGTCACTCCAGCGCTTCCTCGGACGTTCCACACTTCTCCGTCCCCTCGGCCTATAGTTCCATAGTTGTTTGGGGATGCGGCAGTCATCCATTCGGCAAAGATGTTTCCACCAATTCAGCCGATACTGGGCGATCCTGTCGAGTGTATAGTATACTAATAACATTCAATTCCTGTCGTAGAAAGAGAGATGATGCATGGAATCCGACCGAACAGAAAGTGGGGTGACGCAACACACGTTAAAAAAATATGCCGCTGATTACACACAGCAAAACAACAACAAATCGTGTTTCCATCAAGTGTCTGCACATTATATCGAACAAGAGCAAGTCGACGGACGGCAGCATCAAAGAAAATACACAGAGGAATAACATAGCAGACCATTCTACATGCTGGCAGTGGGTGGCGAACGTTAGACAGATACCGGCTAAGTGCTCAGCCTCCTAGATAATGTTGCCTGGAGTAAGCTGTTTATAATCGCAGGCCTTCAACTGCTTTATGTCTTATTTTAAACGACTGCACATTTTTATTAGAAACTATTCGTTCTGAATCTGTTAAAAATATTGTACAGATAATATATATTTTATTTCATATGTTATATATATATTTTTTTTCTTTAATATTTATAATCACTTTACCTCAAGATATTTTCTCCTTATTTGGAACACGTTTCGGGTACCATCTTGTACCCATCCGCAGCCTTCCGGATTTTGTGTCTGGTGAAGTACATATATGTGTTGGTTGGTTATTATTGTGGATTCCTGTTGGCTTCTGGTACTTTAAATTGGTTTTATTGTGTGTGATTGTGGTGTACGTGTTAGTATTTTGTGTATTTTCGATGTTGAGTGCTTTGAAAATTGTGTCATGTTTTGTATTGATTTGTATTTGTTCAGGTATTAGTTTGTTTTGTGTTTTATGTTTGTATATTTATAAATTTTCCCAAATGTTTATTATGGCGCCTTTGTGTGGTATGTGTTTTATTAGTGTCATGTTGGTTGTGTTTGGGAATTCATGTCCAGTGTTTATTGCATGTGTGGCTAAATTAGACTTGTATATTTCTGGTTTTTGTATGCGTTTAGGAGTTCAAAATAACGTTTTTTCAGTTGTTATTACCATAATGAGCATTTGGGATAATTTACAAATATACAAACATAAAACACAAAACAAACTAATACCTGATCAAATACAAATCGATCCAAACATTACACAATTTTCAAAGCACTCAACATCGAAAATACACATAATACTAACACACACACCACAATCACACACAATAAAACCAATTTAAAGTACCAGAAGCCAACAGGAATCTACAATAATAACCAACCAACACATATGTACTTCACCAGACACAAAATCCGGAAGGCTGAGGATGGGTACAAGATAGTACCCGAAACATGTTCCAAATAAGGGGAAAATATCTTGAGGTAAAGTGATTATAAATATTAAGTATATATACATCAAGAAATAGACTGTAGCAAAGTGTTTCAATATATAAATATATTAAATATATATATATATGTATATATTACATTTAATATTTATACATAAATTTACCTCAAGATGTTATTTTTCTATTTGGAACATGTTTCGGGTACTATCTTGTACCCATCCTCAGCCTTCCGGTTTTTTTGTCTGGTGAAGTACATATGTGTTGTTGGTTGACTATTGTGGCTTCCTGTTGGCTTCTGGTATTTCAAGTTGGTTTTATTGTGTGTGATTGTGGTGTATGTGTTAGTTTTTTGTGTATTTTCAATGTTGAGTGCTTTGAATATTGTGTCATGTTTTGTATTGATTTGTATTTGTTCAGGTATTAGTTTGTTTTCTGTTTTATGTTTGTATATTTGTAAATTTTCCCATATGTTCATTATGGTGCCTTTGTGTGGTATATGTTTTATTAGTGTTACATTGGTTATTTCTGGGAATTCATGTCCTGTGTTTATTGCATGTGTGGCTAAATTGTATATACCGTTAGTTGTTGTATTATCTTTGTTGTGTGAGCTATTACAACAAAATTATGAGCTATTATACAAAATTGAATGCCAAGATTGCAATAAATGTTATATAGGACAAACAAAAAAACAGCTGAAAAAACGTTATTTTGAACACCAAAATGCATACAGAAAACCAGAAATATATAAATCCAATTTAGCCACACATGCAATAAACACAGGACATGAATTCCCAGAAATAACCAATGTAACACTAATAAAACATACCACACAAAGGTACCATAATGAACATATGGGAAAATTTACAAATATACAAACATAAAACAGAAAACAAACTAATACCTGAACAAATACAAATCAATACAAAACATGACACAAAATTCAAAGCACTCAACATTGAAAATACACAAAAAACTAACACATACACCACAATCACACACAATAAAACCAACTTGAAATACCAGAAGCCAACAGGAAGCCACAATAGTCAACCAACAACACATATGTACTTCACCAAACAAAAAAACCGGAAGGCTGAGGATGGGTACAAGATAGTACCCGAAACATGTTCCAAATAGAAAAATAACATCTTGAGATAAATTTATGTATAAATATTAAATGTATTATATACATCAAGAAACGGACTGTAGCAGAAAGTGATTGAAATATGTATATATATATATTTGATGGGTATACAATTGTTAAATCGAATCTGCAAAGACTCTGGACTGCAAATATCCACACTTAAGACCAAGGTGATGGCTTTTCGTGGAACTGATACTGTACGGGCTAAAATTGTTGTAGATGGAACTGTCCTGGAAGGTAAGTCTTATTATGAATACCTGGGCTACAGTGTGTCTTATAATGCAAGCAACAACGTTGTGAATAAGTTGCATAAGCTCAAACTTATGTGCGGGACCATTAGGCGAACCCTTAAGTCAGCAAGTAAAGAAACAAGCGTAAAATTATACAAAGTGATGGCCCTTCCCACACTTCTTTATGGATCTGAGAATTTGACTCTAACGAAAGGCCAGGCCAGTCGCACCCAAGCGGCTGAAATGAGATTTTTAAGCAGGCACGTGGCAGAGTATACTCTCCATGATCATAGAAGAAACACAGATATACGGCAGGAACTGAATATTATGAGTATACTTGACAGGATTGGCCAGCATCGGCTGAATTGGTGGGAACATCTTTGCCGAATGGATGACTGCCGCATCCCTAAACAACTATGGAACTATAAGCCGTGGAGACGGAGAGGTGTGGAACGTCCGAGGAAGCGCTGGAGTGACCAGCTCTAGACTTTGCCTGTTTCAGACCGGAACAAACCATCCTTGGTTTAATCCTTGAAGATGGTAATAATATATTAAAAAATAATATACACAGTAACGTTGAAATAACGTTGGTGAGGTAATCATAGTCACTCAAATATGAAACTGTACTCTCAAAACAAAAATTTAATTTTAAAAGTCAAACGAATTGGTGAAGACGAGAGGAAGTGCGGTGGTCACTAATTTGTACGTATGTTGGCTCCGCGAGGGGGGGAGGCTGTTGTTGGTGGTAGAACTGGAAGGGCAAGATTTATATAAAAATATCAGGGAGAGGGAGGCAATACAGTAGCAGTAGTGTGTACGCATTTTAATCAAGAAGAAGAAGTTTTGGGAGGAACCCACCCTCGACTATTTTCAGAGGTAGAAGTACCACATTTATCAGTCTATCAATTAATGAGTTGCCAAGCAGCGCCCCTGCTTCCTCTCCTTCCGCTACCCTACAAAAACAATCTCGCGCATGTGTGTGACTGAAACCATTCACTACGAGGTTCAGAACAATCTTTGCCTACTGTACCTATGCTTACAAACGTCTTCCGTATTTCGGGGTCTCGAAACTACGACAGTCAAAATTCAATTTCCGCTTATCAAGTTACCCGTGTAGTACTAGTGAACCCGCATATAGATTTACAAGGAGCCGAGAGATTTTAATTCTCTCGCACACACACACACACACCACGTGTCTAAATATTTAATCAAAAGTAAGAGAAAGTTACGGCGTCACTTCCGTTGGCATTACGCTCAACAAAACCCCGTCTAAGCTTCAAGTATATTCTATTTTCATATTTCGCCGACTCAGTGTGTTGTGCTGCCAAAACCGTCATCTTCAAAAAGGATTAAACAAAAAATGATTTTATATCCTACGCTTTCCCGGCCGGCGTCAACTTTGTTAATACTAGTTTGACAATTCTCCGTACTATAACTGTGGCCACAGTACTGTGGGAAACTAGTGAAGAACGTACTATTTGTTGCTCAAGTCGTTACACTGTAGATGGCCGAAACGTCACTTTATGCAGCAGTATTAGACCACAACCTAATAGCATGGAGGATTGTTAAACTAATATTGATCATCACCATCATCACCTTCACGGATTAAACCAAGGATGGTTTGTTCCGGTCTCAAACAGGCAAAGATTAGAGCTGGTCACTCCAGCGCTTCCTCGGACGTCCCACACCTCTCCGTCTCCTCGGCTTATAGTTCCATAGTTATTTAGAACCGCAGCAGTCATCCATTCGGCAAAGATGTTGCCACCAGTTCAGCCGATTCTGGGCAATCCTGTCAAGTGTACTCATAATATTCAGTTCCTGCTGTATGTCTGTGTTTCTTCTACGATCATGGACCCGGCCACGTGCCTGAGAAGTCTCATTTCAGCTGCTTGGATGCGACTGGTCTGGCCTTTCGCAATTCTCAGACCTATAAAAAATTGTGGGAAGAGCCATCACCTTGTAGAATTTTAGGTACGTCTCTTTACTTGCTGACTTAAGAGTTCGCCTAATGGTCCCGCACATAAGTTTGAACTTATGCAACTTATTAACTTATTCACAACGTCGTTGCTTGCATTATAATTCACACTGTAGCCCAGGTATTCAAAATTGCTAACTTGTTACATAACAATACCATCTATAACAATTTTTGCCCGTGCGGGATCAAAAACTAATATTAACAGACAAAACAATGATTTGTTCCAGTCCCAAGCAGACAGACTAGAGCTGGTCACTGCAACGCAGATTCGGACGTCCCCACCCACACCTCTCCATCCTTTCGGATTATAATTCAGTAGTTATGTAGGAGTCATTGCATTCGGATAAGACGTTCCAACTATTAATTAACCGATATAATGACAATACTATCGAGTATGCTCATAATATTCAGTTCCTGCCTTACGTCGAAATTTATTTTTCAATATTGAATAGTATATCCAGCCACGTGGCTGAGAAATCCCATTGAATGCAACTGGTTTGGGATTTCCTTGAAGTCCAATTCTCAGACCCGTATAGAAGTGTGGGGAGGGCCACCATCTTGTAGAACTTCAGGCGTGTTTCTTTACTTGCTGATTTTAGCGGTCACCTCTTGATGACCCCACAATATGGATGAACGCCTTCACCACGTCATTGTTTGTAATCTAAAACCATGGCCGGCTCTAGTAGAAGGCCGGAACATTAAACGTGGCAACATTGCTTCTGAGGCCTATATGTATAGTGTAATATAATAGCTAAAGTGAACATGTTTTTTTTTTTAAGCGAATTGACCACTTAGGATCACGCTACAACTTTATTTCTTTTTTTTTGCCTGGAGTTTCCTCTGTCTCCAATACTCCTTCATACGCTCACTGGCTTGTTTCCTTTGATCTTCTGTCCAAGTTCGTCCACTTCTATTAGGTCTTCCTACATCTTGAAACAATTCCAGATTTTTCACTGTACTCCTAAATTCACTTCTTTGTAACATTTGGGACTCTGTGATATTCGACTTTTCTAAATCTTTTCTAACTTCCTTAATCCACGTTGTAGTGGTCTTCTTCTTCCAGAGGTAGTCGAATATTTGTTTGGTTAATCGATTTTTGTCCATTCTGTGTAGATGTCCGAGAAATGTCAGCCTCCTCCTCCGCATAGTCTCCGAGATTCTTTCCACGTTCTGGTAGACTTCCCCATTGCTTCGCAGCTTCCATCCATCTTCAGTCCGAACTGCACCCATGATTTTTCTTAGAATTCTCCTTTCCAAGACTTCTAGTTTGTCGAGGTTATAGTTCATCGAGAGGCATTCACTGGCGTAGAGACATTCCGTTTTTACGACGGTGTTGTAATGCCTTATTTTGGCATTCCAGGACATGCATTTCTTGTTGTAGATATTTTTTGTTAATCCATGTGCTCTTTCCATTTTTAGAATTCGATCTCCAACAGCTGCTTTTTCTAACCCATTCTCCTGTATAGTCTCACCCAGGTACTTGAACTTTTTGACTCTTTCAATCCGTCCTATCTCCGTTTCAAGGAATTTTGGTCCATGTTTGTCATTTGTCATAAATTTGGTCTTTTCAACTGAGATCCTTAGTCCTGTTTGGCTGGCTATCTTTTCCAAGAGATTGATTTGTACGGTTGCTTTTTTATTTAATTTCATAGCATTCCTAAAATCATGAGTAGGCCTATTTATAGCTAAGTCTAAATTAAAGGTCTGTGCACACATAGTACTATACGTTTAAGTTGAAGAAATTAGTGAATTAGTGTTAAGCCTAATAAATTAATTTTGTTCGATTTATTAAACTCGTATCATATGAATGAATTAAGTATTATATTTCTTAAATAATATAACAGTATTTTATATAATAAACTTTTAATTTGCATAAAAAGAAGAATTATAAAACTACTGTTAACCGGCAAATAAAAATGACGCGATTTGATTATTGAAATACATAAATTAAGAGATCGTCTACTCTAGTCGGCCTCAAATATCAGCTGGTTCCAGTGTTGCCACGTTTAATACAGGATAGTAAAATACCCAGGGGAACGTATTAGTTACTAAACTTACGCAAAGCACCATACAACCGGATCAAAGTTTGTGTTTTCTGGCTTTGTGGTTTTTGTTTTAATAATCTTTTTTTTGTACATCAAAAATTTAATTCTTTTATTGTTTGTGAAGTGACAAGGGGTCTCGTTTATATTTTTATGTAGCCTATCTGATGGAAGCCCAGAGCACGATCATTTCTAGGGGGGGCCCTATTTGTTTCACCAGTCTAGTGTGTTGTTGTAATATTGTATTTGTAATACTGTAAATGACAAAACTTGTGATGCACGCAGCTCCAGTTGGAAGCAAAGGAATTAGTTTCCGTATGTAGTGTATGTCTGCATGAGTACGACACGACAGGGGTGCGGGAAAACATATAGTAATTAGATATGCAATTAAATTTGTTCAACCCTGAGGTGAAATCGCAGCCATGCAACTATTAATCAGTGGCGCTGTTTACTCTTGTACACAGTCTGTCTGTCTGTCTGTACTGCTCTGATAAGTCTTGAACTACGACGTTTATGAGGAGTACAGGTTTAATTTCAAAGTAATGGTTACCAGCTTCAAGAAATCATATGTACATATAATATATATATATATATATGTATATGTATTACAACAACACACAGGTTGCAAATTTATTTGTGTTTGAGGAGCCCCACGCTTTTGGAGCGCCAATTATTTATAACACTACAATTTACAAATTTAAATGAACTTTAATCTGTGGAGTGCCAAAATTTATATAATATTACTGGTAAAGTGTACCAATTAATGGAGTTTGGGTGTAATGGTAATAAGAGTAGTCATTGATTGAATTGTAACGAGTTTTCATAATTTTATTTATAAACCACAAGCGTGTTTAAAAAATCTCACTTACTTCGCCATAAATATCCATTATTGTTCGCTTGAAACGTTCAAATGTTGCAGTACATTTATCATTAAATAAATCTTATATTCTACAGTAACAAAGTTATATTCTAAATACTTATTTGTTAATATTAAATTTCGACTGCTCAGTCTGACAGTGTGCTTTACTGCAGTTTCATTTTTTTTAATTGGTTTTTTTTTATAACTTTCAACTACGTTAATTTATGTATTGTATACATAGTAATCATTGATTGCTTTACAAACTTTAAAATAAAATTGAAATTGACTAAATTAATCGTTAAACATCAAAGAAAATATTTAAAAAAAATTTAAATCAAATTCTCTGAGCCTCTTTATCTACATTTTACATAAATTCTTATTCATGTTTAAATTTCAAAATGTCTTTTAAATGTCTTTAGTCTCTCATTTAAAATTTATAAATTGATTATCTGTCACCTCGATTTTGTAGATCATACTCATGTCCTCCGTTGATTCGTAGGTCCTCTTCTGATAGGAGTTCCCTGCACGTCTCCAGGTTCCACTCGTCGTCCTCCAGTTACTCGTCCATCATGGTCCCATCTGGTTGATGTAGGATAGTGTGAGAGGTTGCTCTGCACCAGCTGCTGTCGTTCTAGCAGACGCCTCTATTCAGCATAGCGTTCCTCTGCATGATGTAACATAGTAGCTTGCCTTGACTGACGGACGTTTGTGTGCGTAAACATCGTAAAGTATGTTCTATATTCGTATTCGAAAACAGATTAAGGGTTACTGTTTTGCACTTATGACGAACATAGCCTCCGTCCGCATCTACTGTTCAATTAACAAAATTTAAAAACTCGCGTCGCCAACGGACAGAGCGTCCCGCCGCTACTGAAGACTGATTGAGAAGAAGGGCTGGCTTCTCTCGTGCCCTATTTATAATCGAGCATCGTACAGCACCTGTTGGGACAGAATTCTGCCTGTTTGAAATTGCTTGGTGGCGTCAGTTCTCCCACTCTCGTCCAATTTCATATTTTCGCACATTTCTGCCAATGGCAAAGGCTAATGTGGAATACAGGGTGCTCTAACGATGGATGATTTAATTACACATGTCCAACGTAATGACCATCGTAATAGGATAATCCGTGTAATTACTACGCACTTAAAATTGCACTGAATTCGCACTGCGCGTCCTTTTCACGCCGTTTTCTCACTACACATGCGTCTCCTACCATCTATGGTTTTCTTATAATTAAATCAAAACTGTAATTTGACAATTATTCAGGGTGAGATTGCAAACTTTCATGTTCGAACTGGCCTCATTCACACACCACTTACTACTGTACACACTCTCAGCGACAGTTGTGTGAGTGTTCAGGTCAGTTCCTGTCTGTCTACATTCCGTATTTTTTACGTAAACTCAGCTTTCAATCTCATACCTGCTTATTTATTACATATTTATAAATTCAATTTAAATATTTATTTTATCTATTAAATGCACAGTACAGCATATGATTGTACTGTCGCAATATATTGTTCAATATAGTTTCTTCTGCAAGTAGTGTACTACGTTTGTTTTTTGTTTCAGTGCGTGACGTACGTTTCACTGAAACACATCAGCATCATCAAAGGGTCTGTAAATGAATTAACACTAATCGAAATAATTCTATTTTATTATAAAAAGTTTCTATATTATTAGAATAGATTAATATTATTAATAATTAATACTAACTCTTTTTGCTACAGTCCGTTTCTTGATTTATACGTATAATTTATTTATTATTTATATTGAAATTACCTCAAGATATTTTATTTTCCTTATTAGGAACATGTTTCGAGAGCTACTGTGCTCTCATCTTCAGCCTTCGCGATTCTGCTTCTAGTGAAGTACCTATGTGTTGGTCTGTCGCCATTGTGGTCTCCTGTTGATTTCTGGTATCTCAAAGTGGTATTTTTGTGTGTGATTGAGGTGTGTGTATTAGTATTTTGTGTATTTTCGATGTTGAGTGCTTTGAAAATTGTGTCTTGTTTTGTATTGATTTGTATTTGTTCGGGTATTAGTTTGTTTTGTGTTTTATGTTTTTGTATATTTGTAAATTTTCCCAAATGTTCATTATGGTCCCTTTGTGTGGTATGTGTTTTATTAGTGTCGTATTGGTTATGTCTGGGAATTCATGTCCCGTGTTTATTGCATGTGTGGGTAAATTGGATTTATATATTTTTGGTTTTTGTATGCATTTAGATGTTCAAAAAGAAAAAGAAAAACATAACAAAATCAACTATTTAGACATAACCATCACAAGAAACAACAACCACATACAATATGCAATATACAGAAAACCAACTTCCACTAACATCATTATACCTAACCATTCTGATCACCCACCACAACATAAAATGGCAGCATTCTATTCGCTATTTAACAGAATGTACAAATCCCCCTAAACAAACAAGAAACAGACAAAGAAAGAAATATAATATACCAAATTGATCATGAAAATGGATACAATAAAAATACTATAACAAAATAGAAAATAAAATCAAATATAAAATAAAAACTGAACAATTAAGAATTAATCAAAATGATCAACACATAAATAATAACAACAAAAAATGGGTCACATTCACATACATAAACAATAAAATGACAAATGTAACAAAATTATTTAAAAACACAGATATCAAAATAGCATACAAAACTAATAAAAATAATTTACAAAAACTAAATAACCCACACAACAAAGATAATACAACTACTAACGGTATATACAAAATTGAATGCCAAGATTGCAATAAATGTTACATAGGATAAACAAAAAAACCGCTGAAAAAACATTATTTTGAACATCTAAATGCATACAAAAAGCCAGAAATATATAAATCCAATTTACCCACACATGCAATAAACACGGGACATAAATTCCCAGACATAACCAATACGACACTAATAAAACACATACCACACAAAGGGTCCATAACGAACATTAGGGAAAATTTACAAATATACAAACATAAAACACAAAACAAACTAATACCCGAACAAATACAAATCAATACAAAACAAGACACAATTTTCAAAGCACTCAACATCGAAAATACACAAAATACTAATACACAAACCACAATCACACACAAAAATACCACTTTGAGATACCAGAAACCAACAGGAGACCACAATGGCGACAGACCAACACATAGGTACTTCACTAGAAGCACAATCGCGAAGGCTGAAGATGAGAGCACAATAGCTCTCGAAACATGTTCCTAGTAAGGAAAATAAAATGTCTTGAGGTAATTTCAATATAAATAATAAATATAATAATTAATAGTAAATGTTTTTGTTTATAGTGAACAAGTTCTGCAGCTCACGGAGCAAACTAGTTTATACATTATACAGAACTGACCTGTACAGTACAACTTGGTGGGTCTCAATTCCGTGGCCTTCTTTCTTTACGACATTCGACTCTCTCTACACAACTTAATCGCTTTACAGCAACTTGCACTAACTACTTCAGTGCCACCATAATATTGTTGTTGTTGCATCCGTTAGTGTTTGTTTAACTGCTTCCTCTGTCACGATTTAATGTTTTACTGACCTTATTCTCGAACCTTGCAGTCCCTCCTTCCACCACAAATTCAGTACGGAATTTAATTTGCGCTAATTCAGTTT